>WIPJ01067697.1:52005-80621 GCA_018155075.1 Cassiopea andromeda
ATCGGCTTCTAAAATTGCTAATAGTAGAGAAGTATACAAATTCATGAACAAACAACGACCCTTTGATACGACGTATAAATGGGGGCAACAACCGAACTTCAAAGGTGTTTGTCAGAAAACTTGTCAACACAACATCCCTAAATTTCGTCGGAATTTGTCCGGGTTTCGCCCCTTCACTGCCAAATCGTAGCTACGCCACTGGTCTAACATAGTCAAATCCAATAAAATCTTGGCCAAATCCAATAAATCTTGGTTAAATATAGTCAAATCCAAAAACTCTTGGAGAAATACAATCACAGTTTATGGGTCCATTTAAACATTACGTAACGCCTGAGGGGTGGTGGATATGGTCATCTTTGCTACGAAGTGCTACGAAAATGTAGGGACGTGTGGGGGTCATAGCTCTTTTGTTGTGTAACAAAGATTTACTTTTGAAATGCAATTTTTTGTAGCTACATCAAGGTTGAGCTTAAAATTTAACGCTATTTGTGCATGCATATCTCCTCCATTTTTCTGAAACATTGTTGTGACATTGTTTCTTGTCTCTGGACTTACGCAAAAGTACCAAAAATGCCATCTTGTGTGCCAGTTAAATGGCCCTGTGATATGATTCTCTCACATTAGAACACTGGATGGAGTAATAATCTGTTGCCTGAAGGTAAGGGGTACTCAGGGTATTTTTAAAGGATTTTTCCCTGGTGGGGTATTTGAGACAAGGGCACTTTAAACGCAGAATTTATAGATGAACTGGCTTCCAAAAGCACTCTTAAAATATTGGTATAGAACGTACAGCGAAAATTCATATAAGTATACAAATATTTCAAATAAGACAAAAAATAAAAGTCGCTGAATCAAAAGGGCACGTAAGTGGTGGGGCAAACATGTTTCACTGGTGGGGCAATTAAGGGAGCTGGTGGGGAATTTCCTCACCACTTTGTATGTTGTTGGAAACTTTGTCACGTGTAGCACTCCTCCGCAATTCGTCGTATATCAAGCTTAGCATTCGCTTTACAGTTCACAGTTCACAGTTTATAGCTAAGAGTTACGAGTTGCGATTAAGAGTACACAGTCAGTGGTGTAACGTTGCGATTTTAAGTTAAGAGTTTCAAAATAGAACAAGATTTATGTAATTAATGTAAATATTGGGTTGATTCAACGCTATTATATATCCAACGAGAAATTTAGTTCATTGTCAAGTCTTGCACTGATCCACAAGAACATAAAGTTTACAACATATGTTAAAAAATGCCCTTCTACTTTGAAACATGAGCAGATAACTAAAGCATTGACAGGTGGTCTTAAGACTCGAATTTTTGTAACAACGAGGGTGGGTAATACAAGATTTGTTGCGTTACGAAAATTCAGTACTGAATTTTTGAGACCTAAGAGGTTTATAAGACTATGAATATTCAAAGTGTGTAAGTATCTGTGCACAAAATTTTATCTATGTTCTTTTGGCTGCCCTCTAACATCGTAACTTCCGTTGTTTATTTGACATCATTTCAGGTATATATGGAGCTTATTCATTTTCCATAAAAGTGCATGCGTGAAGCATTGGAACTCAAGAATCTTTGCTAAGAAAAAGCTAAGAAAGTTTCAGCACTGGGGTAGCAAACACTTTCTTATTAAAAAAAAGTGTATTGCCTTTCAACATACATTTGCTTTTGCAACAACAAACATAAATTTCGCCAAAAGTGTCAGTAACAGGAGAGTGAGCAACAGCTCGTGACAATTTCTATTTTGGGAGCACGAATTACCTTGGAAAAACAAAAACTGGATCGTATAATTGATTCTCCTCTTGGTCCTCTTGCTCTCCTTCCTCTTTCTCAAACACTTCATCTGGTTTGGGATGTGAATCTCTTTGCTGAAAAGATTTAAATGAAGGAAAGGGACTATATAAACCGTCGAACATAAATGATAGCAAAGAATTTGTTGACAACAATTGGAGGAACAATCTATGTGTACAGAATAATACTTCACAAGTTGTAATACTTCAGCAAATTAAAACCAACCTATCCTACAGAATGTAGCTTTAATTTGCTTCAATGGCCAAAACTCTGCTGATAGAGACCTATATACTAAGAGTTGTTATGCACCCTGTATCATTATTGCATGCTACACGCCCCCACGTCTCCTATAGGTAATACCAAATAGAATTTAGAACAATACATAGAAATACAACAACACTGCAAACACGAAATTTAGCATTGAGACTAGTAAGTACGAAGCAACCACGGCTGCAATAAATACTAACTGCGAATTCAGAGGTGATGTTAAAGAAAACTGTGGGTGGGGTGCACAGCCCCAATTTGCCGACAAATGGGGCTTTACTTGAGTTTTATCAGGAATGCAATGATGACGAGCATTACTGATATTTGGCAAACGTTTCAACAAGCAAAACATTTGGGGGATGCAGTACCCCATCCCATTTCCTATGGCTACGTCCCTGTACGAATTGCAGAAACATATTGACAAGTATATGTGGCTGAATTTAAGAGCCAAACCACGATGAGTCATTGCACTTAAGGCGATCTTACGATACGACTTGGTAAAGTGTCGCAGCCAGTCTTTCTTCCATCAGATCCAAGGTTGGCTATCGGTGGTGGAGTACTGACAATACAGACAGTGTGTGCTGAAAAAGAAAATATGGGCTAATGTGCATAGTGAAATTTAAAGCACACTCAGATTAAGGACTAAGAAGGGGGTAGGGGTAGGAAAGACTTGCTATTAATCTTCTCTAAAATTCGCTGAGGTTATACGACAAGATGTTCATTCAAAATGGTTAACTTTGCAAAGCCATGATTGGTTTCTACACCCATTTCCTTGCAGTTCACTTCATCTGTTTGCATACTTCCACAGTTTTCCAATCAAAACCATCTGTAATTTAAAGCTAAGGGGTGAAATTTTACTGTAATGTTACCCCTGTCCTTTTCAATACTTTATTTACTGGAAAATGTGATTTGAAATAGGAAATCTAGGGCAGATAAATTGCAAAGAAATCAGAAAGGGCAGCAACCATTTTCAAGCAAGCTGGCCAGAACTGCAGTAAGAAAAGCTTTTCGTGTAAGTTAATAGATGGATAACTATCTGAAGTTCAAAAACTTGCCTTCCATTAAACACCTAGAAAACTAAGAGTAACTCCGTTAAAAAAATCACCTCGTTTTTTCATCTTGTCCGGGGCTGGTGTTGAGTCTGCTACTTCTGTAAAGTCGAGGTCTCCAGGCAGTGGGCCAGGGGGATCCGCCTTGATTGATAAAATTAATTTTACTTTAGATTTCTGGTTAATTTATACATAATAGCTAATTGCTCAAAAACAACCAGATGACAAATTTTTTGTTGATTTGTAATGAAGACACATAAACGCATTTTGATGCCTAGTAGAAGAACATCTCAATAGTTAGCGGGGGGGAGGGCGTTGAAATATTTTTCGACACCTAACTAACAGGGTGTGCATCATTTAGCGGGAGGTCAGAAAATTCCTAACTACATGTATGATAGGGAGGATACTAGTTCAGCTTATGAAATAAGTCTACTATGCTGGGAAAGTTCAGGTAAGGCAGAAAATTAGTAAGGTCTTGAGTAGATCTAAGGATGAAATCCAGCAATTGCTATTTGTAATCTTTTTGTTAGGTAACCAAGAAAAAATATTGAAGAAACACAATAAAGCTGCGTGATAAATATCTGTGTCACAAAAAGTTCAAGTATTCCCACATAGCCAACTGATAAGGATTGAGAGTATTATAATGCATTGCAAATCAAATTAGTGTCGTTCTTACCCTGTTCACAAGATTGATAGCATGAACCCACCTGTCCCGTAGAATTTCGTCGCTAGCCTAAGAGGGGGAACTTGCGGTTAAATTCAATTTTTCATAAAGAATATAAACGACATGAAAGTGACAATGAAGAAGGATTAAACAAAAACATAAGACCAACAAATTAGCATTAATGTACATTAGAGGTTAACAGGAAATGGTCTCTAATGAAGGCTGCAATGTAACTGGTCAAATATCAAAGACATCCTATTGGCGAAAGGCGCTAAACTTTGAGCATTTGTGCCTTAAGGGAAAAGGGGGTTAATACATGTGAGAAGGGTTTGGGAATTTGGTCTATGTTTAAAAGTGCTTGAAGTGTACACTGCTAGCTGTCCTATGCTGATTAGAAGAGAAATTTACACTCTATACAGCGCAGAGTATAACATAATTAATCAGTTTACAATTCTATACAATTCGATAAAAAGGACAGAACAGCTTTACTCTACTTTTTAGTCTTTTAATTGAATTGTCTTTAATCGTAATCTTATTTATGTTATACTTTGCCCTTTATAGAGTGTAAATTTCTATCAGACTTACCCGCAAATGGAACTTTTTTTTCCCCATTATCATCTCAAAATCTGTCTTGCTGCTTTTCTTTGAACATTTTGTTTGCTGAACTTCAATTCCAATGTAACCCACATACTAGAACATACAGTTTTTCAAATGTGAGCCTTGGTATTCTTAATGTGAGTTTGTAAATCAGGCTACTGTGTTGTAACCCTGTATGAATACGGCATTCTTAATGTGATCCTTGCCTCTCGGTGAACCACGAAGTGCAACGGAGTTGCCATATTTCGTGGCTTTTCAAATTAAACTATAATTCCTACAACATCAATTCACAAGCAGGAGTGATTTTTATGGAGGGCTCATGGGGCGACGTCCCCAGGCTAAAAGCAATGCTCATTTTGGAGGGCACAGCCCCCAAATTTTGCCATTGATTTTGCTTTTCAAAATGCATTGATCTTGCTACCATTCATTTGTATTGGATCGCTATGATGAATTCCACACTACTACATGACTGCTGACATCTCTCTGATAATTGGTTATATTATATCATAATTACATTAAATCGTCACGTCTCGATTTTTAGAAATACAGGCGTGGTTGCACCAAGGCCCCACCCATTTTATAACATTGAATCTAGAGCTCTCTCATTAAAAATTTATAGAAATCACCCTGTTCATAAGGCATATAGACGTGATATGATATAGAAATAAAGGGCAATCCTTGCAGGAGGCAGGGATGTTTCTAGCCGACAAAATCTCAGGAGCCATGGCACCCTGGGCCATTCCCCCGTAAATTCACTAATGGGCAAAGCTGCTTAAAAACATTTGAAGCCCCATATTGGGCAAAAAAGATCACCAAAATAGCAACAATACTGTAGGTCAAATGAAAATGATAAAGCGTTAGCACTATATATTCGACATGATAAAAACAGAGGTGGCAGTTCAAAGATCAAGAAGCATAAAAGTGGATTACAAATATCAATCCATCTAAAAAAACAATGCAATAAAGATAAGCTATTAGATGAATGCATAGGCAATGCTTTCATCAGCCACTAATGCTGACGAGCTCCATTATGTCTAATAGGTAGATTAAATCACTAACGTTTTGAAAAAACACACTTGTCTAGCTCAAGCCAAACAAAATGAAAGGCAAGCTACAGAATTATGCCTTAGTAAACAGCGTATGCTTACCTAAAAGTAAGACAATAGGGTTGCCATAAAATTGGTTGTCTCACCACCTTTGATGGAAATGCTTGTGGTAACAGACAACCCAAAGGGATTCCTAAAATGAACTCTTACAGGGGCACGCAGTAGTGTAGAAAAGGGTTCACTAGCTCCCTAGCTTTGACTTGAGGAGGGATTCAACCCCCACAGGGGCTTGAATTTCTTGGAAGTAAAAGGCCACTGCAGACAAAATGTTACTTTTGATGACAAAATGTTTCATTGACAACCATCAAGAAATGGTTACTTCACAAGATGTAAAACGTTTTCTTGCTGAAAGGTGGATCAAGGTCATAGTTTCTTATAAAAATACGTGCATGAAAAGTACCCCCAGTAGCTACCAATCTACTTCTGCACCACTGGGGGGGGCAGAATACCACAGACGGGCAAGACAAGCAAAGAACTTGAGGGCAAACAAGGCACCGCATTGGGGCATTTTTGTCCCATCCTTTAGTAAGGACCATATTTCTCACAAACATATGAATAGTTCTCTGTGCCAATCAAATACTTGAACAGCCTTAATATGAATAGCCTTATTTGAGACTGAAAGAGCTATTTGCTCCCCCTACACCCCCAAACAAAAGGCAGGAGGGACACATGTACCCAACTGCTCCCCAGATGTGAGGTGTCTCTGAACTCTTTTGTTTATGCTGTGAACACCAAGTGGTTCAAAAGGAGCAATGTGAAAATTGAAGCAAGAATCCAAAGAACTTAATACAAATTTAGATGAAGTATTACCTGTTCTTTTGCATGTGTATTCTGGTCTTTAAAAAAGAACAGATATGTTCCCTTGAGGACAGCCCAGTGTTCTGTAAACTTATGAAAAGAAGCAAGTTTAGCAAATACAAGAATGACAAATTGAACATTTCCTAAATTATTTTCAATGCTTTTATGGCTAATTTTTGTCTTGATATATCTGTGAAAAGGGGTGTTGGAAAAAAATCCTTAGAAGAGTCTGGTCTAAGGTTGCCAAGTAGGAAATGAACAATGATATAGACAGTCTAGAGCACAGGCACATGCCTGCAGGGGAATATGGGGGAAAATCCCCCAAGTGAAAAATTTTGTGTGGCCTTGCCTTCCAACAGAATTACTAACTTGGAGATTCACATAACAAATTAAGGCTGTTGCTCCTCCAAAGTGATTATATGGGCAAGTTTTGCCTCTGCAGAGCATTTCATCCAGTTATGTGCTTGCTAGAACACTTATGGAGTCTACCAATGAGGGAGCTGAAAATTTCAAATCTGCTAATTAACTGAATGACCTGTGAACCTTGGGGGTGATGCACCCCCAATCCTCTCCTACTGTTTCCCCTGGATTTAGAGCAAGAATACAAAATGACATTTATGCTTGGGAATGGCTTGCAACTGAGCATTGAGCATTTGACATGGTAACTATCAGGGGCAGCTCCAGAGCTGGATCTGGTGGAGAATTTATTGCCTTTTTCATGAGAGCAGTTTCTTAACACGGTTGTTTGCTATAGGAAATAGGCCATGGCCCACTAGCCTCACCCCAATAGACCTGCTCCAGTAGCTCTTGATTCCTTTCCAGAACAAACAGCCTAATCATTGTAAAAGTTGACACAAAATTGGGGGGTAAGTCTTTTCGGGTGGAGGGTGAAAGACAAAATAGCACTGATAATTTTCCAGTACAAGCTCTCAAATGCCAATTGGAGCTTTTTTACTTTCTATTCAGTGTTTGAAATTTCGAAAAAATCCTAAATTCCCTACAGATGTTGTGCTATGAGGCCAGGCTGTAGCCCCCCTGGTCCACAAATCAGTGTCAATGGAAAAGCTTGCCTCAATACATCATATTTACATATGATATGGATTAAATCTACTAACTGATCATTTACCACAGCATCTGTTTTAAGCTTCCTTTATAACACTTATAGATTCCATGTTTGCTATTAAATCCGTTAGCAATTACTACTCTTTGGCAAAAACATGAGGCCCCCAGGGGGGTCTGTGCTCACATGTTACCTAGAAAAATCTCCCTTATTCACCAAACATTAGTTGAATATTCCCTTACAAGAAATGCCACATCGCTCCACAGAATCCATTTGATCCCTAGTTCCCTTAAAAAATGTTCTCATGTTCCCATTAATAAAATGAGCGAATGAATGAGCTGCACATTAACAACCGACTTAACTTCCTTGAAGAACATAATATTTAGTCCAACGTGGGGGCAAACATTAGGCTAGCAGGGTACTACAACTGCTAAAAAATCTCCGAAAAAAGAGTTCTTCAAATTCCGATGGAGGACTAGCATTTTCCGATGAGGGTCATAGCCAATTAGGCACGGCACCACCAAGTAAAAAGTGGGGAGGGGAGCTGAGAAGTCTACAAAATGGTTATCTTCATAAAATTCATCTTTTCAAAGTCGCTGGGTGGCAGGAAATGGGGGGAGGCTGAAGCTCCACTTACCCCAGTGGTGCCGTGCTTGGAAATTGATTACAAACAACCAGTAGCTTACAAAGACCCTACAGCAGTTCCTCCTAATAAATCTTTCCACGAAGACGAAACCATAAGGATTCTATCTTTCGTTTTCTAGCTGTTCGTAATAATATGATTATCAACACAGACAAGCTCGCTCTCAATTTATGTAACGGGACAACATCAGATAATAAATTAACGGTCCGCAATCAGAACAACTTAAGATACTAATGGCAAATATCTTACTCCTTTTTTCTCCTTCAGTTTAAGCCAGCTTTCTGTGTATTTAAGCTTTGGAGGCAATGCATAAATCTCCTCCATATTATCACCAGGGTCCTCCATAATTTTGTATCAATTCCAATCAACTAGGCTGTCACTACCAGGCTCTAGAGAAGGATGCCGTTGAAATAGAATATTACAATCCACTACTTCTTTGAATCAAGCGCCAAAGTCCATCGCAATGCTCTGCATTCAAATAACTCCTTTTAGCATATTCAATCTAAACTCATGCATGTGACATTTAGGCCTTGAATTCAGCATTACCACGACAAAAGTTCTTATTCAACTTTCCCCGAATCAATACTTAAAAACTCTTGTGTATTTTGCTAATTCTGACAAACAGCTGATATCCAAATGCTTTCGGTATCTACTTTATCTCGGTGGAAACCAACGTTTTTATCCGAAACAGGCTCAGGTATTAACTGAAACCGTTTTTTTTCTCAGCCACTGCTTCCTTCCCCCCTGCTGCTATTCTTTGAATTTGACTTCTTTGTTCTCATAAGTTGCCGTAGTTCCGCCCTAAAAGACAAGAGGAATGTTTTGCAAGAGGTAATGTGACTATCAAATAGTATGAATTCCAAATTTGGTTTCACGCTTGAGAGGAGTTATTCACCAGCTGAAGCTGGTTTGACGTTGACTCTGCTTCATGAGCAAATAGCTGTTTTGTACTCTTAAGTTGCAGCAAAATTTTTATCAGTAATGATTTTCCGTTCCGCAACAAAAGCTGGTATTTCTGGTCTATTTCTAATGCACTTTTTTGTTTAAGAACCAGTAAAGCTGACATTCAGGCTGGCTGTTCTTAATTTTTCCAAAATTTTGAGGCTACCTGCTCTAAGTTGTTCTTAACTTATTGGGTTGTATGCAATTTAGATAACAGACAGAATACAAGACAATATTGGATGTTTTGATTGATTGAGAGCCCATTAACACTTGCCCACACCGGAGGTAGTCCTTCTTGCACATCAATGTTTTTTCTAGACAGAAGCTTATAAACAAGTATAAATAAACCATGTTAATTACTGCACAATAGTAACTAGTTTCGCCATGGGCAACTAAAATCAAAGAGGAGCATGAGAGAAAGCTGTCAATTCTCCTCAAGCTAAAGAGGACATGATATTTCATGCCAATATGATTGTGTAAATTGTATGCATCGTTGTCCAACGATTCACTTTATGAAAGTGCTTCAGCTTCAACATGAGAGAAAGCTGTCAATTCTCCTCAAGCTAAAGAGGACATGATATTTCATGCCAATATGATTGTGTAAATTGTATGCATCGTTGTCCAACGATTCACTTTATGAAAGTGCTTCAGCTTCAACTTGTTCTTAACTTGTTTTTCATAAATTGTTCTTATGTAGAAGATTCCTATTGGTTTATTAAAGATTGTATCATACGTTCAACCTTTCACATGTCCGAACAGGTGCAGGATGCAACTGGACGATCAAAACTTGCAGGAAAGTAGTTTTTGACAGCTCAAAATGGTGGAATACTTAGATTGAAAATCCAAATTATGTTGGCTTGGGTAATAAGAAACAATGGCCACCCCCCAGCCCGAATTAGGGGTGACCTCTTAGAATCCTTGGGATATACAGGAGTATCATGCAAAATGTTTCAATTCCATTCCTCCTTCCTTTCTATAAAGTCCGTAGTTCAAAGACTCTTAACAAACTGCTTAATTTTGTGCAAAGATAACAATTTGTTCTAATTAGTGAGTGATTAATCACAGACCACCACTATAGGTAAACATTCCCATATTGTTTCCTAGATTCGTGTTTCAATTTCCAAACAATACTGCAGTCTCATACTTTGCTCTACTATAAAAGTGCGACTGAAGAATCGGCCTTTATTCCAAATGCAATCAAGATATAGCTAAGTGTATTATACAGAAAAAAACAACACAAGACTGTGATGATACCCTTCATCCAGGTATATCGCGATATATTTTAATGGCCTACTGCCTCAATTTGACACCAAATATTTCTTGAACAATATGGAAGATTTGCTGTAGCTAAATGACTTGTTCAATGCTTAAATTATTAATACTCACAATTAGAAACTACATGATACTTTTATCGCAAGTTAATCTGTAGCAACTTCGCCAAACTGTCGAACTTCTTTTTGCAAAATAAGTTCCTGAAACAGGCGGCTTGTAAACTTCAACACATCTAAGAACCATTTAACTTCCTGATTGGTAGACAGGTCAAAGAGTGCACAGTAATTCTTTTGTTGTGGTACTGGCTGCTCTGATGCTTCTGAAACCCCATCACAGTTAACAATACATCTTAATCGCATGTTGTTTTAAAATGCAGACTTAATATAAGAACCAGCACAATTGAGGTTCAGATTGACTGTTCTTAATTTCCCCCTAATCTTGAGGCTGAATTGTTCCTAATTTATTTCTCTTTTGCATAGTAATCAGGGGCATCGAAACCAGGGGGGCCGGGGGGCACTGGCCCCCCAATTTTTTGCAGTGCAGTATCAAAGAAAAATCTTACAATATATTGAAAAAGCAAAATGATTCCTTTTTCACAAGACAGGGTCCAGTCCTTACTTTCGGGTGGTCCCACTCCCAGCATATCTGGCAAGGTCACCCTCTTTGTCGGCAAGGTCACCAATTTGCACCCTTTCACAATGTCAACCGATAGTTTTGTTATCCAAGTGAGCCTCTGTTTGAGTTATAGTAACAGATTATTGCATAGCTTTAGCCTTGTTTTGAATATATAGATCATTAGAGAACATGCTAGGCCTACGAAAACAGCTATCGATATTTCATAGCTGTTTTACAGATTTTTTCCAGCTTCATGGTGTTCTGTTCATACAAATTTAGATGTTGTCTGTTGCGCTGCTTTCATCTTAACACTAGTTTTCCAGCATCTAACTAATAATAAAATACTAGAATCCTGTGTTATAAAACATGCTACTTTTCAGAAGTTATATGGTGAAAGGTGTATTGAAATAGGATTTTGAACTTTTATTATTCAACAATTTTTTTTAGAACAAGGCACCACAAAAAACCAGTTTCTCGTGCTAATATTTAAAAAACTTTAAAATGTGATACTCTAGACAACACAAATAAGCAGAATTCCGAGCTTATACGTGACCCCTGTGAATTCGATTAATTAGGCCCCCCCCACTTTAAGAATCGTTTCTACGCCCCTGGTAATGCTTTTATTGAAAAGAAGTTTATAAAAAATTATGAATAGACAATGTTAACACAGTACACTTATTTTTTTGTAAAATTATATATTAATGGAAAGTGAAAAGCTCCATGTACACCTGAAATGGTGATAGATTTTAGTAATTAGCAGAAGTTAAACTGTTAGATGGTAACCAACAGAACATACGTGACATTTTGTTCACAGATTTAGATGTATATACACTTAAAAACTTTCTTAAGTCTACAGAATCCAGTTCTGAACTTTCCAAACATTTTGAGAAGTTGAGCACTATTTTCTCAAAAAACAATTTTTTGTAAAAGAAGCCTGTACTCCAACTGGCTGTGTATAATGTATTCTACAGGATATGCTCGCCTCTCTTCAACAGTTCACCCTCTGTTACTGACTAAGATTGTTATTATTTCTGCAGAAGAAACAATGGAATTCTGCTCTTTACACTTTCTACAAATGTGAATACGCCATACGTCTAAGACTCAAGACACTTTTGCTAAGTAGATCGTGAAAAGCTAAGAAAGCTGCAATATTGAGCCAAAAACAACATTCCTTTACAAAGAACTTCTATGATTGATAGAAGCAGCAGGCTTGGAAACTCGACAAAAAGGGACCTAAGATTATAAGGAGTTATCTAGGCTGATTACTATTCTTTTCCTTCAAGTTGATAAACACTCCACCACTTCTATTCCATAATTTGCTTGCAGCCTGTGCTCTTTATCACTCTTTTCTATAATGACTTCTTTGAGAGACTCTATTCTCAGATTTTTATTTCCATGCTATGTAAGCAGCGTCCTCTCAAAAAATATTCTTAAAAAGTGCTTATGAGCCAAAATCTTTCTTTTAGAATGTAGGGGGGGGGGCAATGATAGATAAAAAAAATTGTTGTACGCTACAGTTAACATTTATGACAAGTCTCCCTTAACTGTGAGCGGTAGCTACAAAACCACGTTGAGTGACTTGGTTTGAACTATAACGTGAGTGAAGTGCATATGAAGTAAAGACAAGCAAACTCCTGGGTTTTGATGTAAACAACATTTCAGAGAGGAGTTAGAAAGCCTCCCTCGTTTATGCAAAACTGCAAAATGTGACAAAAAGAAATATAGGGAGTGGCGGCGCCACAGGGGGGAGGGAACTGGGGGAACTTGCCCCCTCCCCACTTCTCTCCAAGATCAATTTTCCAATTCGTCCAAATTCGATGAGAGAATGTTAGGGATAGGGCGAGGAACCTCTAGTAAGACCTCAAAATGGATGTGACAACCAAATTGCCTCATAATTTTAGGGTATGTCACCAAACATCCCCTAGTCTGCAATGGCTGGAACCACCCCTGAATATAAGCTGCGGCTTTTAGTTGAGTATAAACGATATGGCTGCCTTTTCCTTAGGAAAGACCCCAAAGTACTCTGGAATTTTGTTCTGAACATGCTATACTTTTAAAGAATTTGTCGTTGAAATCAATGAAGAATTACAATTGTAGTGTAGCAAACAAAATTTGCTTACTTTTCACTATGGGAATAGAGACATAGTATATAACAGATCGGGATGGAAGGAATTTCAAATTTCCCTACAAGTTTGCGTAGGCCAATACAAGAAACAAGCGTAGCTTTCTTGGCTCTAATATAGCTTCAAAAGATCATCTCTATGTATCATCAATACAGTTTGAACTAATTTCTTGGCCCAAAATTGAATCTCTTCCACCCGGGCCCGTAGACACTTGAGACAGGACATTGCCCTCTTCAACATTTTACTGGGGTTGCATACAGA
Source organism: Cassiopea andromeda (assembly GCA_018155075.1). Lineage (NCBI taxonomy): Eukaryota > Metazoa > Cnidaria > Scyphozoa > Rhizostomeae > Cassiopeidae > Cassiopea > Cassiopea andromeda. The sequence goes on from WIPJ01067697.1 coordinate 65,187, forward strand.
AGTGCTCAGAAATTAAACTGTAATTTGCAATCATTTCAGAACTGACTTCCACCCAGTTTACACTCTAACAGTATCATATGATCAAGCCACTGATATATGGTGTACAGAGATCCTGACTTTGTTCAGCAATGGCACAGCCTTTATTTAACATTGGCATCAGCTGCTATAGGAATTTCAGTCTGCAAATTTGTCCAAGAGCACGACACTAGCCCTTCAATTTTGGATTGCTTGCGTCATTTTCTCAAAAAATTGTTCTTGGGACAACCCCTAGACTGCCATTATCACCACCATTCGTTATGAACAAAAACTATTCTCCCATGTATTGTATAATCTATTGGCACATATGATGGACATACAAGAGTTCTCTGCCTCTCCAATCCGGGCTCAGCTTTCTACTGTCCCGCACATGCACAGTGTCAGTTTACTTTGATGAGGGGGGACTTGCATTTATTGTGTTGTGCCCAAGGAGGAGCTGCAAGAAAAAGGTTGGGAAACAGGGCCGTATGGAAATGTTTTGTGTTGAAGCTCTTTACATGCAGATTCTCTGTGGCGTAACGACTTGTAGTAGCAATTAAAAGATGTTATTGAAGCTACAGCTCCCTTCAGTTGGTGTGCTGACTTTAACCAGTGCTGTAGGGATGAACTAATTAATAGGGGGCACAAGTAGGAAGAATTTCAGCATGTTCAGCTCAGGAAGGCTGGAAAATGGTCCAACCTTTGTTGTTGTTACTGTCATTATTCTTATTGTTGGTTTTATTTAGGGCTGTCATGAATTGAATTGAATTCCTATATCATGTGACATGGAGCATACGCATGGATGTGACATAAATTACAAGAAGAAGAGAACACAGTAGAGAACGAAGAGCTTTGAGAACACGAGAAAATTACTGAAAATTACATATTTGCTATTCCTACTTGACTGTTGTTTTAAGCATTCTTTGTTGGCACTTACTGCTGAAACTGTAGTTGAAAAAGCATAGACAAGGAATTAGATTTCTTTATTTCTTCCCTACCCTTTTACAATTCTAACATGTCGTTTTGCATTGGACTGCTGTGCACAGGGGGGTGTTTGTTGTAAGTGTGACGCAACCAAAGGGGGTCTTGTAAATAAGCGTGACAAAGCGTGATGATGGGGGATGGGTGGTTTACAAATGCAAATTTTTAGCAAGACGTATTATTGAACAGCCCCATTTTGTTGTAAACTGAGTGAGCACAAACCATGCAAACAGGGTTTTGTAATTTGCGATTCTATAAAAAAAGTGCAGTTCTTAAAAGATTGCGTAGCTCGAACAAAAATCTGCTCGATTCACAAAATTACTATGTAACAACCTCAGTATATAGGAAAAAAGATGACAGTGAGAATGATAGACTTGGTATTAAATGATAGGGGAAAAGTAACTAGAAATTGAATCACATATGATAGTAGCATGTATCTACTCCTTTTCATAAAAAACCGGTATTTCAGTCCCATCAACAACCAGGATATAATTTTTCAACAAAGCACTGCGGGATTTTATGTGCAGTTCTTAATTTTTGGTAAAAAGATACTGAGTATAAATAGTAGTGAAATCACATCTTTTATTGTGAACATGCGACAGGTATCCTGTCTACAGAAGCTTACTTAACTACTCTGCCATTATTTACATACTTTTTAGAATAACTAGAAGGGCTAAGCCACAAAAAATTATCAACAAAGAACAGGAGGGGCTATGCCACCAGAGCGTTACTTGTTGTGAAGTTTGTAATTGCATTGAATTTGAAGTCGACTATCTGCTGTTTATCTATGATAGGACTTTTGCATCATGAGTTTAGGGGATGAAACTGGGGGATGCAGTATTTCCCGCACACTGAACAGCAGTCCATTTCACTCTGGCAATATTTTGAGAAAGAACAACAATGTCCATAAAATGTTGCAACAATTCAATGCAGAAATTTCACTGGCTATTTCCAAATCTAAAATTGGCTTTGGAAGATCGTGGCAGTTCATTAATGGAAGCATCCCGAAATTGTGCAGTTCAGTGGTGAAAGCTTCGCCTTGGGGAGGAGAAAGCCTTAATTACATACTTGACTAGGGAAAGCAACAATACAAACGAACAATACAAAGACCAATACAAACGAACAATACCAAAGAACAATAATTTTTGTGATCCAATAGGCTTTGTGAAGCGATCCACAGCGCTCGTGCGACGAACGTTCCACAACAAAGAAATGTACGACACGCTGCTGGCATACAAACCATAAAACAAAAACGTGTTTTGAAACCCGAGCGATTAGCGAAAGATCAACAAACAGTCACGCGTACAGGTCCTTTAGAATTCATCTCAGTACGACCTGCTATATTTTACATCGCACTTAATCCAGATGGTCGAATTTTGAAAGATCAAGAATTCTACTTGAGCATCAAGGTAAGGATAAATTTGTTATTTATCATCATCGTCGTAAGTGCACTGAATCCAAGCTGTGTTTGGAAAACCCAAAGTCTGTAGTTGTCACTCGATGTAGGAATTAACAGTGATCTTTCGACCGAAGGCCATTGAAAAGGCTGTACATCTGCCTAGTGCAGTATACCAGACAATGTGATCTGAAGTTAATTACAAAATGGTGGATATAGCGAAGAATCGAGAGGGATTTTTATGGTTATTGTGGGATCTACTATTTGTTTCCTAGGAATCACTGTCAAATTTCATGGCAGGACGAACTCAACGATCCAACATTTTGCATTTGCAAGTTGAGTACTATGTGTTGATAATTATCAACAAATAGGCCTATCATTAGGGGTGTGTTGATGAGGAAGTAGTTACGAAACTCTGTAACCGTCATTCATCACCAAGCTACCAAGGAACAGCTTGCTAGTTTTACTAAAAACAATGGATTATGGCTCTTCTCTGTATCCCCGCTTGATCTTGTCAAAGATTGCGCCATTATTCGCAAACTACCTTCCATTTGCACATGCGGTTCACTTTCATTGTAAAAGACAATGGATTTAAGGGCAAGCTACAGGGGGTGTAAAATAATATTGCACATCTAATGATTTCACCCGACACTCCCTGCTTAAGTTTGCATCCGAAACTAGGGTTTGCTTACTCTTCATCAATGCATGTTATGGTTATGGGTGGTGGTACTAATTAGGGGCCATGGAAATATTATCTCACGCAAGGGGAGTGGGGGGTGGTGGGGTCTTTTGATTTTAGTGACAAAGTATGACAAGGGGTGGGTGAGTATCTAAAAATGCCAAAATTAGTGTGGCGTGATATGTAAATTGCCTCGTATTACTGTTCATTTCGTATAAAATGCTAGTAAGTACACCAGCCGCGAATTTAGCAAGAGTTTGGGTGAGTATAAATTGGCTGCAAAAGGCATGACTGTAATAACGTTTCTCCACCACGCTATTACGAGTTTTGGCAAATATTGGAGAGACCTTTTTGTTGGACATTTTTGGTCGTTGCAGTTACAATATAAACACTGGGGAAACTCGATTGTTTTGGGAACCGTAGGCCCAGTGAGCCTTCCTTATTATTCACAGTTTAGCAGTTGGAAAAATGGATGGGAGCAAAGACGACAGAATACGCCTTTTATCAAAACACAGCATCAATGTATAAAATAGTTTAGTATAGGAACTTAAAGCGAAACTATAAGCAGTAGGAGATAGCTTGGCTAAGGAATATGATAACGTAATACTGCAAGATTGAGACAAAATGATTTTAAACAGCCCCCCTCCCCAACTCTGTAAAATTTTTGCAACTAAGAGCATAGAACAGTCATCATTCTCTTGTAGAACGCTATGTTAAATTCAAAAAGCAGTCGAGAAATTGTTAGTTCCCAAGGTATAGAATATACAAAATACGTTGTATACTGGACTGCAATGGCAATTTCTTATATAGCAACGTGGATTGACTTCTAGATTCTTATAAAAATACTTGCAAGAAAAATCCCCCAATCTATCAAGGGAGCCCACACTACTGACTTAGAAAGCCTGAATTAGCCGTGACATACATGGATTTCAGATGTCAAGCTAATGTAGTTGTTTTAATGCTACAGTAAATGTGCATACCTGTGCAGAATAGAAAATATTTGCTTATATTACTTTTTGAGGTTTTCCATAGGTTATCATCCACCTTATTTGCAGTTCGACTGCTGATAAAAAGGATAGAATTACTTGCTAATGGTTGCTGGGGAAACGCATATTTCTATGAACCTCCAATCAAAGTGGAATCTTAAGAATATGTATTGGTTTTCAGAAAGACTTTCACATATTTCCATAAAAACTGCCTCTAATTCCCAAATTTTCACGAAGTGGAAGATTTTCATAGTCTTCCCGATGACATTGTAAACACCGAGGAAGTTGAAGAGCTTCTCACAGATCCTTGCGATGAGGCTTCGTTGGTTACGGGGGAAACCTGAAACCCAACACAATCCAACACAGAAAATTGATTTATACACTGCCGTGAATCTGCTTCCTCATTTTACGTCTGTGCATTTACGCCTAGAGTCTATTTGTATACCAGACAATGTCTGGTATACAAGTAGACTCTAGATACAGGGGTGACTTATAGAATGTTGTGACGGAGTGTTGATGCTAGGATGCGGTTAGCAGGGTCAAAGAAGTGCAAAAATAACTTTTCATTATAAGGATAAGGTTTATAAGAATATTGAGGCTCAAATTCACTGAAATTTAAGAATAATTAAAAAATAATCCGTGGCTCAAGCTTCATCAAAACGTGAGAAGTTTTTGTATCCTAGTTGTAATACTGCTTTCAGATGTACTTTTGCATTATCGATGCAAAATATTAACTTTGCTTAGTTTAATGATGTAGTAAAACATAAAAAAAGATGGGAAAAAATTTCTTAAACATTTAGGTGAGTTTATACTTTTGGTATTTAAGAATATCTTAGAATAAATTTAGGCTCAAAATCGGAAAAATTGAAGAATAATCGAAAATTGAACAATTTAAGAATATCGAGGCTTGGAAAAAGTTAGGTATTCTTATAAAAAAGAGTTTACAGCCCTTTCTTTCCCTAGCGCCACCCCTAGCTAGATATAAATATTTTGCTAATAAGGAAGCAGACAGACACATAGAAAAGTCCCATGTATTTAAGTGAGTAAGAAGTTAAAGCTCTTCTTATCATGCAGTCGTCATCAGATGGATTTGTGCTGTAAAAATCTTCCCGTTAAAGCATGTTGATCTCAAGAAGATAATTGAGAATCACCAGGGTAACAGCTATCATTAGGAGCATAGGAATATTGAAGATTACAGTTTTGTTGTCCACGAGGAATTACCGTGTTCTTAACAAGCTTATATCCATAGGTCTATTGTTGCAAATACATTGTGATCGCCTAATGAGATTTGTGGGGACTGAGCTGCAACATGTCGTCTTTGCAAATGTTATCGAATCTATATTTAGTATAGTGTTTGGGTGCTCATTTCGGGGGAATTCTTTTAGTTGATAACGTTTCATTCTTCAGGCTGTGGTGATGAAGCGGCGAAAATGAAGTTGAGAATTTGTTGTGATAAATAATCATACCGTGAGGATGGAAAATGAATTATGCCATGAAGAAAGTGTTTCTTTTATTAATGGAAAGAACAGGCAAAATTCACCCAAATCCACAGAAACAAAGCATAGGAGACAGAAAGTGAAATACGCTGTTTTCATTGGGTCCAGTTGTCTTGCTGTAGTCCTACTTGTTTTGGCATTCACAGTAACATGGCATAAGCATCACACATACAGTGCAATAGAAAATTCTATTGCTCGATCTTCCTTCAAGTTTTGTGGAAACCAGTCAGCAAAGGCCTGTATACAAGGTGAGCTTACTAAGTTTCAGTAAGGACTGGTTTGTCTCTGGTCTTAAAGGAGCGATCTTTATTAGTAATTGCAAGCCAATGATCCACGTGATTGAAATGATTTCCGCATTTGTATGATTTATCATCTGAGCAGAGAATTTGACTAGCCTACTGGCCCAACCGAAAACTCTGTGCAAAATAGTGGTGACCAGTTGTGGACACTTCAAAATTTATTTAGGGGAGGCGAAGGTATCTTCAGTGTTTTACATTAAGTGCAAAACAGTCGGCGTAACAATGAAGCAGTGTCTTTGCCTATAAAGGAAGTGCCATTTGAGTTAAGTTCCCCACTCTCCCCCACTCCCCCCTCACTCACCCCCTCTGGAAAGCCCGCCAACGACGATGACTCAATAATATAATGGGAGATGAAGCAGTACTGACAAACTTTTATAATAGATTCATCATTATATGTATGTATGTAAGTACAAGCGTCTTCATCACCGGCCTAGCTCATTTATGATTGTTATGATGCTTATTCTTTTTAGATCCAGCATGCTCTTTGTCAAGACAAAGGCGTTTGGTGAATGGGAAGATTGCAAGGGAATATACATGGCCGTGGATGGCTGAAATTGTGTACAACAATGAACATTACTGTGGGGCGGTGCTCATATCTGATGATGTGTTATTGACGGCGGCACATTGTTTGTACCACCGTGAAAGTCGATTATATGTAGATGATATTGAAATACGAATAGGTACGTTGGAAGAATTCATATATGCATGTAGTGATAATAGACTAAGATCAGCCAAGCCCAGAGCAGTAGGGGAATTATTCAGGAAGAAGGGTATTCAAGAAACTTAGAAGAGATCAATTCATTTTTATAGCGCAAATAGACCTGTACCTTATGTTGGGTGTGGGAGTTTCGAACCCATAGACAACTCCCTGTTAGAAAGTCACCAAATTTATCATTTTTGTCCGGACATGTTTTAAAAATTGTTATATTTTTGTGAACCCCAGAATGGGGAATTAGGTGCTAATTCGACAACTCGCATTTCTTGCCGGAAAATGTAGCTGCCACGCCCCAGAAAGTTCCTGTGAATGTCCCTGTCTCGATTGAATACACGCTCTTTGAGTTGTTTTCGTCAGGTCTCTAAATATCACCTTGGAAAGTAGACCTATTCGTAGAAGTGATTATCCCCTATCTTCATATGAATCTCGTCCATTCAAAATTGGGAAGAACTAGTGTGTTTGACCCTATTATAATCAGGTACCAGCTGTTGGATTCTCTTTCAGAATATCTTGCAAGTTTGATCTTTTTAATTACGCGCTGTAAACTTTGCTGGTGGTGACGCGTAAGCTGAACCTCACAACTGCTGGCCATACGCACATCTGCTGGGCACATGCTCTTTGTGTTGTATTGTTCTTGATCACCTTTGCTAGGCTTGAGGTAGTTTCAAATTATGTCCATTTGTTGAAGTAGAGTGTTCTTTTTGGTAAAGTGAGGTCATCTAGGTTCGCTTATTCTAGTATCGTCTTTATTCTATAAGACGCCATCTAGGTTCGTTCTTTCGTTTATTCATAACAAAGAGATCTCTGCGCCCTTTGTTATGAATGCAACGAAAGTTTTGATGGATAAGGAAATTCGTCATTGGCGCCTGTTTCAAGGTCTTGTCTGGTGTATTATTATTCCTTTGTATCGTAATGAGTCAATTCAGGGTATGCATATTCCCCAGTTTCTGCTGATGTCATTTGTGGCTGGTATTCTTAGCCCTGTAATTTTACATCCACTCTCATCTCTAGCTAGACCTGGAAAGTAGGTCAAAAATAAAGTGTAGAATGAGTAAGTGTTCTCCAAGCAATTTCATAGAAAGCCAATGCTTCTTCTCAGGACGCTTGAGTACACTGTAGTTCCTTATGCATTTGCAAGTTTATTTTGGGAGAGAAGTTTTCGGGTCATGTACTGACAGTTTTTTGGTTTTTATTGATTTCAGTATCAAAATTTTCTTAGCAAATTAGCACTTCACTTCCTTAAAAAATAGTTTTTGACTTCTGATGTTGTGTCCAGGCACATTCACAAATGTTTATGTATAGTGCCCCATTTTCAGCATGCATAGTGCCCTTTTTTGCTCGCGAGGGTGCCCCTGAATGCATGTGTTTCCCCCCACTTTTTGAATGCTGCCTACGTCCCTGGGCACATTGAAATATAGAGGACAATGTAAAAAGATGCATGTTGGCCTGAGGCAACAAAAGACTAATCTTTCCAGAAAAGTCAATATAACATCTATAACACAAAAGAGTGAACGAATTAAAGCAGAACCATTTTGTACAGGGAAATTAGAATTTTAAATCCGTTTGAACCTAACAACTCCAGTGTATTCACTGTAAGATATCTTGTATTTATTATTATTTATTATGGATTCACTATCATTTGTCGTGTATTCGTTATCACTTGTCGTGTATTCACTATACGCTATCATGTATTTACCATGATTTTCGCGTATTTCGTATACGCTATTGTGTATTCGCTATAATTTATCGTGTATTCGCTTGACTTTATCGTGTATTCACTATAATTTATCGTGCACTCACTGTTATTGTGCAACATTTTCCCTAGGCAGCCGAAGAAAACTCTCAACAGACAACAATACGCAAATATTAAAAGTATCAAGCATACACATTCACGAATTTTTCAAGTTATCATCATTACAAAATGATATTGCAGTTCTAAAGTTGAATTCTCCAGTACGCCTGTCAAGATCCTGTTGGCCTATCTGTCTTGGTTCCAAAGCAAATAATTTTATTAGCAGGGGCATAATGACTGGTGAGATATCTTGGATACATCTTTTCATTGATGTGTACTCTTAGCACTGAATAGTAGTATAATAGACAGAGGGGTTGACGCTTTGCTAAAAAGGCATAAATAGGAGGTGCTAATAAATAGAAATGGGTATGGTTTTCCAAATATACTATAACGGGGGCGTTGTTAAGAGTTAGGGGGTCAATATTCAATATTCAATATACAGTACAGTACAATAAGAACATATTTTCATCATGATTCTACCAAAACTTTTTAGATAAACCTACTTACTTTTAGAACTTCGTCTTCACAGCTATTTACTTTCAGCTATCTTGTACAGTTTGTTTTGCTTTCCTTACTTGATATTAATTTGCGTTCACAAAGCCAATGTAGTTTATTTACCTATCATTTGTAAAACTTTGATAACTTTAGTTAGGGTAGGTTGTGAATAAATTTGGGATGTGTGGATTTTCTTCAAAATTGCTTAGTTGGGGGGGGTGCTAATAAATGGAAATGTGTGGTGAAATTTTAGGAAATTTGCAATCGGGTCCCCCTACTCTTCGGTGTCTAAGAGTAATGAACATGAAGTATTAGGTAAGCATCGCTTTCTGGTGTAGTATAACTTTCTAACAACTTTGGTTATCAATAGCATCGCATAATTTAAGGATATTTCGTGAATGCTGATTGGATTTTCAATGTAGAGCTTACAAATGATTCGCAACAATTCTCAGACCTCATGTTTTTAGCGAGGGCACAGGTTAATCTATAAGTCAAGATGTTTCTCTTTTAGTATGAAAGCAGTTAACTGCAAAGGACAAACTTATCCGCAGGCACAAGAGTCGTGTGCTTATGACTGAGATTGCCCTTTTGTAGTTGACTGCCTTCATGTGTGTAAGCCGGGTAATGCTTTTAACGCTTATTTTCTTTAGATATTAAATTAGTTGAATACTCACTATTTTATAGTGATACGTAATTTTCGCTGGGCCTCAATGTTCATAAACATTTTTGGTTTTGAGCCTTAGATTATTCTTAAATTATTCTCAAAATTTCAAAGATATATCTACGCTTGAAAGTCAAAGGAGTACATTCAAATCTCGGTTGATGTCTTACTTGGTCATAAAGCAAAATAACAGTGGAGCTGAATAATGAATATAGTATGGATTTCAAGAGAAGAACCACGACGAAAAGCAACTTTTCCTCTTTATTTACTTCGACATTCCATTAGTTCGACATACATATCATAAAATTAGGACTTATCCCCAATTTCATTTATAAACCTCCCACTGGCACTTTTATATTAGCTGAGGATGAGACATGATGTCTCGAAACGTTTTAACATCGTTTATGTCTATCGGCTAAGTCTGTCTTAACATTGTTTATGTCTATTGGCTAAGTCATAACTTTATGATATGTATGTCGAACTAATGGAATGTCGAAGTAAATAAAAAGGAAAAGATGTTTTTCGTCGTGGCTCTTCTCTTGAAATTTATAATTCACCTGCGATTTCCAAGAAATATATTATGGATATTGCAAATATAGAGGAATTCCTCTTAAGTTTTGTGGAGTTTGAGACTTGCATTATTCTCAAATTTTTCTTAAATTTCAAATATTCTGAGCCTCAGTATTCTTCTAAAATGTATTCTTGTAAATAAATTATTATACTTTTTGTTACAATTATTTTTTTGTTTTTTTGTGTTTTGTAAACCACAAGTAGCCATTTGTAATCTACCTGAATACAGTGAGGTCTACATTTGTATATAGAATATGAATATACTATGAACTTTCAAAAACAAAATATGTAATGTAACTTATGATTGCAATTTGTAGTGAAATAAAGTACGCACTCGTATATTTGACACATTTTGAATCAAATGTGCACTTTCATTTTTGGAAGGGATGTTTCGATCTAAGCTTAAATTACTTTCATATAATCCTATTAAGAACCATCATTTAGAAACCTAGAAACCTGAGTGTGAACACTTTCGAAAGCACGTAGGACTAAATTTGCAGCTCCAAAAGCAATATCAGATTAACCATAGGATATTAGAAGTGAGCTCCTTTCTCTTTTAAGGCGTCTGCTTGCAGTTTCATTTGTTTTGGCCATACTTCGTAACGAAAGCGAAATTTCAATGGATGTTGAGGTCTCAGCTATTTACTGACTCTCAGGAAACGCCTAGAAATACAGTTCTTCTGCAGCAGGCCAAGCATTGGCCATCAATAAAAACCTAATAATTCTAAACGCTAGAATCAATTTCTTTTTATGAAAGAGTGTGCATTATTCATTTTGAAGGTTTCCCTAGCCCATTTTGTTTACCGTTACATGCCTGTAATGTTGTTACAGCTTTTTGCCAACAGAATACAGAGAAGTAACGTCTTGCGTTCTGATATTATTCCAGCTAGTACGTAATAAAACGTATTGCATGCTATGGAAATAGGGAACTGAACTATCTTGGACACCAAGAAACTGAAATCTTTTACTTTAAAGTAAACGATTTGAGTTTATAGGTGACTAAGATGTTAATTGCTTGTTTTTTTAGGGTAATTATCTATTCAAAATTAAAAACTGCTATTCTTTGTCTATTGTAACGGTCTTTATTCCAGTCATTTAATTGAACTGCTATATATGTCTTACTTTTCTCCCCCTAGGGTGGGGAAAAACGAGCATAATTGGACGCTTCTCCTCCCTGCTTCGAGAGGCTTCCGTTCCAATTGTTCCAGTATCAAGATGCATAGAAGCAAACAGAGATTTATTTGATGGTGTGAAAGTTAGTGGAGCCAATCATATTTGTGTCGGTTACGGCAAAGACCGGCCTGATTATGGCTGTAATGGTGATAGCGGAGGACCATTGATGATTCAGTCGAGTAATGGAAAATGGCTATTGATTGGTGTAATGAGCTGGGGTGAACCACAGTGCTCTTCTGTAAGGACAAATAGTTATACAGTATTTACTAGCATTTCCCCATACTTGGACTGGATTGAGAAATTAGTATAGAGATTTGTGTGATATTTACTACTATAGATGGAGGACATTTTGTTATTAATGATATAGATTACCTATGTTTACCGTGTGATGATCATAGTTTTCTAGATTATTTCTGTTTACTGTTTAGTGGTTATAGCTTTCAAGGTGAACTAGGATATTTTACAAAATGCAGTTTTTGGGAATATATCTGTGTGCACATATCTGTGTGTGTTTAATTTATACTATATGTCATGGTTTTTCTTAACTTTACAATATGAATGTAACAATCGATGACCAATGTTCTTTTTTGGAAGTGAAATGTTCGAAAAACTTATGAAGATATATGATTTAGGACAGGGACGTTGCAAGAGTAGGTTTAAGGAGGCTGCAGCCACCTTCGGAAGGTGGTGATCTCTTCTCGTGGCTACATTAGCAGTTCTTCTACTCTGGTACCCTTATCTTTGCCCACGCCTGAATTGTCAGCCCTTTCAAAAAATTCCTGGTGCCAACTGCTGATTTTGGCTTTCCAGTGGCTTTTTTAAACTGCTTAATGGTTTTAAGCCTTATTTCAATGCTTACATTAATAGATACCGTGTGATTTGTGTCACCATTAGAGCATTATAGGGAATTAATTTAATAAGAGTTGTACATTAGAATATCTGTAACATAAATATACATTTTGCATTCGTTTTCAAAACAAACTGTTAGTGAATATTCAGTGGCTACTTCTTGATCCTTATTATGAAGGTAGCATGACTTCTATCAGACTCGGTACCTTGGTTCTACTTTATGTCACACCCGAAATTACCGTAATCCTCAAATAATCCCTGGGGGCTTATTTGGAGAAGTGAATTTTTGGATAGGGCTTATTAGAGAGGAGAGCTTATTCGGGAAGGGGGGCTTACTTCAAACTTTAGCATTTTCCTCAAAGGTTGACATAATAAATGACGTAATTTTCTCAATCAACTATATTAAACAATTGCTAAAAGTCTGTTTCGCAAACGCAATTTATTAGTCAATAACGATTTCTTCATTTTCATCGCATTCCTTTTTGCTCTTTTGCTTCCAGTCAAAGGAAGTGATATGTAATAGTTATTGTCCCGTAGGGCTTTTTTGGAATAATATATTATTCAGCAATTATGCTTCCATCGAATAAGGCTTCATGGGGGCTTATACCTGGGGGGCTTATTTGGAAAAATGAATTTTAAGGTGGGGGTTTATTCGAGGGGGCTTATTCGGAGGATTTACGGTACTCTAGGCCCATGTATTGAAGGAGTAACTCAGCAATTAGTGATAGATCAAGAGGAATACTAATGTAAAACATAACAAAAAGTTTCCTTAGCAAGTTTTATCGAGTTATCGTTTAGGATGATGTTACTGCTCTGCTTTGCTTCGCTACGGACAGGGACGCCGGAACGAAAGTGGGGCAAGAGGGGCCAACAGGAGCAACAGGGCGCCGACTACCATAAGTGAGCAAAGCGGGCTACATTTATTGCAATAGTTCTCTTTCCATTCACCTATTGCTTAAGTCAATAAGCTAGCTAATCTCTTTGGCGTCAAAGTAACGTTCGGAAAGCAAGCTATTGCATTTCGAAAAAGACACTTTTGCTCCCTTTGTTCCCTCAAATGAAAGGAAGGACGGACGTTTACTCTCCCCCGCCCCCTTTATTGTCTCTGGCCTTGGAACACTTTCCCTTCTTTTTCCACCCATTTGGTAACATGCTGTTTTAGTTGTCATTTAACTTTCTCATACGAAGACATGACCTCCTAAGTTCAGATGAGACGATAATGAAAATACCAAATACTTTCACCAAAAAAGTTATTCTCGCTGCCATTTAATATTAAATTTTAAATGTTATGATATTCCCATTTAAAGAGCAAGCCCGAACTCATCCTTGTCTAGGTATATGGTGATCGGTTACTGTGAGCATGTCGATAAATGCTAATTCAGCTTGTAGTGTTCTAGACCTCTAGATTCTGCACAAGTTTTTTGCTGGAAAACCACTTCTCAGGGCTATTATGGCAAAAGTTAGTCCACGGCAGAGATGTCGTAGAGGCGGGCTCAGCATCCTTTTTAAATTATGAGAGATTTTTTTAGGGGGGGGGGGCTCAATCTTCCTTCATCGAACATCTCTTAGACTGGATAAGTTCAAAACTACACATTTGCCAAACGAGACGAAAGGAAAGCTTCTATCAGTAGAATAAAAATGCTACAACCTTATATTAACTTTCTCCTTCTATTAGTACTTGCAAACACACTGGTTTTGCAAGCACATTATTGGCATACATTGCAAAAATGGGCGTGGTTAAAGGCGTGGTCTACATATTTCCCACAACACACCCCCCTTGTTACAGTTTTAGGACGACACTACTGGTCTGCAGCATGAGTTAGAATCCTTGGCTTTGAAGAGGCATAAAAACCAAATATTTTTCAATATGTTCCTGTGAGAGACATTTAGCAATTTTGAAACTGAATGCATCTAAGTGTGCAAACTTTTTATCTGAGAACTACAGCTATAGAGTAAAATAAGTATCAGAATTTATAGCTTTTCCTACCGATATTTCCCTTATTCGAACTAATGATTGTCATTGTCCTATAAAACTAACTAAAAGAGCCCCATCTGGCTCGCAAGCCATAGTTTCCGACCCCTGCTCTACAGGATTGAGTTCAAAATCTTTTTCATAACGTACTGGAAAGAATAATATGTCTGCTTACCGTCAATAAGTGAATGATCCTGCACCATTCCACAAAAGTAGACTTGGAATGGAGATAAGGCATCAAGAACATGCTGATTTTGAAGAAGTACGATTATACCTCTAAATGGCTGCAAAGTACCAAACAAAGCCATTTAGGCCTTGCCATGCTTTCGATAGGCTAGGACATGTTTATAGAGAAGACTCTTGAGAAGTGAAAATTGGGTTAAAATTTTTGCATTTTATTAAGAGACTCCCTAAGGATATTAAATACACTTATTTATCATATGAACTTTAAATACGATAACGTAAGCAAATGAGGACAATGTGCTATTGAAACTAAGTCCCCTTTGGGGCTTTCTCCTTCAAAAGACCACTATTTAAGGGAAAAGAGCTCACGCAAGCTCCCAGGTTGTTGCCAATTTCAGCTAATTAATAATCCTGTACGCAACTCTTTTTATGCGCATTGATTTTGAAGCCATCTCATATCAGAGACTATGTTTTTTTTTTGATATACAAGTGTGCAGGCCGAGATGGCCCTTAACTGCTTACACTACTACAGCTAATTTATATGAAATATATATGGTTAAATCTACGCAACATTAAGAAAATACGATTATTACAAATTACGAACAGAACTGAATTAAAGCTATATAACTTCAAGTTAATTAAATGCTACTACGGTTATTATAATAGAAATGGAAATAAATTCTAAATATAAGCTATATAAAAAGAAAGAAATGCTACATGTGATTAAATGGTGCCTCTGTTACTTAAAAATTTTGACCTTTTTTCGAAAGACCTTTTGCAAAATGTCGCCAAACGTTTGAGCGTGTGATAATTCTCTTGGCTCATTAGCCAAAAGTACATATTTCGTTCACTGAGTGTGGCAGATGTAGGAAAAGTTCTATAGATTTCATCTAAAAGACTTTGGCGTTCGCCGTTAAAAAGGGGGCAAGCTAATACAAAGTGAATTTCATCCTCAACTTTGAAAATACTCAATGTTTTGCAGTACGGACAAAATCTTTCATTTCTTGGAGTTCTATTTTTACTAAAACGCCCTGTTTCAATCTGTAGGTTATGAGCACTTACCCTAAGTTTTGCAAATGTGGATCTAATTGTGAAATCTTGTATGTAGTCAAGGTAAGATTCAAACTTATAAATTGTTTTAAAAGAGGCATATAAATTTAATTTTTTATTTTC
>WIPJ01067697.1:99372-111133 GCA_018155075.1 Cassiopea andromeda
TATATATGGACAGAAGCGACATTAAAAGTGCAGTGTTGATGCAAAATAGTCTGAAAGATTAAGTAATTATTGAAGCACCTAGTGAACAATTTACTAAGTAATGAATTAAGTTTCCAATATGCGGAAAATCGATAAGTTGTACAGCAAACCTGTGCAGGGGTCATCCATGAATCCACATGTCGCTCGATCCGGAGGGAGAACTTTTGAAAGACTTGGGAATGTGTAGTCTGTTGCAAGCGATCGATAGGCTTTTGTTGCACTGTCAAAAGTCACCACTTCCAAAGTAGTTTTCCATGAGAGGAAATTTCTTACAAAGAGAACTGGATAACGATTTCCTCGTTCATTCATTTTCACTCTACCAGATACACCTTCAACAACAATTTTACCTTCAGTAGCTGGTACGGTAAAAATAGAAATGTTCACACGTAGACACTTGCTTGTTTTACCAGAGGTCTTCCAGTAGCTCATACACATGTCTTTCATAGGAAATTGGCTTATAAAAAGTTCGACTGCTTACAAACTGAGGAAGTTCAATACGCATTTGCTTAGAAGAATACTTAAATTGTCCCGGAGCCTCAAAATTCTTAATTTTTTTTTCAGTTTTGAGCCTTAGATTATTCTCAAATATCGAAAGTGTAAAATCAAAGGATTATATTCAATTTATTATTGATGCCTTACTTCATCAAACAGCAAATTTAAAGTGGAGCAGAACAGCAAATATTGTATTGAAATTGAAAAAGTTAATCTACAAACAGTACTATTTCTCAAATACACTAAAATGTTAAGCCTTGATGAAACTTGAGACTTGCGTTATTCTTAAATTATTCTTAAATTTCAGCGATTCTATACCTCAATAATCTTATAAACTTTATTTTTACAAAAAGTACGTGTATTGGAATCTTGAGGCCAAAAAAGCCGATAAGTTCATGAGTATTAAAAATTTCAAATATATTTTTGTAAAATGCAATGTATATGTCACATTTGCTTTTCTTCAAATATTTAACTTCTACTTTTGACTAAAATTTATCATTATTTCAGGAGTAGATGCATACCTTTGCACTACTTTTTAACGAGGATGAGCAAAATAAGCATCTCCTTCCCGCTTATTTTTTTTCGAAAAATTTTCCAACCCCCCTCTTATTAAAGCCCCCGCTTATCAACTTTTCAATTTTTCTAGGAGAAACCTGCAAAAAGTTGGCGACAAGATCCTGAAAAGCATTTGCTTGTAGTGATGTTAATCGAGGCTTTTTGTATTTGTGTTGATTGTTTCACAGTTAGCCCCCAAGCTTCCACACACCAGCTTATTTCATTCTGAGGAATTTTCCAACCCTCTTGCTTATTAGGACCCTCCACTTATTCGGGATTTAAGAGTAAGTCGGTGAACCTGTAACATCGTCAATGGTAGGTACTGTCTCTATAATGTACCGCTATTGTCGCATGGCTACCCGTACCCTGTAGTTATAATTTTAGAATTAGAAAAATGAGTTTGTTGAGAATCAGAGCTGAAGCAATAAAGATGTCTTTCTGAGTCAAACCCTTTGTTACACCATGAAAAAGCTAAAGAAGGTCAACTACTGGGGAAGTAAACCTTCTTATAACATAAAAACTTGTGGCAGCATTTCATAGCATATTAGAATAGTAGAAAACAAAATTGCCTTGCAGACTCAATGTTAAGAGAAGTAGTGCCTAGCACCGGCTGAAAATTCCATTGGCACTAATACAGTTTCATACCACCTCCATGTCTGCCATTATGAAATTGACCAAACATGGTGCGATTACACCCACACAAACTCCATGTTTAGAAATTGCTAACATGGCAGACATGTAGGTGGGACGAAGCTGTATTAGCGCCAATGCAACTTATCTTTCAACTCACAGTGACTATGTTCAACTGCAAAGATAATTTTTCACTAACAAAAGAAGCCTCTTTCACTCGTAGGGGGGAAGGTGAGAGGAACGTACAGTATAAAGAGCTAATAGTAAATTGAATGGAAGCACGTACCTGCAAAATCAATATTGAACAGTCTCTGTGCTACGTATCGGCCATCTTCCAGCACTTTGCTGGCATCAAATGTTTCATTTAGCAACGTAAAGTTGAAGAATGAAGACGTCAGGTTGCGCAGTTCCTCAAATTGAGAGCTGTTCCCTGGCCATATGCCACTAATGACATCATTTATGGTGAAATTTGTGATGTTTGCAGATACCAACAGATTTGGTGTATTTGTGATGTTATTATATATGTATTGTGTCACGTGCTCTATGTATTTGTCGTTGATTGCTTGCTTCAGAGCCAATGAGAAAGCAGTAACAGCATCATAAAGGTAAAAAACCTCTTGCGGAAAATCAGCCTACGAGTAAGTCAATCAGTCCATCAACCCATCAATCAATCAACCCATCAATCAATCAATCAATCAATCAATTGATCAATCAATCAATCAATTGATCAATTGATCAATCAATCAATCAATTGATCAATCAATCAATCAATTGATCGATTGATCAATCAATCAATCAATCAATCAATCAATTGATCGATTGATCAATCAATCAATCAACCAATAAATCAAACAATCACTCCAATCAGCCATTCATTTATTCAACTATTCAGCGAATCATTTCATCAATTAATCAGTGAATGAATCTATCAGTCATACAATCACTCATTCACTCAATAAATTAATCAAAAAGAGATTGCCTAGTAAAATGCCAAGTTTCTAATTACCTCAATAACGGACTGGCTGGGCGAATGGTTAGTACAATGCATAGTCAATCAATGATTCGATTGATTTGTGATATTTACCAATCAGATGCTAGATTATTAATCAGTCTAACAATCAAAAATGAAAAGCAGCAATTTATTCATACTGTTACCTCTTTAACTTGTTCATAAAATGGCTCCTTCAACAATCTTTGCTGCAAGCGGCTCAAGAAGGAAGACTTAGTCGCAGTCAATGATTTTGATGATATATCAAACCAACCGGCTAGAAGATCTTCGGGATATTTCTTTAGCCAACTGGGCATGGCTCTATTCGATTCCCATGTGTACAAGTCAAGTGATATAAACACATATTTGCCATTGTACAAACCACGTGATTTTGCCGCTTGTGCAAGCTTCATTGTAGCGTCAGCAGAAGCAATTAGCACAATAACTGAAAGAATGTCGACATTATGTTCAAGTTCTAAAGCTGAGAAGTCTTAGACAAAACAGCAAGCTTGGAATGCTAATTGGTACAAGACATGCAAGAGCAAACTTCACAAAAACAACGAAAAATAGTAAAAACGCTAATCAGAGTCATCGTAGAGGGCATGGGAACAAGTCTTTGATCCTTTTTGTCACAGAATCTAAAAAAGGACGTCACTAACTCAAACAAATTCGATTGCACAAGGAGCCTTGAGACCAATCTCAAGAATAAGCTGTCCTGGCAACATCCTTCAGACTCTGAGACTACCCTTTTCGATAACCTTCTCAATGTGAATTTCTTGGAATGTCATCTAGCTCGAGTAACGGAACCTTGCTGTATGAACGAAAGTAGAAAAGAAGTGTGCTGAATATTTATTTAGGGACGAACCACTATCAAATTGCCGAGGGAGGGGGTGACGCTTTTCAGGTGGGCAAGCAATCACTTTTTGCTAATTCTTGTTGATAATTATGTGCTTACCCCTTCTATGGGCAGTTGTTCAGTGTTTGTGTGCTAAAGTGTTAAATGTTTAAATTAAATTGTGGCCTCAGTGTTAGCATAGTGGCTAAGACTGTTAATCAGGTGCTCAAATTCGAAACCGTTTGAAGCCACTTTCTGAAGTAGCGTCCTCAGGCAAGGTGCTAACGCAAATTGTGACTCCCTTCACCCAGGGGCATAAACGGGTACCTTGTCTGCAGCTATGAGCGCCCTGTGTGGCTGCACCCTACTATATGCTACCAAGCATAGTGACCAGGTGGTAATGTGAATAATAGTAATAATAATAATCTATTTATTATAAGTTGGTGTTTCTTCTTAGCTCTACATTTAAAAAATTCGAGCTAATTCAGACCAACTATTTACAATTAAAAGACAAACCGAAAACTACTATAAATTACAAAGTGTAAAACTAGGAAGCATTATCTACATATTTAAAGTTAGATTCCTCTCCATTCCAATTTCTAATCTTCTTTTTTGAAAATAGCAGCTGACGACTCTCCTTTCATTAAATCAGGTGTGCTGTTCCACAATAGGCTACCTCGAAATTTTACAGAATCAGTACCAAATGTAATGCTTTTTGCAGCAGGAATTTGTAGTAAATCTCTAGTCCTGAGGTCATATTTGACGTCTTTTCTTATAAAATACACCTGCATGAATGGTGGATTGGTATTGTTAAGTGTTTTATATATTTCAATCATAAGTACACGAAGGTATTGGGTATGGATATTTGCTTCGTTTTATATATACAAAGCTTCAAACGTGGATTCATGGTCGTCAGGTAGTATTCTAAGTCCCCGTTTGTGTACTCTACCTACGATGCCATTCGCTATTTTTCCACAGAGCATCCAAATCAAGGGGCAGTACTTGAAAGTTGAAGCAGCAAATGATTGATACAGTAATTCTGCTTTTTGGACGTCTAAATAGTTGGTAACCCTTGCAAATGCACTCACTTTACGACTGGCCTTCACACATAGAGCTTTAACATGGCTTTTAAATTAAGCTGTGAATCAACTGTGACATCAAGTAGTTTTACCTCTTTGGAGTAATAGCCAACTCCAAAGAGGTAAAACTACTTGGTGTCACAGTTGATTCACAGCTTAATTTCAAAGCCATGTTAAAACTCTATGTGTGAAGGCCAATCGTAAAGTGAGTGCATTTGTAAGGTTGCTAAATATATAGACTTCCAAAAAGCAAAATTACTGTAGATACTTAATGAAAAGTCATTGGAATAGCCTCTGGCTAGAGACCAGAATATAAAATTATTGTTATTTTATTACTCACTCCTGACTGAAGATGCCTTCACAGCCAGCATGCACGAGTCAGCAGATGATGTAGCACGACCAGCAATGTAATCTCTGTGAAAAGGTATCGAAAAATTGGCATTCACCAATTCGTTTTTGATCGTATTCGCTGCAGCTGACCAGCTGTCTTCAGTGCTTTGAATCATACCGATTCTTTTCCACTTCATGGTGTTGAAAAACTTGATCAGGGCTTCAGTTGTTGCCAATGGTGATGCGGTTGCATACGCCCGGACGCGGCCGAATGTCGGATAAATATTCTTCTGGCTCAGTTTCGACGAGAAGCAGCTGTGTGACACCATGGTGATATTGTGATATGCCGCAAGATGTCCACTAGTCACACAACCGTCGTCACACGATGGTCCAATTACAGCGTTTACTTGGCTCGAATATTTCAATTTTGCCAACTCTCCGATTGACTGCTGCCCACTGCAGCCAGAATCGCCAATATAGTAAGATATAGGAAAGCTCCAGTCATTTTTGATGTTGCTAATGGCAAGGTCGACTGTCGCATGCCTTATTTTAGCCATTGTTAGATTGGTCGTCATCTCTAACAAAGCACCAATTCTCAGTTCACGAAGGCGTGCATTTGAAGGCGGTAGGCATGACATGAGCATGACAAAGGCAAGGCAATTTAACGCCATTGCAGGAACGAGCTTCATTTTGGTAGACTGAATAGCCCTAAAGGTAAAACGTTTAAGATATAGCATTTCGTGCAAGGAAGTCATCCGTACAGGACACCCACACCTTAGGGAAGGGAAGGAGCTAGCAACGATGCGGACAAACGTGGGCAGGGGGAGGGGAGTAGTTAGCTGGAAGTGGGTATCCTTTCAGAGAACTATTCAAAGAGTGGAGAGGGCACATACAAATCATATTATTATCTTCTCGATATTAAGAGACAACTTGTTTTCTTCTAGTAATGTCTTTATTGACTCTGAATCTTCGTTAACAACATTGTTTATGGTAGAAATCGAGTTTGAGAAGAAGGAAATATTTGTATCATCAGCAGTCATACTAGCCATTGAAGCGTTAAGCTTTCCGGCTAAGTCATTAATGTAAATTAAAAAAAGCAGTGGACCTAAACAGGACCCCTGTGGAACCCCTAAATTTAATGGGCTGTAAATTGGAAGTTTGCCCATAAACCCTGCAGCACTGCTTGGGATTTTCTAGCTATGAATCAAATCAGGCTATCTCCATGCCTGATAGCCCATATACTTTCAATTTTTAAAAAAGTATTTGATGGTTAACAGTATTGAATGCCTTTTTAAGGTCAACAAATAATACTGATGTATATCCTTTATTGATGACCCCTAGCAACGCTAAGGCACTGGAACGAGCTCACTACTACATTTATAAAGTGTAGAGCATTTTGTATCAAAAATGTTGCAAGTGATACACTTCTTGGTTGAAATCATACAACAACAAAGAGTTGATGTGTTCAATGTTCAAACTCCATAAATATATGCATATTCCAAGAACAGAAAACGGGAGGACTAATCTAATGCATACTCAATTCTTTCAAAGAATACCCAATTTCATTTCTGAGCCAGCATAGGCGTCAAATCTTGATTGGCTAACAAAGGAATCATTCACCATTGAATGATTCCTACCAATAATGTTGCGAGAATTCGCTCGAGAAGCGTGCTTTGGCGGTAAATAGTGTACTTTCTTTGCTAAAAGACTGATAACACATAGTTTCGAATAACTGGAAAATATTTTGCAAGCATGTTCAGAAGGCTTCAATTCACATTTCCAGAAGGAGCAATTTTTATATCTTGCGCAGATCAAAAGTTATTGATATTAAAAGTTATCCATCCTTGCTTTAAGACCTAATAGATCTTTTCCTGTGGTTCTAAAAGTTTCTTACACTTTGGGATGTCTAGTACTAGGTTGCTTATAAAAAATAGTTGTATTCTTGATACTTAACATCTATAAATAGGACCAGCATCTATATAACAGATTTTCTGCGACAGGTGTTTTACAGTGCAATAACATCTGTGTAACCTAACGCAATTCCTGACATAACTGTGACGCAATAAAGTCGTGTGCCGTCCGATAAAAATCAGATTCATTTGTTGTGGGATGTTTCAGTTAATCGTATTCGCTCACAAACTGTGTTAGAGCAGCCATATCAATATTTGAGAGAGCGGACGAAGTTGTTTTGATATATAACTCTCCTTGGTAACTACCTAACTCGAAGCATACCTAAATCGTAAAAATTCTCCCATTCACAGTAAAGAGAAGGCTGCTTTAAATGTGCCGCAACCAAGCGACCTCTTCAGCTCAAAACATTATGAAGAAGAAAAAGATAAATGGCAAACTTAAAGATTTGTAACTTACTATATTTCAAATGATTTTGCAATTCCAGAGAGATGCGTCGCAGATCTGAGTATAAAAACTGACAAGCAGGAAACTTAACAAACAGGTTACTGCATTCAAGAATATCTAAATAGGTGTATAGTATGAATTGACTATGCCATTAATAGTTAATTAATTGTAGAAAATCTTACGATAAGTATATGAGAAGCTCAAGATACTAATAAGAGTATGATCAAAAAGTAGACTGGATGCACCGTTTATTAGGGGGCAGCTATTCTGGAACAGCATAGCATTCATAGACGATAGCATTGCTCTAGAAACAAGAGCCATGAGAGTGGGAAATGTTAATTAGCATCAATTTCCGTCCAATGCATTTAGGTCTCGAATAAATGAAGGTCCCAATAAATGGAAGGGACGCTTGTATGGGGCCTAAGTGTGAATAAAACTCCACTGAAATGCCTCAATCAATGAACTGTCTCAATTCACGGCACATCAATCGATGCATTGATGGGAATTCGATAATATAGGTTAAATCTTGTTCAAGTTGAAGGCAAAGGCTGAAAACTTGTGCATTTCGGATTGTAGGGTATTAGAGTTCTGCTACTTATGACAGGGGCGCAGCTACGGGGATCTTGGGAGTCTCGACCTCTACCGTCTCAGCAAAAGAATAAAGTGCCCTCTCTATGATAAAAAGGGCGTTTCCTCAAGGTAGAAAAGTCGTGGTCCAAAAAACATTCCGAAGGCTTAGCTTCCTGCCCCTATTTTCTATTCTCTGGGTAGATATGAATCAATTGAATTGCAGAGTGGGGCAATCAGTAAGCCTCCAGCAGTATTTCTTCTGGTTATGTTTCTGAAAAATAGTATTGCAAGACCATGTCTTCTTCGAAAAAGTCTTTGTGTCTCATTTTTCGTGGATGGGGCACCTGCCCCTGAAAATCCTTAGCTGCGCGCTTGCATGATGGAACGAAGCGAATATACGGTTCCCTACGTATGAAGCATTCAGCTCCTGCTCGTGTGATAGCAGTGATCATTTTCAATAGTGGAGCAGCTAATGCACATTTTCCAATTAAATGGTCGTACATTTGGATGAGGTAAGGTAAACAAGCGACAGGAAAAAATGGAATTACAAAGGAATAAATCCAGGACGCAATGAATCAAGACAGGGAGCAATGAATGGAAAGACAATAAAGAAACAGTTATATCCTATCTAATTCAATACATGAGTTTGAGGCTCCTTTCCTGAAAGCCTGACTCTGTCGTCTGAGTGCAATAAAGTAGAGTTTCCCAGAGATGTCCCTTAACACCTTTCCTTGGGGCGGGGCGCTTTGCTGACACTTGATCACCTGTTACTAAAAAGAGGTTGTTAATTCACTAAAATAGGTTGCTAAACACTGGCATGTTAATTCTCCTGTTGGGGGGTGTCAAGTCCCCCATAAGCACATCACTGGACTTTCCCCACCTCTAAACTTAAGATGGTTTCTCAACATAAAAATCAACAAAACAACAACAGGTTATTCATTGTGATTTATAAAACAAATATTAATCTAAATATTTCGTCTAGGTTCCGAGGCCTCTCGTAATTGATACATGTCACAATCACTACTTGGAAAGCTTGGAAACACCAAGGATGTGGCAAAGCTAGGGGTGTGGGGTGTAACCCCCACTATCCTAGAACCTGTTGGTAATTCTTTGACTTGTCAATAAAACCTGCCACAATGATCTTCTCTTGTTGATCATTCTAGACAATTTTGTAGCTTGTCAGTATACTTCTTACTATACATTCTCCTCACTCAAAAGCCCTTTGGCATGCCAATGGGTAGAACCCTTGCCAAGTGCCATTGATCTCTTCTTATCAATTGGTTTCTAGCACCTTTGCATACGGGTAACCCTTTACCCTTACATGAATGCAGTTATTGTTGCACAAAATGGCTCCTCCCCCTTTCTTCTTTCCTTTGAAACATAGAAATGTTTGAAGTTAAGACCATGATCAGGGCCACTGAGGTGGGCAGGGGCAAATTGCCCCAGGGCCTCAAGATCCTAGTGGCTCCATAACAACCAATGCTTCAAGGTCTGGGTGGCTCATAAAATAAACCAGTAGTAATTTTCCAAAGGTAATTTCTAGACCCTGAAAATTTTCTGCTCACTTTGCTTGCATAGGGCCTTATCTCTCTCTTTTCCCATGAGGTCTCCAAATTCTCTCAGCAGCCCTGACCATGATGTAACAAATAACCTCAAACATAGCTTCTTTAAATAGCTTTAAATGTTTCTAAACATTATTGAACAACAATGTATAAATTGAGGAACAACTAACATTATACTTTAATACTAAACATATAACACACAAAAATTTAAAATGAAGTAATTCAAGTAAAACGTAACACAACATCTACAAGGAAATGCAAAGGTAGGTCAGTCAGTAACACAGTCCACAAGGGTATCTGTTGCCATTCACTACTTCCCTCAATTCCTACTTGTCTTCTTTCAAATCTAACATCAAAAAACTTGATCTTGTCTCCCTATCTGTTTAATCCTTCTCCCTTTTCCTAGTTTTTCCCCGAACTTACCTACTAAAAAAAAGCTTAATGTTTGCCAGAGAGCACTGGCCCACTCCACTTTCTTTGTAAAAAAATGTTTCACTGTCCCTTATACTTTTTGCAGAAGAACGCACCATAAAGGGCCATTTCCCATCTGTTCATATTCTAAAGGCTTTACATATGATGCTGTAGCCAACACAATTAATAAGAATTCTGAGATTATCTCTGGCTTTATTGACTAGGCCCCTCCTCTTTCAATGTTGTGTCAGTGCTTTGGTATGTCATAACCCAGAAACTAAAGCAAACACCTTGGTACTTTGCATGATATGAACAGTAACCCCCAAAGTGGAGGGAGGCCAGTGCCCCCTTGCTCCCATGGTTTAAACATCCTTGCATTCTACAATTATTACCTAAATATCAGAATGATATCAGATAGTTCATTGGTAACCTGGTGTGTGAAAGATTAAAGGAATTTAGCTTACCACATATTGTCTAGAAATTACAAGCTCAAAGATATAAATTAAAGTAGTGTTCTGGATTTAGATACCCTTGTGGATAGTTTACCAAATGAAAATGTATTGCTAGGGTGAAATAGATTGTCTGTATGCCAGAAATTTCCTTACAGGGATGCGAAAAGGGGTATTTCCATAATGGCTCATAGGACTAGAGCTTCTCAACTAGGGAGATAAATAAGTCTGAAGGGGTAAATTACTGGTATTTACAAATACAGCATACTTCAGATATTCCGGAATGATCTGGAGTAAGGAACAACACTGATTAAGCAGAAATCTAGATAAAAAGGAGGGCCAAGTTTTGAAAGATACAATGAAGTAGAGGTTGAAATAATGCAATTACCGTTTGAAACTAATCAGGGCTAGTTCCTACCACTCCCAGTAATATTTTCACAGCATTGTCAAAAGTCTCATAAATTGAGCCGAAACAAGGGAAGCATAAATGTCTTGAAGCCTTTCAACAAAAATATCCTACAAAATAACTGCCAATTAGTGGAAAAACTTGCTAGATATTGTGCCTTGTCCCCTTCCTCTCAGAAGATGGTTTTTCTGATGATGTTTTAATATTCTGACCATTTTGAGCACTTTGGAACTTGATATTGATGGAAAATCTGGATAAAGTGGAGGTTCCTCAATCTGGAACAACCC
Organism: Cassiopea andromeda; assembly: GCA_018155075.1. Taxonomy (NCBI): domain Eukaryota; kingdom Metazoa; phylum Cnidaria; class Scyphozoa; order Rhizostomeae; family Cassiopeidae; genus Cassiopea; species Cassiopea andromeda. The sequence continues at coordinate 110,361 of WIPJ01067697.1, forward strand.
GTATGATTTACCATGTAAAATTTTGGGAGCATGGAAAAGATCTGGATCATCTGAAATCCTGAATTATTTGATGCCAGATTATACAGAGTATACTGTACATGTGCATTCAGCTTTTGAAAATGCAGCTCCATGTTCCAGGCTATGCCCCAGTTGGGAAACTCCTATTCAAACTCATGGATATGAATCAAGCAGGGATGCCAGAACTACAAATGGGAAAGGGGGGCCAACAGGAACAAGAGGGCACCAACTAACATAAGTTCCTCTTTGTGACACTGCCTAACATAGGCAGGCCTTTGAGACCCAAGGCACATCTTTGGGACACTCGTTTCTTCCTTGAACAGGGTTATATTTCCTACAATCATGCAAATAGCTCTCTCTTCCTATATCTCATTTATTTAAATGGCTTATTTGGCTTATCAATGTCTGTAAAAGATTATATTGCATTTCAAAAAGGGCAATCTTGCTCCCCCTGCTCCCTCAAGTGAAGGGCAGAAGGGGTGCTTGCCCCCTCTCTGGCATCACTGGAATCAAGCATGCGAAGGAAAAACAATCTGAATACCCTCCTCAATTGCAATAGTTCAACAACATTAGATAATATTACTGCAGGCCAAATACTGTTTATTATGAACTTGGTAAATGGGGGGAGGGCGTTATAGAGGTAAGACCATTTGAAGCCCTAGCATTGCTAAAACCAATAAATGCTTTTAACTGTTCTGGTAATACAGGCCCGTCGGAACGAAATTGATATTGGGGGGGGGGGGGCTGCGAGCGAA
>WIPJ01067697.1:111302-128352 GCA_018155075.1 Cassiopea andromeda
CCCCCGGGAAAATTTTTCAAGACCACGCCCTTTTTATCGCTGGAAACGCCCTTTCTGTACAAATTACACAATTCAAATGATGTTGAAATGATGTTATTTAAATGTTTAATTGACAACGAACACTATTTACAAATTTTTAAATCTTGAAAATTGAATTTTATGATTGGCTGAAATCCATATATCTGTCATGTCATCCACTAACATTACCTTTCTTAAACTTCAAATGGGCTTAACAAGATTAGGTTGATCTAATGTCATTATCAGCTTAAAGCTCGCCCGTTAAAGCATTTTTTCGAGAATTTAAGGAACAAACACTAGCAAATTATTGGGGGGGCTGAAGCCCCCCCAGCCCCCCCCGGTTCCGACGGGCCTATAATAATATCTACAGAGTGGCAAAATCTCTTTGATAAAAGAGCAGCCTGAAACAGGTTAAAGTACATAATTAAGTATTGAAATAAACTTGTTTAAGCGACAGCAAACATTTTTGAAATTGTTGCACAATTTGTGTAAAGAATCGCAACTCCAAGAACTGAAGCATAGTGAAAAATTCTGCATGATACCCTGGGCCTTCCCATGCGAATTACAGTGCAGTTTTCTCGAATCTGTCAAAAAAGCATGCTCTTTATTTTGCAAATGCTTGAATTTTCGCAGCAATCACAGTCTTGTTCACAATCAGAAAATATCGCGAGGCAAACATGTGGCCAAGGAGCATGCATATCATGACCAACTCAGTCCAGTTTGATAGGTCACACGGTGGCAAACGATACTAAAATATTCAGGCATGAAAACTTCAAAGCAACAATTCGACCTTTTGCTACCATACCATTCATCTATCGCTGCTTGCATCAACACTGTAGTTGATTATCTCTTCTTCATCCATTAGCTGTTCCTGCCCATTTCCATTCTTGAGACCATTTTGATGCAAGTTATTGAAATTAACGAAATACCATGGTTGGAAAATGTAAACACCACTGACTATTCCGACAATGGAGGCAAAGAGAAGTTGATTAAAAGGCGGTATAATCCTGCCGTACATATCTAACGATGTTGGTAACTTTCCAAGAACGAGTAGGCTCTATGCGTTCGGAGCAGGTTTTCGTCAATGAACTGTTTCCCTTTCAAAGTTCATATCGCGCATGCGTTTTCCGTCTGGCATACTAGAAACTCCAAAAGTAAACAATCTGGTACACGCTTTTTTTACAAGGAACCTACCTCAAGGCCTAGTTCTAACAGTTCTTTATTTGTAGACCTCAAATCAGCAAATTGTAGTATCAAAAGTTCCTTAATAGTTCCTTAATTCTCAAATGCCATAAAAATAGTACAGAAACAGAAAAAACATAAAATTTTGAATTTTGCCGTTACTGGTGACTAGAACTGAGGAGTAAAAACACAAAGAAATCAGGAACAACGTTTTATAAATTCAAAAATGAAATGCTAATTAATCAGTATCATGTCTATTCCATTAATGTCATGCAATGTAATGTAATCCTCACTTGAATCTTCATACATAACTATGCTATTTAATTTTCTCACGTATGCGTATACGTATGCGGAAACTACTCAATGAAACACTTGAAAGGAATCGGCTTTTTTAGTTCTTGATGCTTGTAGTTATAAAAATCTTTCAAACCGAAAAGTTCCTTAGGGATGTCGTTTTTAGTAGTATAAGTTCTTTAAATATTTCGGCCTTCTACATGTAGGTTCCTTATAAACCGGTTCCTTATAAAAAAAGCGTGTATACTTAGTGTTGAGTACTGAATAATCGTTCCCCTCCACCGACCAATAGTTTCTGAAATTTATCCCAACCATTGCGCTAATTCCAACCCCCAGTCACTAAGTCTGAGGATTTCATGCAAGATATTGAGTTTCTGCTAAGGGGCGTGTAGTCAAATCAACACTATTCATTATTCGCTTCCTCAGAATTTTGCTTAGCGTATGAAAGTGGTAGTAGCTCGTCGAAATACAAATGGCTTTCATTTTTCCACTCCCCCTGATTATTATTTTTTCCAACACCTCTCAAATAATTCCTTCCGCCAATTGTTTGGCACTTTTGGCAAGCTGTTAGTCTCGTTGCAAACCATCTTTTTCCGAATAGCTCCAACTGTCCCTACAGGTAGAGGGCTTCACGTGGTTTCTTCTACCAAAAATACTGCTTCTCTGGTATGGAGCAGTGGAATTTCCCTTGGCACCTTCCCCCGGCGCCTGTAAACGCTCATCAACCCCTAAAAATATGAGCACCATCCACGTTGCTAGAAGGGATGACCTACACTACATTCAGAGCTAGTACTTCAGAGCTTTTCCACAAGAAGAGGTCACGAAAAGGCGGTAAAAATTACAAAGAGCATTCCCTTAACATTGTACAACCGTTTTTTGATAGAACAATGTTTGTAGGAATATTCAGGCTCAGAATCGCTGATATTTAAGAATACTTAAGAATAATGCGAGACTCAGGCTTCATCAAGCGTACTTTTGCATTATCGATGCAAAATATAAACTCTTGCTTAGTTTTATGATGTTGTAAAACATCAGCCAAAATTGGAATATGTTCTTTGAATGTTTAGGTGAAGTTACAGCTTTGGTATTTAAGAATAATTGACGAATAAAAAGCTAGGTATTCCTATAAAAAGAGTGAGTTTGAGTTAAAGTATTGCTTTTATATTATCTTTTCCACTATCGATACAATATCTGTTATTCTGATCCATCTTTATTTGCTTTATGATGAAGTTAGACACCAATAGAGGTTTGATTATAATCCTTTGACTTTCAGGCATAGTTACACCTTGAAAATGATGAACTGAATGATTCAAGACTCAAAAGCGAAAAATTATGTGTTCTTACAATATGTGTGTACTGTACTATGTAGCTGGTGTATTAGCAATGTTGACATACACACCCCCTTTCCCTTTAATTTTCTATTGATTGCAATGTGCTCTATCACGTGATATCCGGGAAGTCACGTGACAAAACAAGTTGGGCATAATAACAACACAAGTTTGGCGTTACTTGACAAAGTCTGCGGTACGAGAAGCTAAGCTGTTGGAAATAGTAAAGGAGAATTACTTCTAGTGGATGGCATGCTATGTCAAAAATGAGCAAAAAAGAGAAAGATTGGACACTTGTAAATAAAGATGGATCGTTGGAGGTTTGTAGCTACGGAGATCCACACTCTTAAGTCTGTGACATAACTTTAGCTCAGCCAAGTTTTCGTGACCAGCAGGACTTATAGTCAAACATTACACACTTATTGTGAATATAATTGCATTTTTCCAGCCAGTTTATAAGACAGATGCAGGAAAGGTCTCGAGTAGAGGAAACTCTTCGAAAGCTTGCGATAATGCAAAAGTGATAGCCTAAGGCGGGTCGAACGCTTCAAATTGATTCTAGAGGCCATTAAATTCAATGGACAAAGTTTGACTTCGAATTATTAGGATAGAAGCAGATCGATTCATCGCAGATATTGTAGAGAACATTATTATTAGAAACCAAATGCATCCATAGACATAATGCGCAATATAAGATGGCCTTCATGCAATAAACAGCGATGTTGCGTCATTTACCAGGCTCTAATTGTGCCCTGGTTCATACAAAAGCAGAATTGTGGTTCCTTTGGTTGTATTGTTCGTTTTGAATCGTACTTTCTTGTTTTGTCATCCTAGCGTACCTCCATTACTGCTTATTTCGCTGGTAGATGAAGTGTGTTTGAATGCTATTACTGGCGTTTATTGATTAAAGAATAATTAGCATAGCAAACTGTTCAAGAGCATATCAAAAGATATATTAATAAAATATGCAAGGAGAGCATTGTAGACCTTGCTATGTTGGTATTCTTAAGATAAACATGATTTTTTCGAGCACTCTCAATAGTCTCAGTACCATGACAGCTAATTAGGATTTACTATTTATAATAAGTTAAAGTTCATGATAAAAAAGAGACGTTATTATAATAAAAAAAGAAACGTTGGGAATCTTTCATTAACGGAAGTTTTGGTTATAGTATTGTTAGCAGTGTGTCTGTGTGTACAAGTTTTTATAAGAAAAAAGTTTATAAGAAAATTAGGCTCAGATGGCCAAAATCTGAAGAGAACCACAAGGCTCAACTTCCACAGTTAAGTGTTTTTGTTGGCTAAAAATCTATACACGTTTTTTTTATAAGAAAAAAGTTTATAAGAAAATGAGGCTCAAATCGTCAAAATCTTACGAAAATCGTAAGAAAATCACGAGGCTCAAAATGCCAAAATTAAGTGTTTTTATAGGCCAAAAATCGGTAATTTTGTCGTTATTGCATTCAAAATGTTAAAGATGGAATTCAAATTCAAGTATACTATACAATAGTATTAACGAAAGTGTAAACCACTCTAGCCAGTTTATTTCAGCAAAAGTTAAGAAAACGTTAAGAAAATCCAAGGCTCAATTTCGGGAAAAGTTAAGAAAATTGAGGCTCAGGCAAAAAGATGGTTTTCTTATAAAAAAATACGTGTATTACATCATTATTTCATTCAAAATGCTAAATACATTAGATTAAAAAAGAAAAGGTAACATATTTTAGCCAGTTTATTTCTGTAAAAGTTAAGAAAATGTCAGGCTCAAATTCAGGAAAAGTTAAGAAAATTAAAGCTCAGGCTAAGTGATGGTTTTCTTTTAGAAAAAGAATTTGTACATATGTATGCACCTATCTTGTAAAAATTCCTTTCAAAATTCATCTACAGCTTGATTCAGGAAGCAACTCGTCTACAAAATCTAAAGGTGCAATGGATTCTGATTCAGACCAGGATTTTGAAATTCTTGCAAAGCCAGTTGATAAAAATATGACAAGCCAAAGCCTCGCAAAGTTCAAAGGAATTTATATCAAGGAAGATCATTTTGCAGAAGGGACAGATGATGGATCAGATATTGAAGTCATCAAAATGACAGACTCAGGAAAAAGTATGCTTTATACTTATAAACATGGATGCTATATTTATATCACCTGGATCAAGTGTATAATATTATCAATAGAAAATATCTGTGAGTCGCCATTGCTTGTGAAGACCAATACTGGGTAGAAAGGCAGAAATTGAAGTGCTTTTCAGAATGCTTTTTATAACACCCATTGATGTAATAGTACCCAATAAAACTGAGAATTGGGACTAAAGCATCAAACTTTATATTATATCATCAAACTCTCATAAATGATATTTGAGTTTTTTAATGAAGGAGGCATGCTAAATTATCACACCAAAGTTGTATTGAGAGCTTAGCCATAGACACAAGTTTCTTTTAGTATTTGTAACTTACCTGTGATGAAAGAAATAAAACATGACTTACCTTTCTATTTCAGCTGCTGATAAAATGCACAGCTGCAGCAGTACTGATAGTGAAGACAGCATTGAGGCTGTTGATAACAATACACTTCTTGATATACAATTAATAAACATTGACTCTAAAATTGATGAGGTGAAGCCAGTTGGAAAGGTCTTATCAGAAGAAACACTTCATGAAATTTTAGACAACAAAGGTTTGTTTCCAGTAATGTCTCAACAATGATCCCATTTGTTCCCAAGGATGACAGATGGTAAAACCTCTGTCATTGTTTGGTTATAAGGGAAGTAAATTGCTTCCTTCTAGCTCCCACATGTACTTTTTGAACCTTAGCAAAGTCATAGTGAAGCTACTTAGCTAAGAATATTATTTTATTTCTTGGACTTTCTTACTACTGGAGTGATGGCCCAGTGGTTACAGCATCTACCTCACAACTTGTAGGTTGTTGGCTCAAGCCCCAGCTGAGTCATACCAGAGATTTTAGAAATGGTATTCATTGCCTTCTCGTCTGGTGCTTGACATGTGAGAATAGAGTGGGAAAGTTAAACACATGGAGCTACCAGTGGACCAGCCCCCCACTGTAGCTTTCACTGCATTCGCAGACACATGGCCTATGGCTATGGAAATGGAGATAGGCACTGTCCAATGTGCCACTTGTGCGGGAAAGAACTTTGACTCTAATTTTTTTATTTTCTTACTATTATGTTGACTATTGATTCCTTTGGTTGTCTTTATCACCCCTACTCAGCAATTCCTATTGAATATACTTACAAGATTGTCAATGATGTTGACTTGTCATATTATTACTGAACAAGTGATCTATTCAGTGTCATAAAAGTTCTAAATGCACAATGTGGCAGAAATATTTTTTAAATCATTGTAGCTTATTTATTTAATACTTTAAAAGCCAAAAAAGTGATGTCTAAATATAGTTAAATCTCATTAGATGCTTTATCTCTACTCACTAAGAAGATTTTGTTATATTGTGCAGAACTTCAAATTTCCTTTTCTTCGTTATTGAGAAGGCTGAAAAATACTTTTTAGTAGTATTATTGGACTGGAACAAAACATTATAGAAATACTTATCTCTAAATTTCTGCTTTTTCATTAGATATTGACATTAAGCAAAACTGTAAAACAGACTGTACCAATGTTGATGGACTTGAAGATGACAATAAGTATGAAGGCCTCATTGAACTATTTGGTCAAGAAAATAAAGAAGAACAACGTGATGATGAAGTGGATGAAGATGATGCATTGCATGCCATTTCCTATCTCTTCGATGGCCATTACGATAACCATAGTCACATCACTGATGAACCCTATTCAGATGATACCTCAAAGTTCATAAGTGATAGAGTTATCATCAGCTCATCGATGTTCATCATACTACTCTGTTTGAGTGTGGTTGTTGGTATCTTTATTGGCAAAGGTGAGAAACCCTACCTTCATAAAATCATACTCTTGAATCATACTTATGCTTACAGTCCTGCCAAGTACCATGGTTTACTCATGGTAGATTCATAAATATGAAAAATATAAAAAAGCTCCTCCCAATCTGCCAACTTTGATTAATACATGCTAGTGCATCCACATATTTAACTCACAGAGCTGACTGATACCATAATTCCAATTTTTCACAGCATTTTTTGTTCTCTGTCTGCATGGTCATAGTTTCTAACCTCCTCTGACTCCTCCAAAATTTTGTACTTATGTGCTCTCTCATAAAGAAGGAACAGAGAACATACTTTGTATGACATAATTGAGTTCTTATTACAACATATTTGTGTTTATAAAACAATCAGTAAGTAGTTTGATTTAAGTTGTTTTTGCAAATCTCAATGTTTTTAAAGAAATTTGTAAGAAATCTTAAGGTTTGCATCCACCAAACTTTGCAGGTCTGTGCTTAGTTCTTTTAATGCCAAGGAGATATACAGTCTCTAGTGCTTTAAAGTTTTCATATCAAAAATATGCAACAATTAAAAGTTCCCAGGGATGCCAGAAGGGCAAGGGCCAGCAGGAGTAAAAGGGGACCAAAACCATAGGCAAGCAATACAAGCCAAGAAAACTGAGGGCTTCCAAGACTTGCTTTTTGGGACATTTTTGTACCATCCCTTACCAGCAGTGGTCTAGTGCTAAATTTTTAGCAAAGGGAAGTCAAAACATGTTTTGATATTCCTCTGGACACCAAACTTGTGTCAGGCTATATGTTATATTGTAATTGGAACACTTATTGAAATGAGTTTGCAAGATTTTAGAAGATCTTTCCTTAGCTATAAAGATAAGGAAGCAACAAAAAATTGGACAAAGCTTCCCAGGAGTGGCAAAAAGCTGGCATCCTGCTGCTCAGGGGTGGCGTTTGCCACCCCATGGTTATGGGCCTCCTTATTGTGGGACTATCATGTTCAAATAAAGGGCTATGACCTAACCCTCCCTGTATATAAAGAATGTTGATGCTACATCTACATGCAGTATAGGATAATTTGACCATGCTAGGTAGCGTTTGAAAGTTCCATATACCAAAGTACAATAAAGTATATTGCCATCAGTAGAGCAGTTACCAATTTTACCCTCCACAGATCCTAAAGCAGGAGTCGGGAACCATTTTGGTTGAGAGCGCCATGAATTTCCATCAGAGCCATAAAATTGGATATTTGTGTCACAAGGTACCGCAAAATCGTCTGATTCAACACTGACTTGGTGAATGCTCTATTGAGCAATATGACACCTGAAGACTAGTAGTAACTTTGGAAAGGCTTTCTTGAGGTTATCGCTGCATCGCAATGCTTTGAAGGAATGTCTTCTAGGATTTGCCTGCGAGCCAAATAGCCAGAAACAGTTTTAAAAAGAGCCATATCTGATTCGCGAGCCATAGGTTCCCGATAGGTGGCCGCACAGAAATACCTTTCCTATTTTCCATGTCAATCACTTTGACAGAATTTAGCATCACAGTGAAAGCATACACGCAATGAATTTTCTACGTCAGCTCCCTGGGCCACAGTAATAATGTCAAGCATTGACCAGTCCGCGGCCATAAAAAGGTTGGGGACCACTGGTGTAGAGGATATCTCTTCAAATGCCTCTGGCTCATCAAATGCCAGAGGATACCTCCTGAGGAGTATGAAAAATCTTCCCTATTAGTAGTTGCTGTATGGAAATTAGACCTTCTCACAGAAAATGCACAAAGTAAACCTAGCTGCAACATTTGTTTACTTCTACAGGTTTGTCCTGCTTGTCACAACCCTATCAAGCCGATCAGCCACAGAGTGAGAGCTCATTCATGAAAATGGAGGAACCTAAAGTACCGAAGTCCTTAGAGGGCAACAAAAGAAATGAAAAATTTGATTTCGTGAACCATACATCCCTGCAGAATCTACCTGAGGAGGCCGTCAAGTTGAAAAATGAGTCCCATGATGCTATGAAAATGCGCATGGCTTATGAAGAAATTCAACTCAAGTACCTGAGACTTGAGAAGAAGTATCGTGACCTAGGCCTACAATACCGAGCTCAGAAGCAGGTGAGGCGACCTCTGTTGTTTTTAAACGAAGTAGCCTTTGACAGTTTCTAGGAAATTTTAGAGAATATCGTGAAAGGGAGCAATATAGTTGGAACTACACGAATGTGGCCTAGTTTTGTAGTGAAATTTATTTTTATGTTACATGCATTTGAATATTTTAGAGCTAACGACGTTAGATATGCAAATCGCTAATCCAGAAGCCTACACATTCCGTTTCTTTATTTAAAAGTGTATTCCTGTTAGTTTGTCAAAACTTCGTGGACATTATCAATGAAGGATGAGTTTATCTCTTCTAGGTCATGTTCTTTTCAAGGAAGATGCGAATCATAAACATTCAAAAACAAAGTGAAGAGCGAAATTATTCAACTACTTCCAACCAATCAGGTGCCAGCCAATCAGCCACCAACCAATCGACAGCCAGCCAATTGGGTGCCAACCAATCAACTAGCGACAAGGAACTTATATGGTGGAAGATGAGAACAGCGGTTTGGCGACGAAAATATCTTGATATCAAAGTCAAGTACATTCAGGCTGAGAAAGAGTTCACGCGAAGAAGAAATGCCAACATTACCTTCAAAGCTTGCACCGGGCTGCTTACAAGGTATATACCAGATTTAAACGTGACGGCGTTGCTTGCTACAAATCGCATTGCAACTGGAGCAAAAATTTGTTGGACAAAAGTGGTCAATCCAGTTAAGGTGGTGGGGCAAAAAGTGGGAAGTGGTTTCTATGGTTTGAGCAGGAAAGTAGATGGGTTCTGGACAGTAATCAAAAGTAAATGGAAAAAAGCTGGCAATGACCAAGATAGGCCCATCAAACTTACATCTAAATGGCGAAATTTTAGAAGAATGTTTCGAATGAGTAATATCATTGGTTCTTTTGGATCGCGTGAAAGTGAAGATAAGCATAGAAGACAAAGTGAAAAGCCATACTGCGAGAAAAACCCCGTCAACTATCCTATAGAATTTCCTGGCATATCGAATGAAGGAGAGACTCAAGAACACAAAGTCAGCTACCCAGCACCGAAATCTGGCAAACCTAAGGTAGAAAAAACAAGCGAGAACCTTGATGATGTCGAAGTCACTGATGAGGTCGAAGCTACTGTCAACAAATTGAAAGAGAGTGTAGAACACACAGATAAGGTCATAAGGCTACGGCCATGCCCAAGGAGGGCCTATAGTGAACGTTATGATTCAAAAGAAGTATTAAGTGGAGGAACACGTGATTTGAAACGGAGAGACCGGCCTGGCAACACTAAAATCGAGTCAGAACCATTATGGAAGAAGGTAGATGATTCTGTAAAGCCTCGAGATAGAGGACAAGATGATTTGTTGAAGAAGCGAGAGATTCTTGAGAAGAAGATGAGATATCATTCAAATAAGAGTAGACAGCAGAGAAGAATGCTTAAAATACAGGAGCGAAAACTAAAAAAGAAAATGGAAAGGCTGCGCAAAGATTTCGAGAAGGTATTTGAAAGAAAAGTGAACGAATTAAAAGAGAAAAAGAAGAAAATGCGAAAAGAGTTAAAAAACAGTATTGAAAAGAGTAAAAAGGAGAAGGAAAGTCTTGACAAGGAGAAGAAGGAGTTTAGGGAAAAAATGCAGAAAATACAGCGAAAAATGAAACATGCTGAAGAGAAATTACAAAAAAGACGTGCCAATTTTGATAAGTGGAGCGAGGAGATGAGAAAGAAAATCGTGCGAGAAAATGCTCATGGGATCAACAAGCGATACAATGAAGAACAGAAGTTGAAAATAAAGCATCGAAAGCTGGTGAAGAAAATGAAAGAAAAAATCCAAAGAAAAAAGGCAAAACTCGAGGCTAAGGAGCTAGCTCTGAATATGAAAGTTGAAAAATTGCGATCAGCACTTAGGCGACTGCTGCAAGAGGAAACGCAGAAGTCTGAAGAAGTGAAAAAGAAAGACAAGGAACTGCAAATCAAGGAAAAACAATTGAGTATGGTGAAGCTTTTCTATGTAGAGAACTTGAAACGAGAGAAACAAAAGCACGCAGTAGCGAAGGAAATGTTACGAAACATGAAACAAACTGTAATAACGCTGAAGGAAATGCATGATGATATTTTAAAGAAATACAAGGAGGTACAAAAGAAGCTACCAAATGAAGGGGAGAAGCTAGAATTTGAGCAGCGAAAAAATGAAGTTTATTATCCTACTGTGTACTGTTCGGACCAAAAGTCTTGCATGGGTAAAACCAAAGCCAAGATGTATATTCATTCTGAAATGACTGAAGGCGTTGCTCCCTCCGTGTTTTGCCCAAGGAAAGATTCCTGTCGTGGCAAAGAAGATGTTTTTCAAGCATTTGATGGGTTTCAAACGTTTTTGAAGAGAAAACAATGGACAGATGGTGGTACTAAGGTAATATATAAATAAACTACACTCTAAACTTGCTTCAAAATAGGCAATTTAGGCAACTTTTTTTGCGAAATTTGAAGTTAGCTCCTAATCAGATTCATTCCTAGACAGGACGAGGCATTGGCGGTACAGCTGAAAAAATATCGTTGAATTAAGGTAGTAGCTAGAGCAAAGACTCTATGATGGAATATTCTAGTTTGCATTTCATGTTGCAGTTGTCCAGTTCATTAAGAACTTTCAAGTATCGTTGTAATCTATTAAACATAAAACTGGCGAACAGGAGTAGCTTCCCTCGAGACTGCCAACACTTACTGTGACATTAAAGCATATACTTTTTTGAATGACTCAATTGTAATGTAATGTAATGTAAATTAACTATGCACGGATTAGAGGTGGCTCTATAACGAATGCTTTTCACCTCTAACCCAACATATTAAGATTCAAATTTATTTTCGTTGTTGTTTTTATTATATCTTTTATAATGATGAAGAAAAAAGAATTTTTCAGGCATTCCCTACTTCCTGTTTCAGCCAAAAGTTATAAGGAGGAGCACAGCTTTATATCCAGTCCCTCCCAACTCAAACATGGTGCAGAAGATTCACCCCTTTTTTAGCAACATTGAGATGAGAGATAATGGTACTTCTAACAAAGAAGAATCGAAGCCAAATGTCATGACGTCAAATGTTGAAAAGCCAAACAAGAGCAAACAAGAGTCGAGTTGGTATTTTTCTTTGATGCAAGGACGTGCCGAGCAGAGAGCAACGCCATTGAGCTGGTATTTATACTTAAATCAGGGCCGATCGAAGTGGCGCAATGCTCCAGGTAAAGACAGTAATGACAACTGGTTCTTGAGGTTTATGCAAGAACGCGAGAGACAGCGAAATTTGCCAGTCGACTGGTACTTCAAGCGTGGGAAAGGAAGAGAGGAGGGCCAGTTCAATCACAAAACAAGCTGGTTTCTGAATCGTGGAAAGGCTCGCGATGAGGCGAGGAAGAAGGAGGGATTTTATTATTGCTGGTAAAATACTTTTCTGTAATGCTTTTGTTGGACGTTAGGGTATTGTTTGCACGTTAAGCATATCAATTTGAATACAAATGTTAATCCTTGTTTTTTTCCTTATTTTCTTTTGTATTACTCAAGTTAATCTATATGACTATTGCTTCATACAACTTAACTCATACTCTCATGTTTTTATCCCTACCTAACCCTCTAGTGCTTGCTCCATCGCAACTTAGCCAAACGTTCACTGTTGCCCGTAGAAAGAAATTGCATGATGTGCAACAGTGCGTCAGTGCCCCATTGGTTTTTTTATATTTCCCCACTCCCTTTTGAATGCCTATTAGACTCGCCTCTACTTCATGACACATTGCCTAAGAAACTATGCCAAAGAAATGGCCCTGAAATTTCGACATGCAACCCTTCATTTTCATGGAGAGGTTGCCAGAGACTGTCGAAATTCTGTTGTAATAATTGTACGGCTACAAACAGCGACAGTGTGAGAAATCTAACTTTCTAGGGCATAGCATGAGTGTTGCTGTATACCCATACCTTCTTAAGACATTCTGAAGTGTCTGCTAGGTGGTAGTCGAAGTAGTCACAATGAAAGCTATTATTTGTATTCAACGTTCTGTAGGTAGGTATACGTAATCATGCAATGTTTTCTAGTGCCGTTTTCGCCCTATACAGTATACGTCTAATGCTCCTATTGGTTCCCTTATCTGCATATTTTTGTACATGCTCTCTCACCCAGCTACCTTTACTCGTGCATTGAGTTCAATAAGATTTCGGATGCCGTATAGGATACATTAAATTACCGATTCAGCGCCATGAGTGCTTATTTAAAAACGAAAATGTTGGGTGGGCGCTTATTCGGACATGGGCGGTTATTAAGAAAAGGAAGAACAGAACCTAAACAGGCATCATCTTTCTGTGGAATAGATTGAAATATAACGTCCCAATCAATGAAGCAGTAGATCTTCACTGTCGTTATCAAAATGTAAAATAGCGAATATAGAATGTGTAGAACAATTAGTGAGCCAGCAGAGAGTATTTAATTTTGAGAGAGTGTAAACGCATGTGAGGTTGTTTCTTTTTCAGTCATACTTAGAGCTTATTCAGGCCTGTGTCCTTATTTGGATTGGGCGCTTATTCGAACCTGGGCGCTTGTGAGAAATATTTTACCACACTGGACGCTTTTTTGAGTCCTGGGCGCTTAATCGGTAATTTACGTTATGCCAAGAGCCACGCTACTTATGACGCATTTTTGGTTTGTTAGAGTCGATACGTCACATGTACATCTTTGCTCCTTACTAGTGACCACCGTTTCTTACTCTCCTCGCGCTTAAGAGGCTCGTAGCAGTATTGTAGAAGATCAATACTTAAACACCTAGTTATATTTTTAAGGCTGAAGTAAGGAATTATCAGCATAGATAGTTCCAGCTTGCTTGGTCACACGTCTACACGACCTCATGGCCTGTTTTTCTTTTCCTAATTTTAAGTTATAGTACAAAGCCAGTATACCATGTCAATATATTTATTCCTAAGGCTATCAATATGGAATTTTTAAAGTTGTGTACAGGGTAGTGTGTTTAGTTTTGTTTCATCTTTCATTGTATATCACGTTTGTGTTTTGTTGAATTTGCATAACAGGTAGTTTGATATTATTTATAACGATTGTCATTATATCAAGCCGGAGTGATGACCCATTGGTAGAGCGTCTGCCTCACAACCAGTAGGTCGTGGGTTCGAGCCCCGGACGAGTCATACCAAAGACTTTAAAAATGGTACTCACTGCGTTCTCGTCTGGCGCTCGACATATGAGAATGGAGTGGGAAAGTTAAACCCGCGGAGCTACCAGTGGATCAGCCCCCCGCTGTAGCCCTCACTTCATTCGCAGACGCGTGGCCTAGGGCTATAGAAACGGAGATAGGTGTCGCCCTATGCGCCATTGGGCGCGGGAAAGGACTTTGACTTGACATTATATCATGTCCAGCTGGTTCCGTTAATTTAATCAAACTGGCCCTCTACGCATCAAAACTATACATCAGTGGTTTTTAACTTTTTTGGTGGAGCGGAACCCCAAGGGTGTATTCCATTGGCTGGAGAAACCCCTTGTTCACATATCTGTACAGGAGAGTTAAATTGAACTGTCGATCATAGCATTGTTATAACTCCTGGCGGAACCCCTTGACTGTGCTGGTGGAACCCCTTAACTGTGCTGGCGGAACCCTAAGTAATTAGTTGGTATTCTTAATTCCAGCCTGTAACGTTCTTATCAAGGCTCTTATATACCAGTCTTTCTCGTGCCAAGGCAGACACGTGACCCTGGGAAACATGCTATGACCCCAGAAAACAGGTATACGTATTTCATTTCGTTTCACTCATTTCACTTCATTTCAAATATTTTAGGAGGGTGGCCCTTCAGCAGTGCTGGTTTTCAAGGGGCCCTCCACAACATCTATTACAAAATAAACATACAATATCTAAAATCAAGTAAAGTGAACCTAGAACGGTCCAAAAAAATTAATCAAAAATCAAACTTTCTAATACACTTTTAAAATCATACTTATACAATTATATATAAAGGGTCATCTGATTTATAGTCATCAAGGCAACTGGGGGTGGGCGCAAAATGTTGTCTCTTTCCTTGGTAAGGCTTTGCCAAAAAATCATAGAGAAGAACTCTTGTATACAGTACATGCCATACACACTAGGCCAAAATTCTTGTTTACTAATCTTACAATCTGTTGTGTGACTGAAAAATTCTGAAAAAGTCTTCAGGAATCTTGCAATGTTTAAATACTAGCTGTGTGGCTTTTGTAAAAAATCTTTCTGTATACAAACTGCCTATGGTAGTTTCTACTCTTGAAGTTTAAATTTATTGACATGAAACTCATTACATGAGAACCATTCCCCGTTTCAGCCTCTTTGGGCTCTTATTTAGAGGGTTCAAAAGATGAAATTGTAGCCTCAAAGTTCTTATAAATAAAGATTCTTTATCCGGGTTTCTAATGTAACTGGAAATACCGCACCCCTGTCAAAGATTACCCAGAAGTTTGCTATAAATACGCATGCGCAGATGCAGTACACAAAAAAAGTCTGAAAGGCACGTAGAAGTGATAAGGTTCGTATATGTAACAAAGTACAAATACTTTGATCTAGATAGCCTTACATTCAGTTTCGCCGTCATTCTTGTTAAATTCTGCTGTTGAATCGTCATCCCATGGTGGGAATGGTGGATCTTTAACATCCATCCCAAAGTGTTGCCTCTACGCCGGCATTAGGCCCGTTCATGGAGTGATGGTTATGAGACTGGAAGAATATTTTACATTTTATTCAAAAGAAATATTCAGAGTAAGCCCACATGCTCCATACGTTGCTAGAAGATGTTGCATGAATGTGAATTGCAAATACAAGCAGAAAAATGAGAGCCATTATCATTGTAAATTATGCGACTATGTACGAGTGGGACGGTACTACAACGGAATGAAAAACCATTTGATCTCAAAACATGCCTATGCCATTGGCTTAAAAGCAAACCCTGATAAAAATTCAGGAGGAAAATCTGAAAATGGAAACTATTCGGTGATAGATCATAGTTACACGAACGGTGAAAGTGCGTCGTTCTCAGACACAAGCCCACCATCAATGTTGACATTGCCTAAATTCAGTGATGAGCTACCCCAGGAAAATTCACTCTCATCTGCAAAGAGCCACCAACTTCGTGTCACATCAACTGCTGTTAGCTCTAGAAGCCCGTCTATCGTTGCTGAGAGAGTTTCAAAAGCACCTGCAACTGTATACTGTATCAGTTCAGAAAGTGGGATTATCCCAGCCAGTGGTATTAGCCCTTCGATACCAATAACATTTGGAGTGGTCTCCAGCCAGCAACTATTAGCATCATTAAAAGACCCCATGCCATCTTGCAACAGGCCTTATTTGCATGCAAAGGAAACTAATGTAAAATCTTGTTCCATTCCAAAATGTACAAATTATAGCAGCAAATTGAAAACATTGCTGAGGATGCAGAAACGAGGAGGTGGAAGGCTGGTTGATTGGAAAAGCACAATGCTCCTGTTAACATATTACAAAATTGATAAAACCAGTGATATATCTAGTAAATTTATTTGTTCTGTACACTGGAGAGAGTGGTATAATTTCAATTGTAAATTGAACAAACAGATGGCATTGCTATGATACTCATGTAGAAGCCTTCGTGAAGTATCATAGCTTATAATTATACCAAAGATGTGTATATTTTACTTGATTTTGAAGGGGATATTTATCATATAAGGTCCTAATAGCTTTGCAATCATAATGTGCAGAAGGGCAGAAATAAACACCATACAGAGAAATATACATCCAAGACTGCTTTTTAACAATAGGATCTCTTGTACTTGAATGATAAGTTAGGACAGATTACTTTATTTGCCAAGGAACCATAATTGTGACAAAATGTTGCCATGAAGAGCCAAAAAGAACCTGCTCCTTGTTGTTCTTTAGTACACTAACTTTTTGCTAGTTTAATTTGCATTTTTATCCATTTTAGCAAAGTAATTTTCCTTCAATATTTATCAACAAGAGTATGATAATTCTGATATTTACATGGATAGGCTTTTACTAACAATTTATAAATTCCAGTTTTTGTGGATTTTTAAATGAAAAGAAAAATATTCTGCCAACGAGTGGAAATAAATCCACTTTTGATTTCCTGTTTATTATTCAGGAATGATCTTTCTTGAAACATTAAAGTAGACTACCATTACCCCCTGATGAATGTATTCTACTTGACTATTATTCTTTGTAAGACAATATCACTGAAGTGAACTGTCCACTTGATCTATTTAAGTTTTAGTAGTTATA
>WIPJ01067699.1:5457-16075 GCA_018155075.1 Cassiopea andromeda
CTGCACCATTTAATGGAAGAGTTGAAGTGATATCATCAAACAGTACATTAGTGATTCATGATCTTCAATATAATGATTCAACATGTACATTTTCATCATCTGTCAGTTTGGATATAGATCCTGGTGGTGGTGCAGTTACCACGGTCTATGTCTTGAAGCCAGTTGTTTCAATCACAGTAACTGGTATGAGTATTTATCACTTTCCATTGTTCTTCAAAAGCATCTGATGATTTCACAATGTATTCTTACAGGTGTATCACAATGATAGCTTTATTGAAAGAAACGCATTATGGCTGTTGATATGTTTTCCCATGCTAATGAACCCATTTGCAATATGTAGCCTATCTCAGAGGGGTACTGCCCCAGTTATTGGCCGAGGTTGCATATTGAAGTGTTCTAAACCGTACCGTTATTCATTGCAAAAGTACCAGATTAAGAACGTAGGAGCGTCATGCTGCAGTAATGTGGCTAACACGTATGCTGAGTTGTTGACCACAGGTGAATTTACACTTTCTCACATTTGGTACAATTTGTTTTACAACATACGGTTTGTAACTTTGTCAAACAGCCAAACCTCTATGCCTCATTGATAGAACAGTGCATATGCAATTCATAATAATGATTCAAATTATCACATTTCATAAGTTGTCAATGTATGAACATTGCAAGTCAAGTTGCATGTTGGTACTCATGGTGGTACAGCACTCACTAGAAGCGAGTTAATGCCAGTTGTCATCATTTCAATAGACGGCATGAGCATTAAATGTTTTCCCTTCTAAATTTACTTACTTTTTCAATTTGTGATTTCTGAAGGAGATCTTATGACTTGATTCTTTGTCTAACATCTTCTGCGATAAGTAGCATTGCAGGCCCCTCCGTAAAGATCATGAGGAAATTTTGGATCAAGACACGGGATTTAAATCCACAGAGTTTTGGTTTGAGGTTATTTTACAAGGTTTCGATAATAATGCCATGTCAGTTTCTTTGTTAGGCGCAACTTTGAATTAAAGAGTGCTTAATTCACCACTTAAATAAGGAAAATTCAAGGAAAAACCTGGGTGCAATTTGAATTCGTTTAATGCACAGATTCCTTTGTCATTACCAAATGGCTGATAAACAGTTCATCTCATGATGCTACGTGTCATAATAACATGAGCTCATAATCCAAGGGAATCTTTTCTGCAGCCTGTCTTAAAGCAAACAATGCGTTGGAAATGACGGACTTGTGTAACCAGTTTTCTCCTTCATTCTTCATAACAGATTTTCGGCATCATTCAATGAGAGCGACTTGTAATTAAATTTATAGAGCATCTTTTAAACTACATTATATCTATATCAGCACCTTAACAGCTTGCACTTTCCACTGAAACACTGTATCAGCTTGGCTTTCTAAATTTTACAACAGGGATCCCAGACTTCATAGTAAGGCCCCCAATTACTTTGGATGTAAATGAAGGTTCAAATTTACAGTTGAGAATTGACATGGATGGAAATCCACAACCATCAGCTGATTTCAGATGGCCTCATCTTACTGGCTCATCTCCAACAAATGTTCCAAGTGTGCAGTTGTATCCATTTGTATACTCATCAACATATACATTGAATAACATTGATGCAAGTTATTGTGGAACAATTTTACAAACAACATTAAAGAATTGCATCGGATCATCATCAGACACAGCATCCACAAATGTTACTGTTTTGTGTAAGTATATTTTCCTTGTTTTCAAATATCTATTGTTCTTTACTGGACACTTCAGCGGAATCACTGTGCTTTTAATGTTCAAGGGCTTGATTTAATGAAAATCGCCAAGGTCGGAGATAGACTCGGAATTCTTCATGTTTCTATTGGCTATACCATGAGCTTCAAAGAACTTGGAATATGAGCAAGAAAAATTGTTCTTTAATGTTTAATGCAAAACGGTGGGGAGGCAGTGCTCCCCGGTTGCTCAGTTTTCATTTTCCTGCATTTCCTATTAGTATAAGTAAATGCATTTGTTTAAAATGGCTATTAATGTGAGTCAGTCTCCTTATAGGAGTTTCCTAATGTGTAAGCAGCAATGTGACAATCTACATAATCAATCTACCTTCAAGCCCGGAATAGATGCCTCCACCCTACTATTTTTTTTCCAGAAAATTCATACCAAATTCATACCAGGGCTGTCTTATTGCAACAGTCGCTTTTTCCTACTTTCTAATTCTGAGACAAAATGACATTGTTATATTCAGATCCATAATTTTCGCCGCCAAATGAAGTCTTTTCAGAAAATGATTATCGTCGGAAGCACTGACAACATATTTATATATTGCTTTCAATGATACGTGGTGCTTTTTCATCCCTATACATCAATTTGCCTCCTGTTTCTTTACACGCTATTACCAAACCACCTTCCCTATTTCTATTCCGATATCTCATCTGATATCTACTTGATTACCAGATGCCAGACATTGCTTTCAAGCGCTATTTCAATTGTCGTTTAATTTCTTTGAAGTATCAATAGCAGATCCCATTAGTTGAAAATCAGATTTAAAATAAAAATAGAAGTAAATAATTCACAACCGTAAATTCATTTGTGTCCCTGTCCTAGTATTGACTTATTGCTCAGAGTTGCTATCCTTTAATAAAGATGACTATCTTCTCAACTTGCAGTAAAATTGGACATGGATTTTGGTTTGAAAGCAGGAAAAATTGGAGGAGCAAAATGTGTTCAAGTGAAGTGGAATAAAGTGGAAGCGGGTGCATGTTATCTCAAATATGAAGTTGTACTCAAAAGTGCATCAGGTAGTGACGAGTACAGTAATTCAGGATACAACATTGGGAATATGACAATGTGTAGTTTTCTAACTTTCAGCAATGTTACTGATGTTCAGCTGACAGTCAGTTTCAAGTCTACTTCAAGAAATGTCACTGCAAATGTCTCTGACAAACCACTCAATACTCCAACTCCAACCCCACCTGGTATGACACCACTTTGCATTCGTTTCTTTCATTTGTAGATTGGCACAAACCAATGAATATCTAAAATGTCATATCCAGAATGATCTTTCAACTGTATTGCATTTGCAGTTTATGAATTTGACTTAAATGCACGTCCTTTGTTTTGCATGTAAATTTTGTTTGCAATGGTTGCCATCCATTCATTTAGAATTATAAAATTGTCTTTTTTCTAACTATTGTGCTTGCTCCTGATAGTTTGTTGGTGTTTGTTAATCAAATATGATTTGGTCGTTAGTTTTGCTATTTTAATTTAAATGCGTACGATAAAGTTTACAGTGTTAAAATATCAAGCACTATCTGTAATAAGAAAATGCTAGAGCCTTGACAAAAACTACTTTTAGAGTCGACTAGTCCGTCAGTCAGCCAAAATACTGCTACTACATCGTCATCTGTAAATCCAGGAAGCTCTGGGAGTTCAACAGCCAGCCCTAAACCAAAGCCTCCAGGTATTAGCTTTATCTCTTGAATGTGTAGCCAGCTCTGAAAACACCCTTGTCATCTCTATCATTTTCTTTAACAAATGGGTTTTGGCAATGCTTTCGATCACGCTATTACACGACCGTCCTACAGAACTGTATGCACAATACCACTTACGTTTGATGATGTAATTGATGTATAAATACACTAAATATTAAAAGCAATGAAAATAATACTTGTGTATCTTGATATCTAATGCTATCATTGGGATTCGTTTTTCTTTTCTGGCAACCATACTCAGTCTTTTTTCCATCTCTCATTTTCACCTTGTTATTGTTATTCATTTTCCATGCATAGTAAAATAAACAAATATCAGAACACTATTTTTTGATTTCTACTCAGATTCTTTCATTATTTGTGCTCAATTTATCCAGAGCTTTGCTTTTCATGTAAAAATTTATCAATGTTCGACTGCATTTTCTAATGAATGTTTGTATTTATTTTCTGAATTGGTCTTTTCAGACTCAGATTCAAATATTGGTCTGATAGTTGGAGCATCAGTTGGTGGTGTCTTATTTCTTATCATAGTCATCGTTATTGTTTTCTGCATCAAGAAATCCAAACGTAAGTGAACTCAAACATCTCAAGCAATTTGTCCGTTCCAAGTTTACTCTCATTATGAGTGTTTTACTTTGCTGGGAAATTGTTGAAAATCACTACCAACTACTATTAAGTGCAAACATTTGATTAGGAGTGCAATTAGAGATCCCTTATTATCAACTGTTTGCTTTTATTTTACGATAGATGGATATAAATGGCACATAACCACATCATGTTATTTAATAGTCTTATGTAGAACCCCAATTGCAGCAGAGTAGTAATTAGTGTAATAGATTAGTAGCAAAGATATATGGAAAAGCACACTCTAAAGGCATCTAATGGCTTGTTTTGAAGTTGCTCTTAAATCCTGAAGTCAAACTGTTATGCTTACAAAACTTCATGCATTAGAATTTGGTGCATGAACATCAACATTGGTTGACAGATTGATTGATTGTTGAGTGATTAATTGATTAACCGATTGTTTGAGCAATGTGAGGTATTGAGCTGTTGCACTGTCATGCAGTACATTTCAATGTCCCCAAGCATGCCCCTTGATATCTACGCAAAAACGCCATAAAATCACCCCAAAATTTACAATTTTGCTTACTAATAATGAAATGTGAAATACATATCACTAAATTATGAAAAAATTAAATTGATACTACAAATTTTGTTAATTAAAATGCATGAAATAGATCTTATTACATGTGTAACGCTTTAGCACCTTTTAATGTTTTAAGTATGTAATGAGAACAAAAATAAACCTTTTTTGTCCATATTAAATGACAAAATTTTCCTTCACTGTAGCATTATATATATCACCACTAAACTGATGACAAGATTTCACACCTGTATGTTTCAGTATACGAACAGTAGTAAAACTACAAATGCAAGCCTTCTTCATTTTACCATTAAAGCTACTCTCCAAGAGGTCTCCATAATATGCTCAATTGGAGCGTTCAGCTTTCATATAATCCGAGAAATTTAAATAAAGGGAACTTAGCAAAGTTCATCTACTCATCTTTAAAGCTCATTCATTTCTTGATTTATCTTATTTAAACACAAAATCCCTTTCAGCTGTCAGTTTTAAATGCAAGGAAAAGTAAATGGACATTCTTTTTACCTAACTTGAAATAATATTGGTAGATATTGCTGGTCTTTCCAGGGATCGTGCTTTTGGAAAGGATGCTAACTGTGCAGGACTTCTCTTAATTTCTTTTTAAACGAGGCAATCGTGGGAATCATTCTTATTTGTAATGGTATTTCGTTTCACATTGTGCACAACGATAGAAAAATTCCTTTTGCAGAATTCTAGATGTTGCCTTGGAATGTCAAGGTGCAAGCAATCTCATTTTGAATAGTTAGATATTTGGAATCTAGTAACAATTTTTCCTTTTAGGCTATCCTAGGAAAAACCTTTTATTATTTTGTAGATCAAAGCTGCCCTGTCAAGTTTTATCAAAGTTGAGACCGAAAGCCAATTGCAACACCACCCGTCCTTTAATCTTGAGCCTTTTATAAGCGTGCGTGCTCTGTTCTATAAGTGCTGACGATGACCAAGCTTTGTGCTAGACAAATTGTCCCATAGTTCATCACTGTACCACAGATAACTCTCAATCTGTGTCAAAGATGTTTATAAAACATAAACGAGAAGAAAATCAAACGATTTCCAGATCAGAAACAATTTTCATGATAGACATTTGCTTTTGTTCTTGTGAAATAAGCCCATCAATGTTCATGTTATCTGGATTCTGATATCATGCACTTTTGCTCACTTATGTGAATTGCATAGAAAACATCGTATAAAATTTTTGATCGGAAGCATTTTGGCACGCTCTATCACGACTTGTATCACTTTCGAGTTGACTAAACAAGAGCAGACAGAAAGGTTCATGAATTGGAGCAATGTACTTTGTTCTTGATTATGGCCGAATACTTCAATGGGACTAAGAGTAAATTTTTGTCTTGATTTGATTGATATTGCATGTAAAGTAGATCTAAATAAAAGTGCCTTTGTGTCCTCAGCCATTATACGTGATGTGGGTGGGAAATCAACAAGGAAGAGGAAGGATATCTTATTGAGTATGAATGAAGAACTCATTACTTCATGTAATAATATTTTAACTTTAGCAGAATATCCGTTTATAATTGGAATGTTAAAACAAAGAATATAGTAGTTTTCGATTCCCACGATGCATTCTGGGTAGTTATAAATAATTGAAGAAACAGAAGGTAAGTAAGCAATACCTTTCATAAATGATTGAAGGGTATGTACCAGGTAATAGATAAATAATTTTATCTTTCAATGATATTAACCTGTCTTAGAACATAGCCTATGTTAGATAAGTTTGCTGCAAGACTATGCTACTGGCCTGTAGTGTATTCGGATAAGTAGATTGCCCTCACTCACTCGCTTGCTAGCTCAAAAAATTACTTGCGATTGATTGAATGACTCGAGTGGTTCATTAATTGATTGATTGATTGAATGATTGACCGATTGATTAAGAAAGAGTGATGTTATTTGTACAGATAAGTATATTGCCGTTCTGGGTTGATCTTTCCAGCCTTACATCAATCATATTTCGTTGCTTTAGTAAGACTCATTATAGCTAGAAGACGTTTCTCTCTGGTTGGATGGACTCACATTTGTTTCATTAGGACAGCCATGATGGGTATAGAAGATCAATTACTCGATGAGCTGTCTAATTTGTTCAAGATCATGGAGTGTAAACTTCAGCTTAAAAATACTGCCATGCTTTGCCTGCAGCGGTATTCGATAGCTACAGTAGAGTATTGCTAGATAGCTTTAATTTTTAGTTAGCATGATGTCACCATGGAAAGCTTGACGGTATAATTTTGAAGAGGCTATCTTTAATTTCCTTTTTGATTATATGCAATTTGATGAATGCCAGTTACATTCTTAATCATCTCATATTACACTTATTTGATTCCAGGAAGTGGAAGTGATAATGAATCTAGGTATGTAAACTGTGTTTCTAAATTTTCTGCACTCTGCTATGAAGTGTTTTTTCCGCTTGCTTTTTATTGAGTTGTAGGACATCTGAAGAATTACTTCCACCAGTGCTTTATGATTTGCCATGTATACATGTCCTTTTTATAAGAAAAGCATTATTTCTTCTGAGCCTCAATTGTGTTACCTTTCTCCAAATTGGCTCTGATATTTTCACACGAATAATTCTTAACCAACTGGCTAAAATGGATTTGCAAATTCAATTAAACTTTTTTTTGTTAATCTTCTATACTCAAGTTTGATTTCTATCTTTATGATTTGAATATAATAATGTGTAATATCGCGTTTTGACCAAAAAGAACACTGAGTTTTGGAAATTGAACCTTGTGATTTCTCTAAGATGTTCTTAAGGCTCGTTTTACACTAGGCTGAATAATTCGGAGGAAGCGGAATAGTCCGCCATAGCGCATGCGTAGATAAGTTTGGAAGTGGCGTGTTATCGGAATATTTCCGTGGCTAAAATGTAGAATCCCTGCCATCTTCTATGTGGCAGAAATGCTTATGCTTGCTTTCGACTAACCATGTCCTTGAAACTAGGTAATCCTTCCGTGTTCAACTCGGCAGCTCAGTTTGTCTAGAGAGAGAAACGCTATTAAGTATAATACAGGTTGCTGCTGTTGAAGGAATCGAGTATATACTATCCTTGCTATCTCGCAGTTGAGTCCAGATTTGATAGGAATTGTTGAGGGAGAAGGATCAGTAGGAGATTCCACTGCTACATGCAAGTAAGAGCATTCGACATCATCCAATCAATCGAGTTCTACAAGGAATCATTCCTAGTGCAACTGAAAAGCTAGCCAAGTTTTTAGGATAATAAAAAACGCAGACTACAAGCAGAGAAATGTAAAATCAGACGCTTGATAACAGTAGGGTCTAACTTTCAAAAGAAATAGTGAATATCCATGTTGGCATTTATGTACTAGCAGTGTGAAATTTGGTATCAAGGACTTCTTTGTGCAGCCTGCACAGTGGTGATTTCTAAACATTTTAAGAAGGGTGACTCTACGCACAACCATGCCCATAGTTTGGGTGTGGCCCAGCTACAACCACGCCCATATATCACCCCCTGAGCTTCTATCACAACTGAGCTTACATCTACATAATGCAGGAGTAAGACGTCACTTTATTAACAGCTACTTTTAAGTTACTTTTGTTCCCAAAGTGGCAAAATTTTAGAATTGAACTTCATATAATGCCACTATATTTGGTCGATGTAGCGCTAACTTTAGGTTTCTTTCCATTTAAACAATGAGTAGCGGTATCGCCATTAAATCTTCATTCCATGCGGAAGTTTCCACCTAGTGGAAAACAACCATACGACTTTGGCCATTTGAGCTTCAATTTGATATAAAGTTTTGTCTTATTAAAAAACGGTGTGTGTGATATTAATTAGTTTCTATCATTCCCATTCCTCGTCCTTTCTTACCTTTGAAATATTTGCATGATTAGCCTCAGCATATTCAGGAGCTCCAGGCTTAAATATATGTTAGTTTTTCTCTGTAGCCATGAGACTCAGTACCCATTTCAGGAGGGCCAGCATGCAGTGGTGAGATTATAGTTTTTTTTATTTTTGATTATATTTAGTAGTTTCAGATATTAATGTTCTCAGCAGCCATGACTACCCGCCTCGGGTGGATGACTATGAAATGGTCATATTTTATAATGCTTTTGAGCCTCATCTTACCCTGGAAATCTTACACGTTAAAGCGACTGTTGTTATCCTAGACATTAAAGAGCACTAAAAGATGTACATATCCAGAAAATTATGATACATGATAGAAGCGATAGTCAAATGGGGTTCCAATTGGATATACGCATTTTCACCAATAAGTTTAATTTTATTTCCATTTTTCTTTAATTGTTGTATTTTTAGGCTGATGAGGTATATCGAACGTTGCCAGTAGATTGCACTGATGTAGACAAGAATATATCATCTTTGATATATGGGAAAATTGGAGAAAGTTCAAAAGATAGGCTTAAGCGCACAAGAGGAAGAGCCGAGTCAGATTACGCTGACGTCAGAGTTGATAGAGAGGGCTATCCAGCATTTGGAGCTGTACTCACATGTAATAAGAACAGTTGCGATGAAAGGCATTAGCTTGCTCTCTCAACTCCAGGTGCTTTCTAGTGAACCAGTAACTGATTTGAAGAAAGCCATCGTTGCTTGGTTATGATGGTTGATGTTTATTTCTTCGGTTTCAATTTGAATAAGTTCTGCAATCTTCATGATTGGTATAAGCTTATTGCTAATATTTCGTGTTACGTCGTTTCCAATTTCAATTGAAATTAAATAGAAGATAGGAGTGCTTACTAACTCATCAAAATGAAGAACTCGTCTTCCGAATATTAACTGAATTATGCTGTTTAGAATTCCTTTAATTATAAGATATTTTAGCATAAACCTACGTTAAGTTATATTAACGATTACATTGGAGTCGTTTCTCGTTTCCTGTGTCATTAATTTATGCTGTTTAAATTTCGATAATTTTAAAATAGGTTTGCCAACACTTTTTTTACGTTATTTTTTACGTTACTTATAATGTCTTGAGATTGAAATATCTACTTAATATACCTTTGCTAAAGTTGTGTCAAATTTTGTATAAATATATGCTATCAGATTACCATCTGTTTATGGAATTAGAGCTATTGTGTATCGTCTAGTTTTTCATGTGCTTTCCAAAATTTTTCTGGGTTGAATTATCCTCTTGCTGTACAATTAGGGTCTATACTTGTTTCAAATCAATTCTTCACCACGTTAAAACGTTTTGTGTATTTATTAAACAAAGTTCATATCTTTCTATAGTTATATATCTGTTTTTGGATACTGTTTGTGGCATATCGTATCTTAGGATAAGTATATTTGAATTTGTTGTGAAATTATGATCATTCTGTCATATAAAGTTATCATAATATTTGAGGTCAAATTGTATTGTGTATTGTGTTCATTGCTTAGCAACACTGAATCAATATCTTCTTTCCTTTTACAACAACCCATGGAATATAAAATATATTTAGTTCTGACATACAAAGTAGAACTTGAGATATGAGGGGGAACTAAAGGGGGGAAGAAGAAATTTTCTTTATAGCCTTAACTTGAAAATTATTTCTATCAAATAAGCCCTGTGCGCCTAATCAAGTAAATATAGCTCGCCTGGCGTCATTGTATTCTGTGACTCAACAGAAGGTGTCACAGCATATCACAGCTTTGAGGCCTAAAACGAGAGCTGCAGTAAAGTGTACCTACTCACCTATTTGAAATCATGTAGATCATATCATAGCACGATAATTTCCTTAGAAATTTAAAAAATTTCTTTATATTTTATTGTTCTATATTCTCCTTCAAAGAATGTTTAGCTTAAGCTTAATTTCTAGCAACTTTTGGCCTGGATATTTCTATAGATAGCAAGGGGAAAATATTTTCAGCCAATCAAATAATCGGTTTACACCATCATTTACCGATCAAAACGTGCAACAGACAATAGAGAACGAAGAGAAAATAACTCTTCATCTATTTTGAAAGCAAATGGCTAGTCAAATAAAGATTCAGAAGGAGGGCAAGAGGTGTCCACTAG
>WIPJ01067699.1:18467-29466 GCA_018155075.1 Cassiopea andromeda
TGAGAATGGTAATTCCCCATGCTCAAAGCACAATTTTGTGTTGTCATTTCAGTTACATGGACATTGTGAAATAGGTCATGACATATAATTTTGGTAACTGGTCATATGTTTTATAATTATGGATGGGTCTAGTGATGGATGGAAATTAAGGGCCCATCTGATTCATGCCATTGTCTTTTTATGTAGGACGTTTCTTAGCACTATATTTAGCTATTTCCGCCGTTTTAGTGACCCGCATTGCCTAGTGTAGTTTGCAAATGTATTTTCAAAATAATTTATCGCAAAGTTTGCCAATAACGTTGCTTTACAATCCAGCCACCCCACTCAAGGGGTAATGTGGTCCTTCCCTGCAACATGGGATATCGTCAATCCATGCAGGCAAGTGGTGGCATTTCTTGTATTTCCAAGGCTAATTTGGAGATTATGTCCGTGTTCAGGGGGTATATTGATAGCTACTAATTAAATAAAGAGGATTATCGCTTGGGAGCTGCATATATCAATTGCAATTTGATAGCAGGATTGCGATTTTAATGATTTTATTGATATTGTTATGTATTGTAAAACAAAGATGGCCAAGTAAAGAAATTATGATGACCTACAATATAACCAAGGTGCACCATCTCCGAGCATTTAGAAATCACTACCGGTCCCATCCTTTACTGTTCTTGAAATAGTTAAACTATTCCGCCATAAGAAGCTAACATGGTGTTGTTTCGTAATGGAGAATTTTATAAATGAGACAAATGGCAGTTTTTTTTGTAGCTCTTGCAATGTTACAGAATCATTCATAGCATAAGTAATTGATTCTCTTATAAAAATATCATATCACAGCAACGAACCGTTGATGATTACCTCAGCACAACATATCGTTACAGCTAGTTTCAGAATCAAGTAATCTTTCGTTCTGTCACGAACACAAAAATGATCCGATTTTGCACTGCAGATCTTATGGGCGCAATATGATTATGAAATAAACCCACTCTCTACAACAGATATAGCACAAGGCCACTGCCATCATAAAGTTTTGAGTCACAAGTTGAGACTATGCTCAATTTCGATCTTCATCGAATGGGATTTCATCATAAATCGCGGCCAAACTATGGCTGAGGTCAGCGGCTGGTAGCCGCCTTTTTCTGAAAGACTTTACTTGAAGTTTCAACACAGCGAAAGTCTTGACCGAAAGGGGACTAATCTGTTCTGTTTGACTTCATTCTAGCTTATAGATAGTGTAGCCTCTTGCCTAAAGTAATACTATTGGTTTGCTGACAAAGAGCTCATGGATTTACGCAATCTTACATTTCCAGAACAAAGAAGGATATGGAAAAGAAAGTTTCCTATCAAATGGCTTGTGATATATGGACTCATCATACATTCAGAAAAACTCTTCCCAGGTTCATATTTATTTTCTTCTATGCAGTATTTTGAATAAACTCCACCTTTATTTTGTATATGTGGATGTAGAAATCATGTTCTCGTACTAGCAAAAGCCTGTTTGTCTAGTATTAGAAGTCGCACCACGGACATGATGTATGTGAAAATGGCGTCTTGCTAGCCTAAGTGCTTTCTATGCAAAGTTCACTCTCAAGATTCATTTAGTGATTGTTGCCTTCATGTTATGTTACAATGAATAAAGGGTTATTTAATTACAATACCCGTGAGCTTGTGTGAACGAAAGGATGCCCAAATTGACATATTTTGTATTGGTCTTGTAGCTAACGCCCAATCTATAACAAACAGAAGTCAAACGGCTTGACCTCCGTAGAAACGGAATGAATAATAATTTAGATTTCAGGAAAGCACAAAAAGTGAAAGGGAAAAAGAAAATTTCAAACTTATAGGAAGCTGGGAAGAAGGTAATGACTTCAAAATTCGCTGATGTAAAACCCCGCTGCTTATTACAACCCCACTCTTCCATTCATTTTAACAATTTTTGACTTACTTTATATCTACTGCACATTGATCATTCCTCTGAATACTTGCATGTATCTTCTGTTTTTCTGTTTCTACGTCATGTTTGCACTGCCTATGAACAGACTTTTCTAGAAACAGTGTCTTACATTTTCCCATCCATGCCCTCGTTTTACTGCCCCCCTAATTCACTTATTTTCAATCCACGAATAATATTTTCAGAATTTTTCTAGATCCCCATTTTATTGTGGGTGTAGAGTATAGCTGTTGATAAGAGAATATTGTAAAACAAAGATTTCGAAAAAACAAATGTTTTATTCCCAAATTAGAGAAAAATTTCTTCAACACAAGAAGCCCATCCAAAGTTGTTGCACATAAGAAAGATCTATGTATTTAGGGCCTGTTCACAAGCAGCTCGCTAGCCGGCCTGGGTGAGATGTTAGTAGCATAAAGATTATTGCTCAAAAATGGCTAACCCCCTTGACCAAGATATCACTTGAAACCGTTGCGATCTCGGCTGGACATGACGTCAATTTTCCATATGAAACTCTGCAGGTGAAATAGCCCAGGTAACTGGGATGACATTGTAGGCAATGCGCATGTGTAATAGACCACGGATTTGTAAACAATGGCTTCTATGTTTACGCAGACATTCCAATCGAATCTGTTAGGTTAAAGAATTCCAAAGTGAAGGTGGCATATATTCTTTTCTTTGTAAAGAACCTTGACTGGATGACCTCGTCCTGTTTAAAGGGCTAGCCCACTTGTTGTGAACAGTTTCTTCGTGTCCGTGCGAGGCGCCGCTTTTGTTACTAATGAGTGACGAATTTTGACATCACTTCTATTTTCACAAGCCAGCGCCAAAGATCTTCAGTCCTTTCATTTCATTTCATTTCAATTCATTTTAACAACTAAAAGGAGGGGGGTAGCCCTTCAGTTCAAAAAGACCTGATTTACAAGGGGCCCTCCCATAAAATAATTACAAATAAAGTAAATTACTCTTACCTTACAATTATAATTTACAATTTAAAAAATTAGGAATAATATTTAGTATCTAACAAAAAGATTTTACAACCCTAAATTAATTTTTGAAAAGAGTTTAGGGAAGATGATTGCTTTGACTCAGCTGTGAGGCCATTCCGCAACTTTTCTGCCCTGAAAGAGAAACACTTTTTCCCATTTGATGTCCTTTTCTTTGGTAGCCACAGGTCTGCCTCTCTGCTACGCAAGTTGTAGAATGAAAATTGGGAACTTCTTATAAAAAGTTCAGACAAGTATCGAAGAGCCAACTCATTGATGGATTTGTAGACCTTAGTCTGAGTCTCACTTTCAATAAGCTCTTCAATGGTCTTCCACCCCAACCCCTAAATGATTGGCCCACTGGGGGCGTCAAAACGGCTACCTGTTACAATTCTGGCACCTCGATTTTGAAGCTTTTGCAACTGGTTTACTTCCGTTTTGCCAGCAGAGCCACAAACCGAAAAGCAGTATCGAAAATGAGGTTCTACAATGCCTCTGTAGAGGGCTATAACGGATTTTTGAAGAAAGGGATATAGTGTGTTCTAGGTTGGCAGTCATGTAGAAAATGCTATAGTAAGCAACACCAGATGTTAGAGAAATACAATGACAGTTTGGAGGAGAAAGCGAACATCAATGAAATTGAAAGCGAATTTATGCAAGATTCTTTACGTGACCAATTGAATGGGAGTCTCGAAGCAATTTGTGAATCACCAGTTAAAACTCATGGCATGCCTAGACAGAGGCGTTTATCATACGCTACCGCGAAATTTGACAAAACCACAAGAGCAATAAAACAGCACATTTCTTCTGCCATTGGTGCATCAGCAACTGAAGTCTCCCTGCCCTCTGAAGAGCCAAATGGTTCAGTAGGCATTGAGCAAAAGGTCAAAGACTTAGATCAGGTAATGGAAGACGTAAAAAGTTAAGTAGCTGTCTCCATGTTTCGAAGAAGGATGCAACTTCTGACTAACTCCCAAATCATGGAAAATTAGACATAAGGCTGATTATTTTGATGTTTCACATTATCTAGTCCAAAAAGCATTTAAGTTAAGGGGTGAAACAGGAATTTGCTCTATG
Organism: Cassiopea andromeda; assembly: GCA_018155075.1. Taxonomy (NCBI): domain Eukaryota; kingdom Metazoa; phylum Cnidaria; class Scyphozoa; order Rhizostomeae; family Cassiopeidae; genus Cassiopea; species Cassiopea andromeda. The sequence goes on from WIPJ01067699.1 coordinate 22,473, forward strand.
CCACCCAAAAAAGCAGGAAAATCGATACCACGCTGGGTAATAACAAACATCAGACAATATTACGAAGATGATCAAAATTCACGGCTATTGCCAGGCAAAGGGACTTTTTCAGTGTAGCAAGAAATGAAGACGTACAAAACCGACTTTTAATATGCAATCTGAAAGAACCGTATCAGGACTTCAAGAATAATTTTCCCAGATATATAGTTGGCTTTTCAAAGTTCTGCACTTTGCGACCTAAGTGGTGTGTAACTGTGCACGCTAGTGGAGCACATGCTGTATGCGTATGTACCATACATCAAAATGTTATTCTTCTTGCGGATGCCACCAAGACAGGCTTGTCTTATAAAGATATGATCAAAATGACTTTTTGTGATAGCGATAACAAAATGTGCATGCTGCATCGTTGTCCATCGTGTCCTGGAAGGTATATTTTACGAAGCTCTCTGGAGAGCCATTTTTCGGATTTGGATTATGACGTAACTCTCCAGCAATGGCAGATCATGGACAGAATAGATTTCATACAGCAAACACTAGAAGTTGACGATTTTATACAATTAACTGTTAACTCTATTGATAAACTAATCACGCATTCATATGTTAAGAAATGCCAAAGAAGATTTTTAAAGGGCCGTGAAGATACGCTGGAAAGGGATACGGTGCTGGTTCTGGCTGACTTTGCTGGGAACTATACTGTAATCGTGCAGAACGAGGTACAATCATTCCATTGGAATAAGAGATAGTGTACATTGTATCCTGTTGTCGTTTATTTCAAAAGGGAAAACAAGCTTTTGCATCAGTCATTCTGCTTCCTCTCGGATGACTTAGAGCATTACACGAACTTTGTTTATGAGATCCAACGCGATACATGTGGCTTTATTAAGAAAGAGATGCCATGGGTGGTAAAAGTAGAATACTTCTCAGACGGCTGCGCTAACCAGTACAAAAACTATAAAAACATGCTTAATTTATGCCACCATGAGGAAGATTTTAAGTTGCAGGCAAGTTGGGGTTGTATTGCAACTAGCCATGGGAAATCTGTTTGCGATGGAATAGGTGGTACGGTAAACCGTCTAACAGCAAATGCAAGTGTGCAAAGACCAGCATCAGATCAAATTTTGAATGTTCATGATATGCTTAACTTTTGCAGAGGAGCGATGGAAGATATAAAGTTTTATTTAATTGCAAAGGAACGAATGGTTGTAGTCCAGAAAGAATTAACAAATAGATTTGCTACTGGTAGAACTATTCCAGGAACCAGGAGTATTCATTTCTTTTTACCAGATAATTCTAATTTCGTACAATTCAAGCGAATATCAGAAGATCAAAAACTTGCAGGCGAATTTTCATTCTTTGAACAAATCCCATTAGCTAGCTATTTTCCAAAAAGACAGGAATTCGTTGCCTGTAGATACGAAAATTTATGGTGGATTGGAATAGCCATAGAGATAAATACCGATGAGCAAGACTGTAAAGTTAAGTTTCTTTACCCGCTAGGCCCTATAAGAAATTTTCATTTGCCAATACAAATGGACACTTGCTGGGTGCCTATTTCAGACATAATATGCCAAATAAATGTACCGCAAGCAATGACAGGAAGGACATACAACATTCCTGAAAATGACTTTCAGCCCATTGTTTCTAAATTTTGATCATAGACTTCAGCTTTATTTTAAAATCACTGGTAGTGTATATATTTCATAGATTATCCTGACAGTCTATGCTTAGCTATAAGAAAGAGGGATAATATGCCCACCTCCTGATAAATAGAAGAGAGACCCCCACCTTTACCCCTAATCCTCCTCTTCTACAACTCTGGCGGTAGAGATAGAGGAATACAGCCCACCCTCCCCAATTGAATAAAAGGACCCATCATCACCCCTGACCCTCCTCTTCTACAACCCTGGTAGTATAGAGAGAAGCATAAAGCCATAGGCATACAAAGCACCTACTAATGTCAAATACCACCGCTTAATGATACTCAGTCATCATAATCATAATGCAAAAAGTAATGAAAATGAGCATCTTTAAATTAAATGATACAGTCCGCTTGTCTTGCATATACAGTTTTAAAATTTGCCAGATTTCAAGGTTTCTAAATATGCTGATTTCGAATATGAGTCCAGAATCTTCCTATCATATCTTCTACATCTTCATTTTGGGGGTCCAATTTCCAATTTTTGGGAATTTGATTTTCAGGCTTCACACCCACAAATGTCACCTTTAGTGACCATGCAACAATAAACGGAAAGCACATTTAGCGTCAGCATCTTCATTTACCTTTGTTTTTACAATTTCAGATGAATTGGACACCTCTATCAAAATTTAGATATAAATTCATATTAGCAGGTGTGGTAAAAATGGCGGCCGCAGATATGTTTGCCGCTGAAAATGCCAACTTGAAAGTGCTGTAATTCTGGAACCAAAAATGATATTTAGCTGAAATTTGGGAAAGTTTCATACCTCTTGGATATGTTCATTTGCACCAAAAATGAACAAATTCTGAGATGGTGGGACACATGACTGTACTGATTTGACATGGAATAATCCACTATCTTTCTAATAATATATTTGATTGCAGTTTTGCAAACATCGAATTGGTGAACTTCTTTCACAATTGCTTTTATAGTTCCAAACCTATTTTCTTTTGTCGCACGACATACTATCCTCTCTCCCTTTCGCTGATTTTAATTGAACTCCCAGTTCTTGCTTTCATCTCAGTAGAACCACCAGAAACAAACTGAATATAAAATTATAGTGCATTAGAAAGATGAAAATTCAGTTCCCAAATGGCATACCACTTTCCCTCAAATATTATACAGCTAATCGTTCGTCATTGGGCAATTCTTGTGTTTTTGCCAAAATTTTCTTTGACACAGTTTTCATAATGTACAGCAAGAATTCATACCTTATATTCTCAACTTTTGTCAAACGATAGTGTGAGATGTTTTTCCTACTAAATCAATGTATTCAGAATTATTAGATAGGGTTCCAATGAATATCTTTTCGTAGGCCTAACTAAAATGCTTGTTGCTGTGAAGCCATTTTGTTCTAGATGCTGAAATACTTTTCGAACGCAAGTGTATTTCGATAAATGTAGCAAAAAACTGCCATTGTACTCCTTAAATATTTTGCATAAAATTCATGGAAGTAGTCATGGAAGTTTATTTAACACTTATCCAAGTCAGCAAAAAGTCCGGACAAACAAATTCATTTGTTCACATAGTATTTTCTGTAGGCCATTTTCTGTAGGCCATGCGTTGTTGCTCACAAAGTGGTTCTTCCATTTGATGTCAATAAATGTAGACGTTATCATTTCATATTGTGCTATACCCTACCAACTATGTGTATACATCCTATTTACTAGGTTCCAGTTTCTCTAGCTCTTTTTGTAAATATGCAAAATGGGGTTTGGTGGTAAGAAAGAGTGGTTTCAACTGTTAGTGAGGGAGAATTCACGGAAGAGTAAGGGATTCAATGTGTTTATTGGGTTAGCTTATTCGCGCATTGGCTATGAGCCCAGAGCTCTAAATTCAAAGCCTCGTAACCAGCGATCGCACAAAATTTATTGCTGAGCGCAAGGCTAGTTGTAAATACGTGCATGAAATTTCAATTTTATGAGGAAAATGATAATTTCAAATATGAACTGTACTCGTGCCTTAGAAAATAATTGTCTTCACATGTCTTACCGTTGTCTGTTGTGGATTTCGATTCCTTGTGCTTCATAAAAAGCCACTATTATACACTCTTTTTTATACACTTCGTCGAAAAATGCATTCTTTTGTCTATGTTGCAGTCACTCCATTCGATTTCATGTGCTCAAGCATAGCCGCTATGGAGCAAACTAAATTTGGTGGGATGCACATTGAAATTTGACGAGCATGATGAGAGAAACGACGGGGGCTTAGGGTGGAGACTCCAAGAAACTTTTCTTGATAACTATCCCTAATACTTTAGCCATAAATATGTGGCAAATGCCCTCTATAGCACCATAAAGGTATCAGATAGGCATGACAATGCAGTGATTTCTATGTTTAAATCCGAAACAGTTGTGGTAAGAGGATTTGTAATTCCAATTCTTATTGGGTTTTTTGATTTTGAATGGAAGCACTGTATTCCAATTGACGATTCTTATTTTCTACCAATCACGTTGTCTTCCTTAAACACATTAATTGCTACATTTATGCTTTCTACCACTACACACATGCGTTCTATCACAAAGTGGCTATCACTGCACCTTAACTGACGAGTTGCAAAATTTATTCAGGAGTCGTAAGGTGTGCCGATTAAACTTTCCCAACCTACTCCTGCTAATGCCCAAAGCATGCAAGCTACCATTTTCGATAAATCAAATGATCCATTGCAGGTTGCACTTTGTGCTTAAAGATTGCAAATGCTCTCATAAGATCGTATGACTTACCGATACAGGGAAAGATTTACCCAAAAAACCTTTTCCACGACTGGTATTACATCTCCAAACTTCCCCTTCGGTATCGCCCTGGGCTCAACTTTCAAGTGATCGTTAAAAGTAGCACCGCACTTTAAAAATATGGCATTGATCTCAATTTTGATTTTGGATCTCCTCACAGCTCGCATCTTACCAAGTCAAAATGCTCGTAGCTACGCGTAGGGAAAAATAACAAGTTATCCAGCCATTTCTCCTGTTCTCATGCATTACCATCCCTAAAACAAGACAATTGCACGCCAGGACGCTGATGATAAGATAATGTCTACGGACTGATAGATTCGGCTTTGTCTACTGTGGAGTATAGTTGTAGGAGGATGGGACTAGTGTGGAGGAGGGGGTTGGACAACATCCTTAACATTAAAGTACGTCATTGACATATATACAACTTTTGTTTTCAAATCCTATTGATTATAATAGAATTGTTATATTTTTTCGAGTCCTTTCTAAGACGAATCTGCTTCCTTAAGTTAGAGACTACAAAGTTTATTGTTAAATTTTCATATACTCTAGGATTAGTTTTTTAAAATGCACTCACCACCACATGTGCTAGGATGCACACACTGGGTCTAACTACTTTTTTGTGCTATGACTTTTTGCAGCTAACTAGTTACAAAAAGGCCATCATCTATCATTGCTCTCTTGCGGGCATTGTTAGTGGTGGATTTGTCTTAGTTTTTGCTTGTTTTTGTTTGTAGGACTTGCAGTGAATGGGCAAGTATTACGTCCAGTTGAAGCGAACTCATCACCAAGTCGCATCATTGCTACAAAAGGATCATCAGTTTGGTTGCATTGGAATTATGCTTATGATGGAGATGGAAGACAAGGGAGTATCACTTTAACTTACAAGGAACAAATAATTAGATTCAATTCTACATCACAACCAAGTATTGAAACACTTGCAAAGAGAACTGGACAAAATGGAGCTTTAACATTGGAATCATCAATACCTGCCCCATTTATTGGTAGAGTTGGTGTGATATCAGCAAACAGTACATTAGTGATTCTTGATCTTCAATATAATGATTCAGCATATATATTTTCATCATCTGTCAGTGTGGATTTAGATGCCGGTGGTGGTGCGGTTACCACGAACATTGTCTTGAAGCCAGTTGTTTCAATGACAGTAAATGGTATGAGTATTTATCACTTTCCTTTGTTCTTCAACATCCCCTGAGGATTTCACAATGTACTCTTACATTAGCACTACAATGATAGCTATATTGAAAGAAAGGCATTATGCCTGTTGACATGTCATCCCATGAAAATGAACCCATAGGATAAATGTAGGCTATCTCAGAAGGGTGCTGCCCCAGCTTATTTACCGAGGTTGCATATTGAAGTGTTCTAAACCATATCGTTATTCACTGCAAACATGCCAGATCTAGAACGTAGGAGCGTCATGCTGTAGTAATGTGGCTTACAGATGTGCTGTGTTGTTGACCAAAGGTGACTTTAAACTTTCTCATCTTTGGTACAATTTGTTTAACAACATTCGTTTTGTAACTTTGTCAAACAGCGAGACCTCTATGCCTCATTGATCAAACAGTGCAAAGGTAATTCATAATCTTAAATTATGATTCAATTTATCAATTTTCATCATTTTGCAATGTATGAACATTGCAACGTTTGAATCCACATCGGTAGGGTCTGTAGACTTTAAGGCTTATTGTTACATTATGCCATTAAACTGTAAATACCAAGTCAGTGGTGTAAGATAAACGCTCGGAGCTGTTAGGAGTTACTTAAGATTAGGGTACCATGTTATTTTCATTCCAAGGAATACCAACGATTTATATCATGAAAATCTTTGAGCGGCCGTCTTCAGTGACGCAAAATCTTGGGGCCCTTTTGAGTTTTCCAAACCCCAACCTACGTCGGTTACCCCCCACTGTGCCAAGTGGCATGTTGGTACACATTGTGATACAGCACTCACTAGAAGCGAGTTGACACCAGTTGTCATCATTTCAATAAACGTCATTCCTTCTAAATGTGTGTACAGATCATGAGGAATGATTCTTGGATCGAGGAAAGGGAATTACGTCCGCCGAGTTTTGCTTTACTGTTATTTTACAAGGTTTCGATAATAATGACATGTCAATTTCTTTTTTAGGCGCAACTTTGAATTAAAGAATTCTTAATTCAATACTTAAATAAGGAAATTTCAAGAAAAAGCATGGGTGCAATTTGATTTCGTTTAATGCACAGATTCATTTGTCAGCACAAATAGATTGATAAACAATTCATCTCATGATGCTACGCGTCATAATAGCATGAAATCACAATCCTGTGTTAAAGCAAACAATGCGTTGAAGTTGACGGAATTGTGTCACCAGTTTTCCCCTTCATTCTTCATAACACATTGTCGGCATCATTCAATGAGAGCGACTTGTAATTAAATAGATAGAGCATCTTTTAAATTACATTATATTTATGTAAGCACCTTCACAGCTTGCACTTAAACACTAAATCAGCTTGGCTTTCTAAATTTTACCACAGGGATTCCAGACTTCATAGAAAGGCCCCCAA
>WIPJ01067699.1:32133-44424 GCA_018155075.1 Cassiopea andromeda
TTTCCTATTGCAAACCTCGCCCTCTTCCACTTTTTCATTCTGAGCCAAAATGAAATTGTGGTATTCAGATCCATAAGTTTTGCTGCCAAATGAGGTCTTTTAAGAGAATGATTGCTGTCTGAAGCACTGACAACATAGTTATATTTTGCTTTCAATGACATATGGTGCTTTTTCATCCCTATCCATCAACTGCAGCGTCCAATGCTTTTGTCCCTACATCTTCAATTATAACCCACCCTCTTGTTGTTTTAAAGCATTTTGCCAACACACTCCCCTCTTTTTATTGCATCCGCCTAACTACTTTGCTTTACACGTTTTTGCCACCTCAACCCCCGTCCGTTTCTGTTCCTGACTAAAGAGTATCTCATCTGATATCTTTTTGATTACCAAATGCCAGAAATTCTTTAAAAGCGATAGTTCAATTATCATTTAACATCTGTGAAGTATCAGTTGAAAATCACATTTAAAATAGAAATAAAGAATTCACAACCGTAGATTAATTTTGTGTCCCTGCCCTAGTATTGACTTGTTGCTCAGAGTACCTATCCTTCAATATAGATATAAACTTTACACTTCAAAGCACTGGATTCAGTCGTGTCCCTGCCCGATCATTGTGTGTTTTGTTTTGAGTAGTCTTTTCAACTTGCAGTAAAATTGGACATGGATTTTGGTTTGACAGCAGGAAAATTTGGAGGAGCAAAATGTATTGAAGTGAAGTGGAATAAAGTGGAATCTGGTGCATGTTATGTCAAATATGAAGTTGTACTCAAAAGTGCATCAGGAATTGACGAGTACAGTAATTCAGGATACAACATTGGGGAGATGGCAATGTGCAGTTTTTTAACTTACAGTAATGTTACTGATGTTCAGCTGACAGTCAGTTTCAAGTCTACTTCGAGAAATGTCACTGCAAAAGTCTCTGACACATGACTCACCACCCCAACTCCAACCCCGCCTGGTATGACACCACTTTGCACTGAGTTCCTTCATTTGTAGATTGGTACAAACCAAGGAATATCTAAAATGTCATATCTGGAGTGATCTTTAAACTACACTGCATTTGCAATGTATGACTGTGATCTACATGCATGTCCTTCGATTTGCATGTAAATGTTGTTTGTAATGGTTGCCTTCTATTCATTGAGAATTATCAAATTTTCTTTATTTCTAACTATTATGCTTGCTCCTCATAATTATGTTGTTTTCTGTTAATCAAACATGATTTGATCGTTAGTATTTTTATTTTAATTTATATGATCAATAGAGCAACGTTTACAATTTACTTACCACATAAACTATACGAAAATGCGAGAGCCTTGAGAAAAACTACTTTTAGAGTCGACTAGTCCGTCAGTCAGCCAATATACTGCTACTACATCGTCATCTCCAAATTCAGGAAGCTCTGGGAGTTCAACAGCCAGCCCTAAACCAAAAGCTTCAGGTATTAGCTTTATCTCTTAAATGTCTAACCAGCTCTAAAAACACCCTTGTCGTCTCTATCATTTTCTTTACCAAATGGGGTTTTGCTAATGCTCTTCGTTCACGCTATTACACGACCGTCCTACAAAACTGTATTCAAAATACCACTTACGTTTGATGATGTAATTGATGTATAAATACACCAAATATTAAACGCAATGCAAATAATACTTGTGTATCTTTATATCTAATGCTAATTTTTTCTTTTCTGGCAACCATACTCAGTTTTTTTTCCATCTCTCATGTTCACCTTGTCATTGTTATTCATTTTCCATGCATTATAAAATAACCAAACATCAGAACACTAGTTTTTGATATGTACCCATATTCTGTCATTATTTGTGCTCAATTTATCCAGAGCATTGTTTTTCATGTAAAAATTTATTAATGTTTGACTGCATTTCCTAATGAATCTTTCTGTCTATTTTCTGAATTGTTCTTTTCAGACTCAGATTCAAATATTGGTCTGATAGTGGGAGCATCAGTTGGTGGTGTTATGTTTCTTCTCATACTCATCGTTTTACTTGTTTTCTGCATCAAGAAATCCAAGCGTAAGTGAAATCAACATCTCAAGCACTTTACCCGTTCGGCATTCACTGTCACCACGAGTTTTTACTTTGCTTGGAAATTGTTGACAATCACTACCATTAACATGTACCAATGTTTGATTAGGAGTGCAATTAAAACACCCTTATTATCAACTTTTTGTCTTTACTTTACGATTGATGCTTATAAATAGCACATACCCACATCATGGTATTTAATATTCTAATATTCTTATGAAGAACCCAACCTGCAACAGAGTAGTAATTAGTGCAATAGATTAGTAACAAACAAGGAGAAAAGCACACTCTAAAAGCATATTTGGCTTGTTTTGAAGCTGTTCTTAAAACCTGAAGTCAAATGGCTCTGCTTACAAAACTTCATGCATTATAATTTGGTGCATGAAGATCAAAATTGGTTGAATGATTGATTGTTGAGTGATTAATTGATTAAGCGATTGTTTGAGCAATGTAAGGTGTAGAGCTGTTGCACAGTCATGTAGTACATTTCAGGGTCCCCAAAAATGCCCTCTGATATCTAAGCAATAACGCCCCAAAAATTCAAAATTTAGCTTGTTAATAGTGAATGGTGAAATATATATCACTAAATTATGAATAAAATAAATTGCTGCCACAAATTCTGTTCAAAAATGCATAAAATAGATCACATTCCGTGTGTAACGCTTTAGCACCTACTAATATGTTTAATGTGTTTAATTTAATTTAATTTATTATTTTCTTGATCATAACTGCCCTGTCAAATTTTACCAAATTTGAGACAAAAAGCCAATTGCAACACCACCCGTCCTTTAATTGTGACCCTTTTATAAGCGTGCGTGCTCTGTTCTATAAATGCTGAAGATGATCAAGCCTTATCGTATAAAATTTTAATCGTATAAAATTTTTGATCGGAAGCATTTTCGACCACGACTTGTATCGCTTTCGAGTTGACTAGACAAGAGTAGACAGAAAGGTTCAAGAATTGAGGCGATGCATTGTGTTCTTGATAAAGGACAAATACTTCAATGGGACGAAGAGTAAATTTTTGTCTTAGAGAAGCTTTGATTGATATAAATCTAAGTAGATCTAAATAAAAGTGCATTTGTGTCCTCATCCACTATACGTGATGTGTGTGGGAAATCAACAAGAAAGAGGAAGGATACCTTATTGAGTATGAATGAAGAACTCATTACTTCATGTAATAAAATTTTAACTTTAGCAGAATATCCGTTTATAATTGGAATGTTAAAACAAAGAATATAGTAATTTTCGATTCCCACGATGCATTCTGGGTAGTTATAAATAATTGAAGAAATAGTATGTAAATAAGCAATACCTTTCATAAATGATTGAAGGGTATTTACCAGTTAATAGATAAATATTTTTGTCTTTCAATGATATATTAACCTTTCTTAAAAAATAGCCTATGTTAGATAAGTTTGCTGCAAGACTATGCTGCTGGCCTGTAGTGTATTCGGATCAGTAGATTGCCCTCACTCACTCGCTTGCTAGCTCAAAAAATTTCTTGCGATTGATTGAATGACTCGAGTGATTGATTGATTGATTCATTGAATGATTGACCGATTGATTAAGAAAGAGTGATGTTATTTGTACAGATAAGTATATTGCCGTTCTGGGCTGATCTTTCCAGCCTTAAATCAATCATATTTCGTTGCTTTAGTAAGACTCATTATAGCTAGAAGACGTTTCTCTCTGGTTGGATGGACTCACATTTGTTTCATTAGGACAGCCGTGATGGATATAGAAGATCAATTACTCAATGAGCTGTCTAATTTGTTCAAGATCATAGAGTGTAAACATCAGCTTAAAAACACTGTCATGCTTTGCCTGCAGCGGTAATCGATAGCTACAGTAGAGCATTGCTAGATAGCTTTAATTTTTAGTTAGCATGATGGGATCATGGAAAGCTTGACGGTATAATTTTGAAGAGGCTATCTTTAAATTCCTTTTTGCTTATTTGCAATTTGATGAATGCCAGTTACATTCTTAATCATCTCATATTACACTTACTTGATTCCAGGAAGTAGAAGTGATAATGAGTCTAGGTATGTAAACTGTGTCTCTAAATTTTCTGCACACTGCTATGAAGTGTTTTTTCTGCTGGCTGTTTATTGAGTTGTAGGCAATCTGAAGAATTATTTCCAGCATAATTTTTCTGAGCCTCAATTTTGTTACCTTTCTCCAAAATTGAGCCTGAGATTTTCACCAACTGGCTAGACTGCTGCACTTTCAATTACACTTTCAATTACACTTTCAATTACACTTTCATTCTTTCCTTCTTTCTTTCTTTCTTTCTTTCTATCTATCTTTCTTTCTTTCTTTCTTTCTTTCTTTCTTTCAATTACACTCAGATTTGATTTCGTTCTTAATTATTTGAATATAGTAATGCATAATATCTTTTTGTGGCCAACAAAAACACTAAGTTTTTGAAATTGAGCCTTGTGATTTTCTTAACATGTTCTTAAGGGTCGCTTTGCACTCGGCGGAATACTTCGGAGGAAGCGGAATATTCAACCATAGAGCATGCGTAGATAAGTTGTGAAGTGGTGTGTTAGCGGAATATTTCCGTGGCTGCAAAGTAGAATCCCTTCCATCCAATCAACTCCTTCAACATAGGCAATCCTTCCGTGTTCAACATGGCCGCTCAACCCGTATGTCTAGAGAGAGAAACGCCATTAAATGTACTACAGGTAGCTGCTGCTGAAGGAAACGAGCAAGTATGGTCACTGCTATCTCTCAATTGAGTCCAGGTTTGATGAGAATTGTTGAGAGAGAAGGATCGTTTAGAGATTCCAGTGCTACATACAAATAACAGCATTCGACATCATCCAGTCAATCGAGTTCTACGAGGAATCATTCCTAGTGCAACTGAAAAACTACCCAAGTATCTAGGATAGTAAAAAACGCAGACTAGAAGCAGAGAAATGTAAACTCGAACGCTAGGTAACAGTAGGACTTAATGTTCAACAAAGATGGTGACTACCAACTTTGACCTTTACGTGACGGTAGTATGAAATGTTGCATCAAGGGCTTCTTAGTGCAGCCTACATCTACATGATACAGAAGTAAGACATCAATTTATGAACTGCTACTTAAGTAGCTGTTGTTCCTAAAGTTCCAAAATCGAGGGATTGAACTTCATACAATGCAACTTTAGTTTCCTACCAATTTACACTATGCTTAGCTATATCGTCACGACATCGTCACTAAATCTTCATTCCGCGTGGAAATGTCCACCTAGCGTAAAACGACCCTAGGAATTTGGACATTTGAGCTTCATTTTCATATAAACTGTTTCTTATTAAGTAAAAGGCGTGTATGATATTAATTTTCTTTCATTCCCGTTTCTCGTCTCTTCTTTGCTTTGAAATCCTTGTCTGATTAGCCTAAGCATATTGAGCAACTCCAGAATTTAATATATGTTTTTATTTCACAGTAGCCATAAGACTCACTACCCACTTCAGGAGAGCCAGTATGCAGTGATGAGATGATAGTGTTTTTTATTTCTAAATATCTAATAGAAAATATTTCTTTTCCAAATGTCATGTGCTGAGCTGGACGCAGCAACCTCGATGCTACTAAGAGGATTAGAGAGCTCAGAATTGAGTATTTCATGTCTCCTTCAATAATTAATTCCACCTTGTTTAGTGATTTGGTTGTCCCTAGGCCCCCGTGGACTCATTTAATGTTTCATTGATCAGAATCTTTTTATGTTATGAATGAGGTCCACCATTGACAAGCGTTGCTATGTACTCTACCAGTTTCCAAATGCAGAACATAAAATATGTTTAGAATGCAACACTAAGGATAACAACTGGGGTAAACAAACATGATTGATTACATCACTCCTATACAAAAGGGCCTGTATTTTTTCACCAATAATGCAAAGAGATTTGAATTTAAGAATGCACTGAATATCACAGCACTATCTTATGCATATGGAGAACTCTCTCTGTAAACCTTCAACGAGATATCCTCTAAGTCAAATGCAGTTGAATGTTCCATAAACAAGTCATAACACATGTGGAGAAAGAGGTCTTCCGTTGGCAGCTGTGGTATTATGGAGTCGTTTACACTATAATGTTTGTGACTTGCAGTACATTGAGACCGTGTAGTTAGGATTTATAAAGCTTGTTCATTATTAATTATATTTAGTAGTTTCAGATTTTTATGTTCTCAGCAGCCATGACTAACCGCCTCAGGTGGATAACCATAAAATGGTCATATTTTATAGCGCTTTTGAGCCTCATCTTACCCTAGAAATTCTACCCGTTAAAGCGACTATTGTTATCCTAGACATTGAAGAGCGCTAAAGGATAAACTTATGATGCATAACAGAAGCATTGGTCGAATGATATTCTTAATTTATATATTTTCACCATGACGTTTAAGCTTCTTTTCCACATTTCTTCAATCGTTGTTTTTGTAGGCTGGTGAGGTAAATCGAAGGCAGCCAGTAGATCCAACTGATGCAGACCAGAATAAATCAACTTTGATATATGGGAAACTTGGCGAAATTGCAAGAGATAGGCCTAAGCACACAAGAGGAAAAGCCGAGTCAGATTACGCTGACGTCAAAGGTGATAGCGCAGGCTATCCAGCAGTTGGAGCTCTACCCACATAGAATAAGAATGGTTGCAACGAACATTAGCGTATTCCCTAAATTCCATGTGCATGCTGGTGCTTCATTAACTGATTTGAGAAATCCATCATTGTTTCGTTATGATAGTTGATGTGTGATTGTTCGGATTGAAGTGGAATAAGTTCTGCAATCTTCATGGTTGGTAAAAGTTTATTGCTAATAATTTGAGTAAAGTTGTTTCTAATTTCATTTGAAATTAAACAGATGACACAAATACTTGTTATATCATCAAAATGATGAACTTATCTTCTTACATATGCTGTTTAAAATCTCGAATATTAGCTGAATTGTGCTGTTTAACAGTTCTTTAATCATCAGCTATTTTTGCATAAAACTATGTTAAGTTATGTTAATGAATTCATTAGAGTCGTTTTTTGATATCCTGCGTCATTAATTTATGTTCTTTAAAATTTTGCATAAAGCTTTGTTACGTTATTTCCCTAAAATACCCCATCCGCACTTATACCAAAAGTTAATAGTGAGAAATTTTTGTACATCTTCCGAATTTAAAGCCATTAGATTGATAACCCGTTCAAGGTAACTTCACCAGACCTCCCAGATCTCTTCAGACAGCCCAGACTTCGCTAATTCACAAAGGGTAACTGAATTTCCCAGCATGAAACAGGAGAGATTGCCTTATCATCTGTCAACAACCGATCTGTCACATGATGCACTTGACTGACATTGAGATAGTAACTATCGGGCTCCCATGTCAATACTGAGAGCGAGATTAGAAACCAGTACGCACGAAATCTAGCCAGATTCATGGTACTTTTATCAAATATGAGATTTTAATCACCGGGAGATTGTTAATCCTCCCGAATTGCCATTGTCAGTGAATAAGAATTCCGCTAAAGCATCTTCCCAAGCAGAATGAGAATGGGTCAATTTAACTTTATTAAAAACAAAATCTCTTGAACATCATATTTGAATAGTTTATGGCATTTTGATACTTGACGAATTTCTGACTCTGTACATAAAGTACCTCATTCCTCGTGCTACAATCAAACAATTTCCAAATCCACTTTATAAATCAATACTTTAGTTAAGAACATATATACAAAAGTTTCTTAGAGATTAGAGGTTTGTTGCGTATTGAAATAGATCTAGGTTTTGGAAGCATTCTAAATGGTTCTAAATATATCAAAAAAAGTCAAAGTCAAAGTCTTTCCCGCGCCCAATGGCGCATAGGGCGGCGCCTATCTCCGTTTCTTAGCCCTAGGCCACGCGTCTGCCGGTGCAGTGAGGGCTACAGCGGGGGGCTGGTCCACTGGTAGCTCCGCGTGTTTAACTTCCCCACTCCTTTCTCATTTTTCGAGCGCCAGAAGAGAAAGGCAGCGAGTACCATTTTTAAAGTCTTATGACACGGCCGTGGCTCGAACCATCGACCTTCCGATTGTGAGGCAGACGCTCTACCAACTGAGCCATCACACCGGTAAACAGCACACATATATCAAACTTGGCATAAAAAGTCCTAATATCACTTACTTTATGGTTGCTAACGTAAAGTCATTGTTATAACTATAGTTACCATCAGATTTGACTTCAGAGTTTATTCATTTCATGATAGCACAGCATTTGATTATCATCTTATCTGGTTCTTGAAAGTGTTCTGTATGTTTTCGAAAATCAAATGTGACGTATAAGGTCTTGAGTTAATATATCTAATTAATGTATTGTTGTTAAAATTATGGCCATTTATGCAAATATATTTATTTTTAGATTATCCTCTGCTCATGGAATTTGAGATTTTGTATATTTTCAGACAAAGCTAGTCTCTAAAAGTATTCTATGTGATTTCCGAGATTTTTCTGGGTTAAATTATCATCTTTCTATACAATTGAAGTCTATATGTTTCAAATCAATTCTGCACCACATTGCAACTTTTATGTTTATGTATATCACAACACTTATGTCACTCTATAGTTTTATATCCGTTTTTGGATACTGGTTGTGGCAAATAATGTCTTACGATAAATACATTCGATTAATATATTGTTGTAAAGTTATATTCATTGTTGCATATATAAGTATTATAATATTTGAGTTCAAAGTTTGTTTATGGTTTTACAACACTGAATCATCATCTCTTTTCCTTTTATAAAAAGCCCTCAGCTAATAAAACTAAAGTTGACATATAAAATAGGCCTTGAGATGAGAGGGGAAAATGATGAGAGAGAAGAGCAATGTTTTACTGTGTTGTTAGGCTGATCACGTGCTATCGAATGCCAAAGAAATTGAGGCCCCTAATGAGCAGGAGGGTCAAAAACTTTAAGAATTTTGAGAAACGGAGGTTAGATTAAAAATAGACAGGGACAGAATTTTACAAGGGGATTTAATTGATTATGAAGCTATGGAAGAAATAAGAGCAGGTTGTTTGACACACAGGAACTTTCATGCTTTTGAAGTTAGGAGTCGAATGTTTCAATCGCAATATTTTGTCTTCAACAGATTGCGTGAATATTACCAATAAAGAAAGGGCATAAATGATGAATTCATGACGAAGATTGTTTTCTTTAAAATTAGTAAATAGGAAGTTCTAATAAGTTCTAAAATTAGGGAAGAAATCGAAAAACCAATTGGCAGAAGGGGGGATGGACTTTACACGGCACTTGAGACTGTGCAAGCGTCGAACGATTATTCTACTTGATTTTTTCATAAGATTATGATTGGAATATTCTATTTATGGCTTTTTCAACAGGTTTTGAAATCACCATCCAAAAATCTTCTACCCAGATATTGATAAGAAATTGCAAATGAATTTTTAGCAAAAATGAATGGAGAAATATTATTTTCAGTATTATTTTTGAGGTTTAACAAAAACATCATCATATTTACTAGCTTGATTATCTGTAATGAGCAAGGTTTTTCTTTCAATCTAATTTCATTCTGAAGCTAGTAAATTGATGGTGCAATACAGGGGCGGATCTAGTGTGCCACCCGTGCCTTACGGAAGGCAGTCATTTTTATACATTTCTACGGAAGGCAGGAAGTCAAGTCTACTAAATAATGTGGAATATTTTTTAATCGTTCTCTCACTGCCTTACTACATATGTAAATCTACCATTTTCACATATGGAATCCCTGTGTGTATCTACATATGGACTCAATTTATTTTTCTACATTGTGATTTAGCCTCGTATCTGAACAAAATAGGCGATAAGGATGATTGCGTAACTTCTGATTTGGTGATCGTACATCATGTGTTCAATTTTGATAATTTATGCGATGCAAGTGTTGTGCGGCACTTTGCATGCTTAATTTCGATGTCCGCGCAGCTTTTACCAACAAGAATTGAGACCGAATCTGGTTTGTATTGTTCTGTGCGGTAGTTGGGCGGCAGTTGCAGATGAGCCATAAACAAAGGATATCTGCCTCACAACTACCGCACAACTGCCGCCCAACTGCTGCACAATGTTCATCTGTGAATCAATGGATCGATTATCATGAAGCCTCACTTTGGAAATACGATCTTCTCCGCGCCGAACTTCTAGGATATACACCGCAAAATGGGCATATTAAGAAAAGTAGAAGCGTTGATTCGTCAGAGGAATTAGAAAAGCTAAGAGACTTGCCTTCAGCTGAAATTGTAAGGCTAGGCCGACTTGCTTCCTTGACCGAGGAAAGAGTGAAGAAATTAGGCCTGAAGTCCGACAGCTCTGCATGTTCCTTTTACCCACGTGAAAAGACCTGTAAAGATGCTACAGATAACATTTTTACTGCAAGGTATTTTTCTTTATGTTACAGTTCCTCTTGCTTTGTACGTTTCCCTAATGCTTGGGAAAGAATTGTAGTGGCTGCCATTAAATTTGACATGTATTTATTGGCCCTAAGCAAATTTTAAATTTTGAAGGCACAGAGGCCGGGCAGTTTTTTCATTTAAGATTAGCATTTAACACTTAGCTATAAATAAACAAAATATAATGTCACGTTATCAATATCATTCTTGATGTAAATTGTTGGCCTACTCATAGAGATTTTGTAGACATTTTTATGCCACTAGGATGTATTGACAAAATGGAGATAGCTGTTACATTTACTCTATGCTACTTTATCTAGGGTAAGTGGTGATGGAAATTGCTTGTACAATGCTGTATCTGTGGCAGTCAATGGGGATGAAAGTTTGTCAGCCACACTGAGGGCACTCACATCAGCTGAGCTTTATCTTAATGCCTCCTTTGATGCATCGCAACCTCATTTCATAACCTTATGGGCAACAGAAAAAGCATCTGGACTCATAGGTAGATTTTTTTAGCTATCACACACCTTTGAGGTGAGTGATTTATTCAATCCAGCACAGTCCAACTACACCCAGCTTGTGAAGTTTGAGGCTTTGAAAAATTGTCAGGTAAAGAGATGGAGCCCCTTTGTTTGCTTGATGGCATTAGCTAGTGTCACTAGAATTACCATACATTTCCTGTACCCAGAAACTGGGGGTGTTGCATCTGGAATGTATGCAGTCAAGTTGTTTAATGCTATGATAAAGCCATGAAAAAATCCAGCAGTTGCACCTTCCCATATCCATTTGTAATGGTCACACCTAGCTGGCACTTTAAAGGATATCAATCCTTTGTTTCAGCCAAATCACATTGTCCCATTATTTTTTTCAATAGTTTTCCACCTGATCTTAACAAAGATACCTCCTATGAGGAAGGAAAGATTCCAAATTCTTTTGATGCAGAGCAAGGTTTTACAAATGTCAAGATTAAGTTTCCTACATCTACAGTGTTTTCTTGCTCGAAGCAAGGGAAAATATTATTTCCTAAAGCAACATCATCAGAACCTTTAGATAAAGCAAAAGGCAGTGAAGACATTTGTTCACTTAATGTGTCTGATCAAAGGACTGAAACAAGGTTATTGGATCCTTCTATGGACACTAATGACATAGGATATTTTTATGATAAAACAGAATCTTTTACAGAAAATGAAAAATATGATATTTGTAGAAAAATTTGGAGACCAGTTGCAACATTTACCTTTCCTCAGTCTTTAATTTATGGGAAAAAGGGAATTTTCCTATTCATGGCTTGAAGATTATAAATGGTTTCAACATTTTAAAGCCCTTGATGGTGCCTTCTGCCTACCTTGTGTTGTATTTGGGCAACAAATTGGTATAAAC
Organism: Cassiopea andromeda; assembly: GCA_018155075.1. Taxonomy (NCBI): domain Eukaryota; kingdom Metazoa; phylum Cnidaria; class Scyphozoa; order Rhizostomeae; family Cassiopeidae; genus Cassiopea; species Cassiopea andromeda. Next base: position 43,937 of record WIPJ01067699.1, read on the forward strand.
TCATCAAAAGTGGAACAACTGGTCACTAGTCCTCTCTAAGACTGGTCCTCTCCAGTTACAAGGCTCAAAAATGCACAATAAGTTAAGTATCCATCAAACATCTTTGTTAACCATGCAAACCTTTCTTAGTGTAAAACAAAACAAAATAACTTCCATTGATAGAATCCATGATAAAGTAAGTTCTTAGACTAGAAATAAATGAATGATTGAGGATAGTAATTAAAGTGTTGTTAAATTTTTTACAATTTAATTTAAACTGAATGCAATGAATTCAGGGACACAATAATCATAGAGGGTTTCAGTATATAATGGTATTGAAAAATTTTGAAGCATTAACTTTCTAGTCCTAAAGGAAATTTGCCATCACAAGTCATTAATAAGTTTTAATATACAAAAATGCTCATTTACAGTTCTTAAAATTTTGGTTGCAAGAACCTTGAGGCTTTTTAGCATAAGTTGGGTTCTTATTTAAGATATTAAGTAAGATG
>WIPJ01067700.1:0-21762 GCA_018155075.1 Cassiopea andromeda
GGCTCTTTTTAGAAGAAAATCCCCTATCCAAAAAACCAAAACAGACGGCAGCGAGGCCAAAAACTCTCAATTCCGCAATAAAAGTGCTTCTGATTGAAACATAAAGAGAAGAACACTAACCTGAAAGAAAGCAACCATCAGCGGCTACAGAAGCTGTCACGTAATGGCGGCCGCTCCTTCTAAGCGGTGCAACGAAAATGGCATACTGCTGGAGTATGTCATTCTAACCACTAACAACAAACGCGGTCGGACTGCTCGTCCCCAACAATAGCGCAATCAAATGGCATACCGCTAAGGGAGAAAACTCTCGTCCCCTCTCCCTCCCAAACGCGCCCCAAAATCGAAAAATCCTTTCCAGGATGCACATCTACGGCACACAAGGAACCCCCGGGCGAATTTTGGGGAGAATAGGGCAAACGGTGCGGGGCGAGTAGCGGATGAGAGATCCCGCGATTTTACCTCATTTGCATAATTGCATTTTAGTATATAGTGAAATGCAAATCTTGATAAATTGAAGTCAGATTAATTGAGATCAAAACCCATTGCTGAATGCACAATTTATTAAATTTTTATGCTTTTGCTTGTTAGTGTTTTGTTATAATTTGTACTGTGAGTGGCATTTTTTCTCTTTGAAATGCAAGGACATTTTACTAGCAAAAATGACTTGTTAGCAGCTATTAGCTTCTTCAAATGATCCACTTCACTTATTATCAATCACTCACTTAATATCAATTCTGTAAATGCTAGAATGCACACATGTTTTGGTTTTTTAAAATTTATTTTTCATTCAGATTCATATTCAGAAGCAGGATATGTGTCAAGAAATTTACACAGAATCAGATACAACAGAAATATCTACAGATGTTTTACTTGGAATTGATGATGTGAGTGAAGTGTTTATAAATTTTGCACAGAATCCACCTTTCTTACATTGGTTATTAATTATTTGCTTGCTAGTTTTGCAAGTAATAGTAAAGGTGGAAAGTGCAGCTTTGTGACAGACTTCAAAATAAAATGAAACAGAACATGGAGATTAGTATGTCATCATTTGTGTCTTCAGCTTTTTCACAAGTAGGGATGGGCAGTGTCTTATCTTAGTTAGGGCTGTCCAATGAAGACTGATTAATTGATATTCGGTTATCCATTTTAGCATTCGGTCAGCAGATTCTCCGACCAATTATTTGGGAGGAATCAAATTAGTCAACTACTTAGGAGGAGTCAAACTCTTTGATCTTTTGGGCATAGTCAAACTCTTTGATTATCTGGGTGTAGTCAATTGCTTTGATTATTCGATTAGTCAACTTCTTCAATTCTTTGGGTGTAGTTACATACACCAGTTATCCGGTTAGTGTCACAAAATTCAACTTGTTGAAGTGCAAACAATCTGGCTGTTACTATATCAATAATCCATCAAATGGCCCTTTATGATGCTACTTCACATCTTCAAAACAGAGAGTTTTCTTCCATTCGTTGTGCAAAGAGTTTACTCATAAGAAACTTTGTACTAGAGACGCTGTATGTCTGACCATGCCTATGGTGGAATCAAACTAAATTATGACCATACCCATATTATCAAATAATGGATTATTTGATAAATATCAGACCAAATAACTGAATAGTGAAATCTAAAAGTATGGACAACCCTAATCTTGGTATCTTGAAGATAATATTTAGATACTGAAACTTCTGATGCTTTTCACATTAATGTTTAAGGGTAGATAGATAGCTGTATGTACACAAATGATCATCATGAGCATAGAAGATTGAAGTGAACACAACAGGAGCACCTATCAGCTTTTTCAGGTCTCAAGAACCCTGCATTAAACTTCCTTGTATTCAGCTTTGGAGGGTTGGTTGTGCATCAAATGTGAAGAAAGTTGGGAGACAGGCTTTTCAAGATACTTCTGGTCACAGAATTTTGTATTGCAAATAATAAAACATACTTGCTGAAAAAATCATTTTATTCCAGCCCTTTTTTAGAGTATCTTGCCCATCTCTGGTCACAAGTAGTTAGGGGTAGTTATTATTTGCAATTGCTGTCACTCACTGGCGATGTCCTTCATAGCAAACTTTTTATTGGGTATATGACTTGCCCATGTAATTTGTCATTCAGATATATTTGGCAGAGGATATTTATCATATCTTCACATGCCAATTAATTTGGCAAAGGTCATGTTTAACTTTTAAGACTACAAAAGAAGTATTTTTTTATATTCTCATCTGTATATTAATAGCCTTGTTATTTTTGATATGAATTTCATTTCCTATTTTAAAACTAGCCTTAAGTTTATTAAAGGTTTTATCACTGCAGAATCACTATTGCTGATTTCAAGCCCATATTCTTCATTATTATCATGTTCAAGATTGAGAGGTTGCACACTTCTTCCTGCTCTCTTTTTATTCAGTAAATATAAACGCCATATATCCATTTGGAGTTGATATTTCTAAATTGTTCCATTATGTTAGCTATAGAGCTCTAGTCCTCTACCCTGAATGAAGACTTTTTACCATGGAACAGGTCCTTGCAGAATGGAGGAAATCTTTTTCTTGATGGAGTGCCGAACATGCATTAAAGGAAGTGTGTGCTATAAAGGGTGATGTGCATCACTTCAAAGGGTGTTGCCTAGAAAACTATCTTCCACACCCCCAAACATAGTATGCTTGGTCTGCACCTACTTATGTCATACTCCTGTAGCTCTCAACATGCTTTTGACATCCATGCAAAGTTCTGCTAGAAGTTCATGCCAATATCTTCCACAGAGAAATGCAGTAACTGGTCTTTTGCTTTATGTTAACATTTTTTTATTTTGATCAAGATAGTTGAAACCAATGGGTGGAAAATTTAGCTATGTATTTGACTGACGTGTGACCCAACCAACTGTAATGTTTTCAGGGCTTAAGAAATCATAATTTTATGGATAATGGTCAAGAAGTAGATATAGAATTTGTTTTTATGAATTTTTGTGAAAATCCAGAGCTGGTACACTTGACCAAAGAAACAATTTGCTTGCATTAAACTTCATGCGTATTTAGCGAAAACGCACGAGAATGTTTCAATGTGAAGAAATAAAAGTATATTCTGAGAGAGTCATTGAATATCGTTGAACAGCAAAGAAGTTTTACTGAAGAAATAAAGGAATATTGAGAGAGAGTCATCGAACATCATTGAATATATTACTGATTACAGCATTTAAGAAATGGACTTCAGAGAAGGGATACTGCAAGCTTCCGCCGTCGTAGCAAACGGTACTTTCTAGGTGTCATTTCATTAGTACGTACGCACCAACATGGCAAAAATTTGACTCCCTCCCTCCATCGTACACACATGCATGCTTGCTATGACCAACCCCCCATTGCGTACATACCAATCTGACCCCTTCACATTTCTAACGGGAATGTTTTTAAGTATCTAATCAATAAGTCCATAAAGAAAAAGACAGTAGAACATATGTCAGAAGTCAAAGTCCTTTCCCGCGCCCAATGGCGCCTAGGGCGGCGCCTATCTCCGTATTCTGTTGAACGTATGAGAGTCAGGAAAGTAGTCATAGCAAATGTTCTATAGAACAGTAATGAAAGTCGGTCACCAAAGACAACAATGTATGATAAAAGTACCTCGCATATGAAAATACATTATTAGTCCATGCTTCTAGACACGTGCGATCGCACATGCGCGAGTTCAGACACGTACAATATCCCCAGCACGAACTAAAAATCGTCCATGCCAATATTACTAGCTACAGTGCAATTAGGAACCTTATTGTCGTAACTGCAACACTGTATGGTAAAACAGACATTTGACATTAGTGCATATCTGTTTGATCTTGGAACGCACGTGTATTCAAAACAATCAAGAGCAATCTTTCGTGCAGACAAGGGCGCATGTGCGAGTTGATGAATACATGCAAAAAGGGACTTTTTTGCGTACGTACTTAGATATGTCAGCCACACTCCCCCTCGTAAGCAAAGCGTCCGCTCTTGCTTGACCCCATCCCCCTTCGTGCGTGCGTACTAAATGAATGACCCCCTATCTTTCGCAGTGCCACTGGAAGCAGTGCGAGTTTTTGCCATCGTAAAAACGTTAGCGATTTGTCGAGCCCTGGTTTTACTGTATTGCAGTTGTCCTAAATTGTAGCTTTTTTATCGATTTCCTTGCAGCCTATTTATCAAGTATATGCAAAGAAAATCTCGACAATGATCTATAGAGAAGTAAAGAAACCAATTTTGCTGGCAATTGCGTTAAAGGACAAGGAAACATCAAGTATTCCCTTAATATCTAATTTAGTATTTGAGAATAATGTATGGTCATGAGTCGAATTTACTCAGGAAGCTAGAGCTTCTGTCTACATATTTTTTTAAAATAAGAACCCTTGCTCCAGGCCTAGTAGTAGAAGTTTATTAATTTTGGGATACATTTTAGTTCTAAAAGTTTCTTTAAAGCTTCTTAGTTTAATGAACTAAGTTGCAGAAAATACGTAAACAAAACGTGAGTGTAGCACAGTATTAGTAGTATAACATGCAAATGGTATCAGTACGAGCTAAAATCTAAAGTAATACCATGCTCATAATGTTTTGATTCAACTTTAAGTTGAACCAGGCAACGTTTTCAATGTGTTATTTATCTAAAGTTTCTCAGGTCTTTTCTTGTACTTTTGCAGCTTCTTATTTTAGGCCGTCTAGCATTAGGTTGCCGATTAAGTGGTTTCTCATAAAAAAGAAAACGTGTATCCGTCAGTGCGAGTTAAATCTCAAGCAATGTCATATGCACATTGTTTTGGTACAGCTGTGCATTGAACCAGGTAACAGTTTCAATGTACTCTTTCCTTTTAGTTCTAAAAGTTTCTTAAATTTTAGGCCGTCTAGTACTAGGTTTCTTATAAAGTGGTTTCTTATTGAAAAGAACGTGTGCATTCAACTTTCACCCTACCAATAACCTAAGATTCGTTCCATAATCTTGTTGGATCTAATTACCTTGTTGGATAATAGCACAAATGAAGCTTTTCACAACACTGATAAGTGTTTTTGAGGCAAGGTACATAGCAAATTTAGGTTTGTTGGCATAGTTGATTCCATCTCCATGAATATTTTTCGAGATTTACCAGGGTATTTTTCAACTGTGATGGGACAGTAATTCAGTATTGCTTCATCCAGGTGGCCGATATTAAGTTTAGAATATTGATTGGGGTCGAGATTTCACCTGCGTTATAAGCAGACCTGCAAGCGTAAATTTTTTGGGGTTTTCGAGAAGGCGCATCAGAATGCTTCGACACTTCAGTAGGGCAAAGCACGACTTACTTCCAGCTACAAGTAGATCTGCTAACACGCATAGCTTTTTTAAAGAAACAGTTACTAGGGGGGTAAGTCCCTAGAAAGGGAACGTGCTAGCTCAAAAATCAAAGAAAAAGTTTGAGAACTGGGAGCACTTTTTGGTAAAAAATCCCTTCAAAGATGTTTTTAGAAGGATCTCATGTTCTAATTGGTAATTCAAATGTTTTATAAAAGCAAATACGTTTGAATCAGAGTCTTAGAGAAGACCGCTTATCAGCTCCAGTAGCAAGTAATCTAATGTCTCTGGTTGCCGTAACATGCGAAAGAAAAGGGATCTGGGGGAACGCCCCCAGGAAAATATTTGAATCAGTGCTTTATTCTTTGGTTTAACTTGCATCGCCCAATACCATGCATACCATTAGCGGTAAGGACTTAATATTCTGCAGGGTTTGCTTTTTACAAGAGGCATCCTTCCAGATAGCTTGGATTCCCATATTTCATATTTACCACTTACAGCCACATTTTGAGCCACGGTTGATTTATTCAAGAGCGATTTCTTCATTTCTAATGTACGGCTTTTGGAAAAAAGGGATAATTTTTAGGGGCAGAACTCCATTTACTAGGGGGGGGCAATTTTGAGAAGTAGGGGGCATTTGCCCCCCGAGTTTGCATGTTGAAAAAGGCCCTGCTAACACTAGCATCAAATTGTTTATACCACACTAGTGACGCTTTCGTAAAAGAATGTTAAATTAAGCCTAGTTTAACTACAGCTTTTAACCTTGGTTGACTTCAACCTGGGTTCAACCCACTTTCGTTTACACTGCATTGACAGCAAAGTATAGTGTAGACGCAAAGTTGGGTTGAACTCTATGGGTTGAACCCATGTTTGTGACGTCAAGCATGCAGCTCGTATTGAATGATGTAAATGGGCTTGACTTTCTTGAATTCAGCTGTTACAGAAACCTCTCATCCGCCTATGCTTCAATCAATTTCACTACTTTGTAGTGTCAAATAGTATCTTGCTATCTTCCCTTTACTCATTATCTATGCACGCAGCTGACGTTAACCTGGATTCAACCCAAGTTTGCGTTTACACTAAGTTTTGTAAACTCTAACCTAGGTTCAACCCAGGTTGAATCCACCTCCGAAGAAGGGTTGGCTTAACCTGGATTGTACCCAGGTTGTCCGCGTTTACACTACAAAATTGTAACCCAGGTTAACGTCAACCCAGGTTCAACATAGGTTAAAAGTTGTAGTGTAAATAGGGCTATAGAGAATATTTTCATAGTTGAAATACATCTAGCAGCCAAACTATTAGAGATAACTATAGAGTTATTTCAGCTATTGGCAGATGGTAAATTGAACTTTATGAAAGGACTGTTTAACGGAAGCATTACATAATTTGAATTATAACTAGCTCTCATTCGTATCTTTAGGCCATTGTTTATTGAGTGGTGCAGTGGATTTTTTCTTAAAGGCACAGTGAAATGAAATTTTTTATTCCATCAAAAATGGCCAACTATATTCTAGACTCATGCCTTCATTGGTCTGTTTCTCATTTACGACCGTTTTCCTGTAACAGATCGGGATTATGTTGCTACCGGAAGTAGAAAAACTTCAGCCCTGAAACAACAACAACTGATACCCGTGTGACGTAAGACGGGTCAGTGCTATCTGAAATTATTGGCCAACAATACTATATTTTCAGGTTTCCACTCTGGAAGGCCCTAAATTCACGATGAGTCATGCATTGACCCAGATTTATGTGAGGAATATATCAATAAATGGCTAAATGAAGAGCTGTCTTACTACCCGTCTTACGTCACAAGTCCTTCGCAAAAAGTTTTTTTCAAGGTCATATTTTGAATGGTTATTGTGCAAAACTTGCTTCAAATTTGGATGCCAAAGTTGGTCTATTCATTTTATCTGACCCTAGACAACATAAACATATGTTTTTCCAATTTTCATAAGTTTGACTTCATTACGCCTTTAAATTTTTGCATTCTGGTCACACTGTGCGTCAGTCATGTCAAGTGACGCAAGTTTGTTGCCGTGCTACCGCTGCATATGTATCAAGACTTTTAATGGCTGATGCACCTTAAGAATATGATGTTGGCCCATCCTCTTTGTTAGCAACCCACTGAATACACGTTTTTTCCTTTGCAAAGAAGTTTTGTTGTGGCAAAGTACTGAGATTTCTTAACTTTTTCACGATTCCAGTATCACAACTTTGTTAGCAAATTCTTTGTAAAAATTTGTTGAGTTCCTATGTTGCGCACATTGCAGAAAAGTGAAAAGCTAAAATTATGATAAACCTTGGTAAATAACAGAAGTTAAGCTGTTAGGGGAACGCCAATATAGCATCCATAGGATTTTTTCTATTCTCATAAAACTTACAATAACAATTACAATACAAAAGCCAAGGGAGCATGGAAATACATAGCCACCCTAAGACATATACTTAACATAGAGACACAAGTTTACAAAAATTTCTACAAAATATTTAGCTACAGAAGTAATTAGAGTGGTATAGCCCATAGTACTTATAGTGTCAAACAAATTTGAAAACACCTCACGAAGAGATATATCACAAGGAGAAAGCAAATTGAAAGAATAGATTTTTTGCTAATTAGCCAAGGTTTGAAGTACACAGATAAATCGCATTTTGGATGCATAAACGCTAAAGAATTCCTTTAGTCTCAAAAATCCATTACCGAACTTTCTTAACTCTTGAGAAGTCGAGTACTGCTTCTTATGACCCACTTTCTTAAAAATAAAACCCGTATATGGTTCATATTTCCACATGTTGACGTGGACAAGAAAGGTTGCACTTATTGATAGTGGCCTCATAGAGTTAACCACGATCCAATCAGCCAGATTTCGGATTTCAATCAAAGAAGAATATAAGCAAATTGCAATGCAGCGATTTAAATTTTGCATTATTTTTTCCATTGTATGTCTTAGGCTAGATGTAGGGAAGGTCTTTTGAAAGTTTATATAAACCAATATCAGATCAATCAAAACTGATCATCACTAAATTTTTTACGTTATGAGCAGCCGTGGCCTAGCACTCGACTCAGACCAACATGGTCCTGGGTTCGAGGCCCAACGCAGGTCATTGGTGACGTGAGGAAAAGCATCCGGTCCTAAATGCTCGTGCCAGAACTAAAGTCCTCTCAGAGGCACCCTCCAAGCCCCAAGAAACTGGGGGAAACAGAGTTAAAATCGAGAAAAAAGCTAAAGTTTTTACTTTACTTTTGGTTTTCATGAGACTTTCTGGCATCTATCTTGAGACAAAATTCTCGTCGTAAGATTTTTGTTCTGTTGTGTTCTCGTTTCTGTTTTCGTTTCCTAAGCATTATAAATTTTTGTTAAAATGCAGGTACCATCCATAGCCAGAACTCGGTAACCAAGTGTCTTTTTCGCTATGGGGATCAAGTTGAACTTCCTGAATTTTAGTCTAAGGATTATGTCGCTTCTCACTTAAAATAATAATAATAATAATATAATTTTTTAAAGTTGGTTTTTACATAGTTTGTAGCAAAACTAATTAAGAGCAACCATTTACAGTACTATACAAATTTTGAGAAAAACTGAGGTACAAGGAAATTTTTAAAAGCGGTGTTTTTATCATTTGTAAATTTTACACTCACAGTCCTCTCCACTCCAACGTTTTATGCACTTTTTAAAAGAGCAGACGGGGGTTTTGCTTTTATTGTCATGCTGAAGTTAGTACCATAATATGCTGCCTCGAAAGATTAAGCTATCATTTCCATGTCTAATAGTGTAAAATTGAGGCAGCATTAGCATGTTTTTTGATCGTAAATCGTATTGGCTGCTCCTTTCATGGAGCATGTTCCACATAAAAGATTTGCGTTCTTTGTTGATACATTTAGAAACCTCAAGCATTAATTTTTGCAAATTCTCAAAATGAATTGCGCATTCATTTAATTTTCGTAGAAGTTCTTTAAATGAAGAAGAGTACTCATTGTGTAGAATTCGTAGTGCGCTGTTGTGGGCCCGGTTTAGGTCTTTATTGGCTACTTTTCCACAAAGCATCCATATTAATAAACAATAATTAAACTGAGATGCTTTAAGTGAGTTGTAGAGGATAAGTGATCGTTTATCATCAAGGTGATTTGAGACCCTAGAGAAAGCACTGATTTTTGTGCTTGCTTTTGACAAATTTTGGATAAATGTTGGTGAACCTTTAATTTAGAATCAATTTTACTGCTAATAGAGTAATACTATTGGCAACATCAATGGGGCATTTGATCTAGACATATCTTCTTCAAGACTTGGAGCAACAACTTCAAAAGAATTGCCACAAGAAAAAAATAGTGTTATCATCTGTAAAATTGCATACCTCCGACTACTCAGTAATGTATATGAAATCATTAATAAAAGCATTGAAGAATAATGGACCTAGCACAGATCATTGAGGTGCACCAGTCTTTGTTTTCAGCCAACCACTGTAGGTTGTGCTTATTTTTGCTATTGTTTCCTATTTCTATTTGAGTAATTTGCAATTGGCCTTAGAATTAGTGCCCCAAAGCGATATGAATTTAATTTTTGCAATGAGCTGATCGTGTGACATCGAGAGAACTGTCCTTTGATAATGGCGGACGTTAGTTGTTTCACTGTCTGGTTCCAATGAGACAAATGATCAATATGACATAACTACAAGCAAGTAATTCTAAGATGATACTAGAAACACTGAAGAAATTAAGGAAGAAAAAATGGGTCAAAATCTGGAGAATGTTCTAAACTTCTGTGAGAAGGATTATCACTGGAATCACGAAGACACAAGCTGTGCTAGAGACGAAGCAAAGATCAAAAGTGTCATAAGAGAAGTTATTGTCGATGGTAAAATATCTTTTCAGAGGTTTGATCAAGAAGTCATATTTAGGGGAAAGGAAAGCCTCCAGCAGGCAGAACAGCGGAGATAAATATTGCAGATAACTTCACTGTCTTTAAGGACAAACATTGCAACTGACTGCACTGACAACACAAAAAATGTGGATGGCCCCATAGGTAATACTCTGACAGTAATTACACCTGTCATCAAAGTAGTAACTACATAATTGACATTAACTCCACAATGATTGTGGAACACCGACTGCGGTTTTTGAACTTTAGGTTTTGTGGTCTTGCGCTGCGGTTAACAGCGGTTTTGCGGTTTTTGCGGTTTTCGTAAAATTTCATGCTTAGCGTACTATGTATGTATGAAATTTGAGATTTTTATAGGTCTAGACTTGAGGACAAGAGCTTTTGGATCAAAGAAAGTGTCAAATAGCATAATCGTTTGGTAATCATCAGCAGGATTGCAATCGTTCATGCAGAATAAAAGATACAGCCTATTTGGAAGATGATGTTTGTGTGTTCAAGCTGATTGGTCCAGTTATGGTCAAGTAGGATACTTTTGAAGCCAAAATAAATGTTGATGTTAAGAGGCGCTATCCTTTTACCAAGACATTTGAAAAGGATAACTGTTGAAGAATAAAGTGAGTTAGGAATCAAAGAAGGACAAACTTTTCCCAGACGATGGCAATGGCATGTTTCAGAAAACTTTGATTCAACGCTGACATTTGTGGAATTAAGGAACAATTTTTGACTATAAAACCGCAGATAAAAGTTTATGATATAACATTTGATCACCTCTTCAAAGTTTGACATACTCGACGAAATGATCTTGAAAAATTTCACGACCAGTCTCAGATTCCTACTCCAAAAACAGTTTGAAGAATTTGGTTCTCGACGGAAATTTATTCATTACATTGACTTACGCAATGCTATACTTATCTATGTAAATAGCAGTCTGACGTATCTATCTAAATTTGAAGGAATTCTGTTCAATTTTAATGACTTTTGTCCGAAGTCAGTCTGCGATGTTTTGCGATTTCTTATGTGCGGTTTCAAAATTGTGAAGTTATTTACAGTTTTCGGTTTTTGCGGCGTTCAACGCTAATTATGATAGATGTTTTATTAGCATTTTGAGCCTCATAAATGCTCTTTCCAAAGTCTCTCTTGCTTTACGAGAAATGCAGAATGATGATTTTATTCTTGGCCTATTTGATTTTGCTTTTTTCAATCATAAATACAGACTGTCCTTCTTGTCTTCTAGTGCAACCCATAGGCCACGCTTTGTTGAGAGTTTGGACCCAGATCGCTAGGGAGCACTTCCCATACGCAGCCGGAACTTCTTACCACACTCGTACCCATTCCTTTTTTGCGTATTTAATCGGGTTAAAAGCTGGCAGAAATGTGCAGATATCCTTTATGGATGACCCCCTTTCAAAATATTTAGCCCAGTGTCAAAGTTGATTCTTGATTCAAACTGGATGTATCTACTTTTGTAAAATCTTGTAAAAGAGACAGTCAAATTAAAGTCCAGTATATTGATGCAGTTAACGGAATCTTATCTATAATATTGTTATTACCATTACAAAATGAGCTGTTTAATGTCCAAAACAAATGTTTACAGAGCATATGCGAATGAACTAGGGGTTCCAACCAAAGATGCGATGGAATTAGTGAGTATGTTCGTAAATTTTCAGGGAGAAATGTGATCGTGAAAAATGAAGCATCGGGTGTAAGCCTGGAATGAGCACTTATCATACTCGATTACCACTGAAACGTTGGAACACCAGAATAGCAAGGAAGAACAGTACACAAGCGCTGAAGTCAACAGTCTCCATAAGCGTGCCCTGAGAGTGTTGCTCAATGATTTTACCTCTAGTTTTGAGGAGCTCCTACACAGAAAGGAGGAAGTGATAATTCATGAAAGAAATCTTCAAAAACTTATGCTAGAGCTGTACTGATGTATGACTTCAGAGAACCCCTCCTTTCTGTGGGAGTTCTTCAACAGAAAGTGCTTCCATATAGCTTAAGAATAAAGAATCTCATCTAACTTCCAAACACGAGGACAAAAAAGTATGGAAGCGAGTCACTTTCATTTAGGGGGAGCATAATTTGGTATCAACTTCCAGATCAAAATAAAGCTACAAAAACTGATAATGAATTCAAAATGAAACTTAAAAGTTGGAAGGTATTTGACTATACTTGTCGCATTTGTATATAGTTCCTCATTTTATACTGTTCATTTTAGCTTTCATTGTAACTAGTGTGGAGTTGGCGTCAATTAGCTTCAGCTGTTCTTCAAGCCAACTGTAAATAAATTGTACTATTATTTTTACTGCAATAAATTGTACTATTATTTTTACTGCACCCAAAGACAGCACACAGCATAGAAAACAAAAGAATAGCGTGCAAGACCAGTTTGTAATCAGGGCTGCCAAGAGAATTCAGAGGCCCCGGGGCAAAGAATAAAGACGAGGCTCCCCTGCGAGCGAAGCGAGCAGAAAGTATTCAGGGTATAGGAAATAACTTTGGAAAGTAACTGCTGGTTTACTTTATGAGACCCCCAGACCTTGAAGCATTGGGTGTTATGAGGCCACTTGGACCTTGAGCCCCTGGGGCAATTTCCCCCCTGCCCCCTCTCAGTGACCCTGTACCAAATATTGGTGTTACTTGTTGCCAGATTTTCAATTTCAATAAGAGGCATTCTCTATTCAATCATTAATTCATTTGCAAAAGATAAATGCACCTAATGGAATCCCTAGAAAAACTTTAAATATTAGAGTTTGATTGCATAATACGCGTCAAGTTGCGTAAATTATTGCATCACATACTACAGAAATGATTACATAAGTACATCCAAATATTTATCGAAATAATTAGGTATAGGCAGTCATGTAAAATTGATCTCATTATGGTAGGCACCAGGGACGTAGGAAGCATCCAAAATAGTGGGGGGCACATGCATTCAGGGGGTACCCTTCTTAGCAAAAAAGGGCACTATGTAAGCTGAAAAGGGGCACTTTACACACGAATTGATGAAAACATGAGGGTACGTGTCCCCCCGGTTCCTACGTCCTTGGTAGGTATTGTGTATTTCGTTGTATGTTTACCGATGTGATAGCAATTAACTATAGGTATAGACAGCATGCTAAATTACGACACTATGTCGTTCTACCTAATATCAAAGTTCAATTTTCAAATCGAGGCGAACCTCTTAACAACGATTTATACTGATAACGATATACTACAGTAGACATACATTAGCAGTTAGCAAATGGCTTGATAAATCAATCGGCAGATAGATAGGACACTATCGCCATGCGTAGCTCATGGTTAGCGGAGACTAGAGAGGTTGGAGGACGGCTGGGAGAGTTTTTATCTGGAAGGGGGTAACCAAAGATACAACTCAAACCAAGCTGCAATGATGACCCATTCCCCATTCAGAAAAGGCTCCATTGTCCTTTATATGTTGAGCATGCGTACAATACTTCTACCTTCTCATCTAGCGTTGTTTACTACTTAGGGTTAGCACATTCTTACATAAATGACTTCAGGCATTTCACATTGAAGATCAGGACAATATCTTTGTCCTCCCTGCATTTTGCCTCCGCGAGGATTCTCCATTGTGCCACTGCAGATGCCTTAAGCGAAATTCTACTTCTAAACGAGGCTTGCAGCATATATATATATATATATATATATATATATATATATATATACTCAATATTTCCTTCGGTTACATTTCTTATTACTGTCTAAACATTCATATGATTAACTAAAAATTCTGAAGATTATCTTCGAATATTTTCAGGATTTTGATCATACACACTTTACGACCAGAAAAGCATAGACTTAAGTTTCTTCGAGACAACATGCACTTACATCAAACAATGCAAAGGACGTAGGAAGTATTATTAAACTGGGGATGAAGTAGTGGTACCAGGGGAATCTCATAAACAAGCAGGATATTTTGCAGGCGACAAAGGGGCAGTTTACCCGAAATCTTTAAAAGAGAAGGAAACTCTCTCCTAATTCCTTACACTTCCTACGTCTGTGCAACAACAACCAACAAGCTATGTCACGAAAGATGTACCAGGAATAATAATTATACTGTCAGACTGTCACTTATGGGAACAAAAATTGGACTGTGTTGCTGTTGCAAAGATTTTTTAACAACTTCGCACTTGATGGAAGGCCAATTGAATCAAGATTTGTCTTCATCTCATTTCTGAACAAACATTTATTATAACTGAACTATATCTATCTGCTCTTTTGTTTATTCATATCTTTACCGTTCTTCTTTCCCAAACAGGACTCTTGAGATAACAGCATCACGATGGTGCTGAAAGGCTATCCTGTATGAACATTCAGTTTATTATCTACTTATCTCTATTTCTGACGAGTGGTTTTATACTGTAGAACTGACCGTGGGTTTTGAATCTAACCTTGGGACCAATGCCGAAAGAAAGGCACAGACGTATAGGGATCTGGTACTGCAACAATCTGATAAACATACAAACGTCAAGTTTATAAACCTGTCAATGAGTGCGCTAGGTATACTTGATAAGTGTACATCTGAGTTCTTTGACATGCTGACAGATTTACAGTTTGATACTGCTACCAAGAATTACATTCTAAGAAAGATAACTACCAGTGCAGTTAGAACATCTTACTACATCTTCTGCAGAAGAAGCAAAGAGTGGCCAAATCCTGAACTCCTATCTTATTAACACACTTTAGAATTTCTTTTTTTTCCTTTTTACATATTATCATATTCACACCAAGTACTAAGTTGGAAACTACCTATTGTCTAGTGAGGTTTACAACTGTATGTAGCATATTTTCTATGATATGAAGTTTTCATTATTATCATTATTCTATAGTGAGACGTATACTTGTAATTAGCTATAACTGTTGGATACTTTGTCACGTGTAGCACTCCTCCGCAGTTCGTTGTATATCTAGCTTAGCTTTCGCTTTATAGTACAAAGTTCATAGTTCACAGTTCATAGTTAAGAGTTACGAGTTCGGATTAAGATTACACAGCCAGGAGTTTAACGTTACGAGTTTACGAGTCTCAAAATAGAACATGGTTTTTGTAATTATTGTAAATATTGGGTTGATTCAATGCTATTATATATCCAACGAGAAGTTTAGTTCAGTGTCAAGTATTGCATTGATCCACAAGAGCATAAAGTTTACAACATTAACTTGATGTTACATTGAAGTTTCAAAAAAAATTGTTCGAACCTCATATTTCATCTTTTATAGACGTAACAAAGAATGCTCAGATCCTGAGCTTGTGACACTCTAATACTCCTTTTTTCATGTTTTTTTCTTTCTTTTTCTTTTTTTTACCAATTAGCCATTGCAAACTACCTAAAATCTAGCGAGGTTGACAATTGCAGTAGTTAAATATTGTATTAATTATATGAAGTTTCCATTATTATTTATTATTATTACTATTGTTACGCTGGC
The DNA here is from genome assembly GCA_018155075.1 of Cassiopea andromeda. Classification (NCBI taxonomy): domain Eukaryota; kingdom Metazoa; phylum Cnidaria; class Scyphozoa; order Rhizostomeae; family Cassiopeidae; genus Cassiopea; species Cassiopea andromeda. The sequence continues at coordinate 15,604 of WIPJ01067700.1, forward strand.
TAAATCTGGCCTTAATTTCCAAACACGATTCACCTGATTGCTGCTAGGAAGTCCACGTGTACGGCTTTGCTAGCTTCTACAACCATATTGCTATTAACAAACGTATACAAGAACACATGTAATTAATATGTTGTAGTACCACAACGACTGACTCAATGTCATTTACTCTCGGGTGTCCAATAGAAGGGCGTCTCTCTAGTTGAGGGGAGTCGGAAGACTTTTTAAATGTAAACTAAATGCTAGTGCACAAGTAAATTTTGGACAAGACTAATTTGCTAAACAGGGGTGTTAGTATAGATCAAGAAGGCTGGAAAAGATAAATTAATAACCATCCTTTCTTCTATTAGCCACCTGAGTGTAAATAAACAAGTTCTCAAATCGCTGTTTCGTCCGACTCATTCTTGCCTTCCGTCGTGCTGTCGGTGAAGTACTTCTTCTTGCCTCTGAGTTTGCGCCATGCGTGAACAAGGAACCTGTTAACATCACGATGCATCCGAGCATAAATGAAGGGATTGGTGCAGCTGTTGAAAAGAACGATGATGACAGAGCACTCATGGAGAACCACCACAGCATCTGAGGTATTGTCAATGTAGCGGAACAAATCGATGATGGAGTGTGGTATGGTGAAGATGAAATACAGGAACACAATGATGATAAACATCTTCACAACTCTTTTGTTCTCTTCACGCCTGCGCACTGCTGATTGAGAGTTATCTTTGTTCACGGAGCTGTCGTTCAGACGGCGTATGCAGACTGCGTACAAGTAGCTGATAATGAAAAGGGGAATCACCCAACCAAGGCATGTCCAAACCATCAGGTAAATTTTGTAGCCTTGGTCAGAAATACCAAAATTTTTTCGCCATGTCAACGGGAATTTCACGCAAGCAGCTAAAACCCAGGAAATAAGGACAGCGGCAACTTTTTTGTGCACTGATACTCTTTGCCACTTCAAGAGCCGTGTTATAGCCCTGGAAAACAAGTTTACCATTACTAATTTACGTAAAGACATGCAAAATAGATGTAATGGTAATGGTCTTAAAATTAAATGGTTCAGAGATTAAAACGAGATATCTTAGAATGACTTTCCTTCAAGATCTATATCACTTAAATACGGTGCAAAAATAATCTGTCCGAAGTGCAAACGGAGCTTTAGCTTAATCCCATAGGTTCTATTGACTGCATTCAGGTTTCGTTCAGACGTGAACTGGTATTGATGAATAAAGCATTGTTATAGAACTCCCTTGATTCATGAGTGCTATGCCTGAGTGCTCTACCAAACTGTATCCAATAATTAAGGATAACCAATCAATAGGAAGGTAAAAAGGGAGGGTTATGTAGGGACATACATGTTTCCCTTAAAAGAGAGGACAAAAGACAAACATTGTTACCAATATCTGCCAAATGCAATCAAAATCACCTGCTAGTAAGAGGTCATCAACATAGTATAACCAAATTGTTTCCAATAATACTTTAATAAGAAGTGAAAGCAATTTAGTGCGGGTACATATTCCCTGAAAAGAGAGGGAAAGAGGCAAACTGTCTTACCAATATCTGTCAAACGAAATCAACAGCAGCTGCCAGGAAGATATCATCAACGTAGTATAGAAGACAAAGAAAAATGCGCTTTGTGTTTGAGGCTCAAAAAACCAGTCTGAGTGGAAAAAGATGTGGTATGCAATCATATGGACTGGCCATATTACACAGGCAATTAAATCAGCAATTGCCAATGAGACAATGAAGATATCTCCTTTGCCCAGCTTGTTCTTCTTTCCTAAGGAACAAAGTAAAATCATAGTCTGAGGAATATGGTATATGATGAGTATTCTAACACAAATAGAAAAAGGTCCTAATTTATAACGCTGTAGTGCCCAAACTGGGGCATAATGTCTTTTCAAGGAACGTGAATGGTTTCAGAGGGACTGTGAGAGGAATAGTCTCGAGTAGAATGGCATTTGTCATCACCATTATCTAGTGGAATGGTGTTCGTCTCGAGTATTTTCTAGTGACATTCATTTCATTGTTTTGTTTGTCTGTCATTGTTTATGTCTGTTTTCCATGAAAGCATGTTTATCCATAACTATTCCTCCAGGGGACCCTGATTCTAAAGATTATATCGCAAGGGAATGCCATGTAAAACAGTTTGAAAGACTTGGGAGTAGCTTCTCTAGTACGTAGCTCTAGGGCGCGACCAGAGGTCAGAAGTCAGAGGCCAGTGGTCAGGGGTTATAGTTTCAGTTCAACTTTTTAATGTTTGGATTGCCCATCTGCTATGGAATGTAAGATATTAGCAACAAAATACCTCCTTGAAAATTAGCTAAAAACGGTAGCCTACCTAACACCCTGTCTTGTCAAACGTACCAAATATTTGATTACACGGCATGTTTGGTTAACAACAGTTTAGTGCTTATCAAGAAAAAACACGCGACCATCCCGTGCGAAACTATGGCTAAACAACAGATAGAGAGTCGCTCAAATTATTTAGTGTCTTAGAGAAATCTATTTTGCATTTGTTAGAATCTAAAGACTCATAACAATAGCCGTCATTGAATGCATGTTTTTTTCGCCCAGTACTGAAACCTTCTTAACTTTTTCACGATTCCAGTATCACAACTTTTTTATGACTTTCTTAGCAAAAACTTTTGAGTTCCAATGTTTTGCGCATGCACATTAATGGGAAGTGAAAAACCTCCATGTTCAACTGAAATGATGATAAATCTTAGTAAATTATAGAAGCTAAACTGTTAGAGGGTAGCCAACATCACATACATGGCATTTTGTACACAAAAAATTCAATTTTAAGTACATGAACACTAAAAAAATTCTCAAGTCTCAAAAATCCAGTTCTGAACTTTCTTAACTTTTTAAGCAGCTGAGTACTACTGTCTTATAAACCACTTTCTAATAAAAAGCATGTAATCGAATAACGATGCTTGCTGTCATCATCACATCTAAAAATTGAAAGTTCTGTTCAGTAATGTTATGCTGTATCATATGTCTTTTATCTAGCTTCCTATCGTCTGATCACTCCCTCTAATCACAGCCTACCGAAGCAGTCTGGGTACTAGCGTCCATTTCACAACATAAAAACACGCAAAGTACATTAGCTCATTATTTACAAAGCACCTTGAAGCATACATACCTAAAATAAAGCACACGAGAGCGTTTCCTGAAACACCAATGACGAACACCATCACGTAGATGACAAGGAGCAGGGAATGAGCACCAGGCGACAAGATGCTTAACGAGGGATGTTCGAATCCCCCTGGCTTTTTTATGACGTCAACACTGTCGTTATTACAGGGCATGGGTGAAGAAATGTTTGTGCTCCCAGAGACATTTTGTTGGGAACCTGAAAACACAAGAAGTTATTCATAAGACTCTCAATGTAACTGAATAATGATATGGATCAGATTGTGTATGGTTCTGGCACTTAGAAAATTTCTGGATTATATACCCTTTATGTTGTTGTCTCGAACAGATGGCCAGTACATGGCCTTTCTGTGTCTCACTGATGGTTCTGAGTTGTTATCGATGATAGGAGATAGCACAGTTACAAACGTGCACACGCCCAATTTTGTCATTCTTGCTAACAAATTTGCTTAGATGGTATTGAGCAGTGATGTGCTGAGACACCTTCTGTTGGGGAGAAGGCGTTCTCACCAATTGGCCTACTATTGTTACTGAATTGTTCCTGAAAAAACAAAGTTCACAGAAAATGCTGTGGCCAACCCTCTTGCTGCCTAGCTAACTTTTAACCAACTTTCTTGCAAATTTGAAAATATTGGGCGACGCCCCCACGCCCCCCATCGGCACATCCCTGGCATTGAGCATACGTATTTTCGATTAGATTTTACTTTTTGCTTTACTCTTTGGATTATTTCTAAATTTCTAGTTTGTTTCATTTATCTACATCAGCTACCTCTACTCTTATACATGCTATCCTATAGAAGCAGACTGTCAGTTTCATTCTGTGCTTGCAGCTGAAGACTGTCCAAAATGCGCATGAGCAATGTGACGTGTTTGTTAGGAAATCTTATTTTACAACTTTTGGTAATTTCTCAAGCCAAATTTGCCAGTTTTTGTCCGATTCCACTTGGCCACCCTCAAGAGCAGCAAGTGCGTTACTTTGAGTGAATGCCATTTTAAGAATGTTTACAAATGCACACTTAGTAACTCTTTCAATGTGAGCAAGGCAAAAAATGCAATGACGCGGAGCTTTGTGACGCTATGTACCGCGTCACACCGCGCCGCATCGCGTCCAGTGTGGATTCAGCTTTGAGTCGTACTAATTTCATCGACAGGTGGATAACCAACAAGAGAATGCTGTTTACATTAAGATAATAGGATGAAATAATGACAAGAGATAACAGATTATAGACACTTAACAATTTATTAATTAGAATGAACGAACGAATGAGTGAATGAATGACTGACTAACTGAATGAATTAACGTATGAATAATGAATGAATAAATGAAATTAAATTAAATGCGGCTTTCTGTCTTTTGTCTGACTATAAAACGAAATGCGTGTCTTTATTATACATTGTAGCACAAACATGAGCTCATATCGCAATTAAAAGGTCTGCATATACCCAGCACCATACTCCGGTCTTCTATCTTTTCCGGACTTTGTTGAATGATTTATTTTTTCAAGCTCTTTTTATATTTTCATGTATTTTTTCTTTTCTGTTTTTTGAATCTTGTAATTGATTGGCCTAAACTAGCTTTATTTTAGCTGCTGTAAATAGCCAACTGTAAATTAAAGAATTTGTTGTTGTTATTCTTCCGAAATTTCTCAATAAAACAAAATTAGGCATGATGCGTAAAAAGATAACTATTTGTTTAATTATGTTATATTATATATTATATATTAATTATAGGTATACTTGGTCTAATGATTAAAACTTTAGTCTGTACTAGCAACTGATGATGGATAATGAATCCAAAACATGTTTTGCAATATTAGACAAATAGCTTTCTTCTTACGCATCAGAAATTATTATTATTATTAACACTATCTGATCAACCTATCATATATTCTGTATGCGTAACAAGCTCTGGACTAACCCAGGCCTATTAATATACTAACTGCTTACAGGAAACTTTTATACTAAGGTTTATATTCCCTACATTGTATTTTCTTTCTAATAGTGTAATGTTTTTCTTTCCATCCAAGTCTGTCGAACGCAAATTAAATAATTATAAGCGAGATTTGTATTTGTATTCTTAAATATTATATCAATATCAGTAGTTTCAAAATTATTATTGTAGCTTCATGCCTTGCAGGAGAAACTGTCTCTCTTTCAGCGTTGTTATTTATGCGGTTACGAGGATTTGCAAGGTTTGCTAGTGTTTATGTGGCCGCTGTCACGTGCTACTCTTGAGTGCCTAATAGAAGGGGGGATTGGAATAGTCGGGGGGCTGGAAAAATCTTATTAACCAGTTTCGGACGCTATTAGGGGACGTCTATTAGGCACTCAAGAATAACCGCATAATTTCTTACTCAACAATGCTGTCACACAGATCGTCGGTGACAATCGTTTTTATTCCCACAAGAAGGAAATAGGTCTGACTTAACAGGATCATAAGCCACAGGGAACTATCTATAAGGATCAATGACGGCTATGCGTTTCAGATTGTTTCAGCTAATGATGTGCCGAGACACCTTCTGTTGAGGGGGGGCGTTCTGACCAATTGATCAACTACTGTTATTAAATTGTTACTAAAAAAAAGGTCACAGAAAATACTGTGGCCAACCCTCTTGCTGCCTGGCTAACTTTTGACCAACGTTCTTGCAAAGTTGAGAATATTGGGGGTCCGACGCCCCCACACCCCTGGTTTCAGCTAGTAAGTATTCCGTGGTAGATTACGAATAACTTCTGCTTTTGTGGGAACGAATTGTGAATTTGTATTGGAAGTGGCTCATCGCATCTGCCCTTGACGTACATGAATTCTTACAACCCGAAGTAATAACGATTTCAAATGGGGTGATAACTATCAGGGGTTGCCGATTGGAGGCGTGGGGGGAGTCGCGCCCCCTAATATATTCAAACTTGGAAGAAACTTGGTCAAAAAGCAGCCAAGCTGCCAAAGAGTTGGCAAAAGGATTTTTTTAGTAACAATAGTTGATCAATTGGTGAACCCCCCCCCCCCCAACA
>WIPJ01067700.1:27351-41513 GCA_018155075.1 Cassiopea andromeda
CATCATCATCATCATCATCATCATCATCATCATCATCATCATCATCATCAATTTATTTATAGTTGGCTATTTACTATTTAGCTAGAAAAAAGCTAGTTAAGTCCAACTAATGCTAAAACTAAAAAGAAAAATAACTAAGAACGATGAAATTACAAGCAATTATTAAATATAAACTAATCTAAAAACCTAAATCCTTAATAAAAACTTTACTCTATCTGCAGTTACAACAACTTCCATCCCACTGTCTTATTTTCCTTTTAAATTCTTGCAAAGTGTCACTGTCTTTCAGACTACTGGTCAGTGAGGACCCAAAAAGCAGCCTCTAAACTGAATATTTTCTGTGCCATATATTGTTGTTCTTACTTTCGGCAGTTGCAAATGATTTGGTTTACACCCCTTAATTAGTCGCTATTGTGGCAGATGCTACCCCCTCCAAGGCAATACCTTCTGCCACGTGGTTGTTGGGCCTAAACCAGGGTTCAACAAACTACAGTTCACGGTGGTATCCAATTAGTTGCGCCGAAGGCGCTTGATTTTGTTTCTTTTTGTGAGAAAGTAATATGGTAATATAATACAAACCGGCGCGCTGTAATGCAAATGTTCAACGATCTCTGGTCCAGATGAAAGAAAATGCAGACGGTCTAAATTGCAAATTGCAATTATGGCTTGTTCTGGCAGTGATAGATAGAATTGTTGTTAGTATGACAAACTATTACTATGGAAAACTCAAACTAGACAGGTGAGTTATTATAAGTGTGATCCTAACTACTAAATTCTAACAATGACGGTGGGATTTTCCACCTAGATTATTCTACCTAGACCTCCATCAAACTAAATTATTTATTATTGCAATAAATCAGCTCTTCATCTAAAGCTCTGATAAAAAATTATGGAACCTGTTGTCAAATACGCCACTTAAAGCGTTCTCCTCATTGTCTCCCTGTGCAACAAGAAGGACAAACATTGTGCAAGGGTGAAATTACAAATAACGTTTCCGGCACAATTGCTAAACTGGACTTTATCGTTCATATCTCATACAATACCCGTCACTATTCAAATGACTATTTGCACAAATGCCAATATTAATAATTTAAGTCGATTGAGTTGTCCTCTTCCATAGAATAGTGCAAATATTTTGGAACGTTTGCATTCTTGACTCAAATTACTACCATATAATGACGTTGTAAAAGAGGTTAGCGCATGCGCACATATTTGCATAACTGCAGGATGTTATTGAACTATCAATGCATTGCGGTAGCAGAATTTTCACCGAATCATTCTTGATTTGAAGCCTATTGTACATTACCCGCACTTAGGCCCGAAGGTCTCCGGCGTGGAGTTAGCTTTCATGTAATGGTGAAATGCAAATCTCAGCGCAGGCCTGTTGTATCTTTGCTGTTCTTTGACACTTGAAAATTGGCGCAGACTAAGAAGCTATAGGCGTACCTCCGGCGTGAGTTTTACTAGGAATGGACGCTGGTCTATAGCAGATCGTTGCGGGCCAGCTCTCGGACGTAGGGGAGTATCTGTTAAAGAGGACACTTATCCTGACCCATCGGCATATGAGGTGGGGGCAGCCAGTTCCTTTCCTCGCCGCCTTTATCTCCCCAGTGTTGCCACCAGGTACCCATTCACTGCTGAGGGAACAGTAAGCGAACATTCAGTCAAGGCCTAGAGTCAGACTCGAACCTAGGCCTTTCACATAGTAAACATGAGCTCTAACCGCTATGACATCTTGCCCTAATGCTAGTGGTAATATCTAAAAGAAATGTAAATGATATGGGATGCTAAGACCCCCTAATAGGGCCTCACCAGAATGCGCCCTCCATTACCTATTGGTTCTGTGTCATCTTTCTCCAAGAGGAGTTACCATTCTCAAATATGCCATACATACATTAATTAATCGTTAGAATGACGAAAGCACAAGGAAAAGATAATTACAGCTGAGAAACAGGAAGGGCGATTTGCAAAAATAACGCTCAATATCAAAACTCAACAGAGAGTAATAGTCGAAAAATATGACTAATCATGAACACTGTGATTAATAAGGCAAACTGAATTTTCGCCTACTTTGCTAAACACGCATGCTTATATTCGTCCAAATTCGATGAGAAAATGATAGAGTAGGGGTAAAGAACCTCTAGCAAGATTTTGATGTGGGCGCGGTACCTAAATTACGTCATAATGTTAGGGCTTGGCACCAAAAATTCCCTCCAGTGTGCGATGGCTGGTGCCCCTGAATAAGACACAATCTTTTTTACAAGAGTGAAATTTATAAGACTATAAAGGCTCAAAATCACTTGAATTTAATCGATTTCTGTGTACTCGAGTCAATATCATACTGCCTTTAGATGATCAAATTTTGTATGTTTATATATTCCATTGGTTTTCTGGCGCGGCACTATGAATAATTTGAGAACAAAAGTAGGCTCACAACCAAACAAACTTTGAGACTATTGAGGCTCACGAAAACTTAAATCAAACGTTAACTTAGTTATAAAGAAAATATAGTGTAGTTCACCATAAAAGCGAAGAAATAAATGATAAATTTGGTATCTACATTATCAAACGTAATCTAAAACATTTAAATAAACAAAAATCTAAGTCGTGATTAATATTGACCCTTTTATTACTCTTGAGTTATTCTTAATTTTCAGTTATTTGAGCATCAGTGTAAGCTTTTTTGTAAGAGTAAAGTTTATAAGAATATTCAAACTCAGAATCGCTGAAATTTACGAATAATTTAGGAATAATACAAGGCTCAAGTCCACCAAGAATTACAATTTTTGTGCATTTGAGTTATATTACTGCTTGTAGATTAACTTTTCACTATCGATACAATATTTGTTATTCTGTTCCACTTTTATTTTGCTGTATAATTAAGTAAGATATTAATAGAGATGTGAATATAATCATCTGATTTTCAGACGTAGTTAAACCGTCGATATGTAAGAATAATCTAAGACTCAAAATCGAAAATATTTTAAGATTTTTGAGGCTCATCAACAAATTAGGCATCCTTATAAAAAGTGTCATTTTTTGTTTCATTTCATTTCATTTCAAAACTCAGGGTAGCCCTGGCAATCTAAGTAGACTGTTTCTGGGTGGGCTTTGATAAAAAATACTGTGAATCGTTATAAATGAGAAGATTTATATTGAAACATTAAAATAATAAGGGAAACAGATCTCTGAGGGTTATCTGGGGAGAAACTCTGCTTTCTCTGAAGTGGCAGATGCTTCGGAAAACAAAAAACACCTGAAATCTTACGGTAGTTAAAAATTTGAAGCGATTCTCAAACGGGTCACAGTCGGAAGAAAACAGTGAAGATGTTCCGCGAAACAAATCATGTTTTATCTAAGTCTGGCGGGAGGGTGATGCAGAGCAGTAGGATGTTCAGCAAGAGCTGGAAAGAAGCGATAAACACTTAGAAAAGAAAACTGTTTGGATGAGAAAAACATGTTGTTTTCAACCACAAATATCTCGTGACAGTACTGGACACGTAATTGGTTTCTGCTGTGCAGTTGCGATAATTAAGGACACGTTTTTCAAATAACAAAGCTACATTTCTTCCTGAGTATCACTTTTCTTGTAAACTTAACAAGTACTCGGCAAATTCAGCACCGCCTCCCCCCGACCTTTCTTGAAAAACCGCCACTGTCGAGTCATGGTCACGTAATTTTTGTTTTCCACTAAGTCCTGGACACGTAATTGTTGTTTTCTGTTGTTCCAAAGTACATCACAACAAGTAGACTCTTTTTTACAAGAACCTGTAAAATTGAGGTTCAGGCTGGCTGTTCTTAATTTTTCACAAATTTTGAGGCTGAAGTGCTCCTCATTTGTTTTTAAATTAGTAGCGTGTAGGCCATTATTGATTGATTGAGAGCCAAATGTTACAACCAAGATGATCTCTCTTGCACATTAATGTTTTTTATTGGGAAAAGTTCATAAACAACTATAAATGAACAGTGTTGCACAATATCTAGTTTCTCAAGGCGCAATTAATTTGCGAAAATCAAAGACATCGAGTGTCCAGGCTGTCAATTCTCCTCAGATTAACAAGGAAAAGACATTTCATGTCCATTTGTTAGTGGACAGCTTCTGCATCGTTTTCCAAAAATACATTTAACGACAAGGATTCAGGATTAGCCTTGTTCATAATTTGCTCATAATTTTCCACCAAATTTCAGGCTCGTGTTCTTATAAAGAGTGTACATAAAATGCTTAACCTAGGTATGACTAGGGATGCTGTCCGAATAGACTATACTTTCCACTTTGAGAGTCTCAAAATGGAAAGTATGGTCGCGATTACTTTCCTTTCGGCGTTTGAAAATGTTGCAAAATTAGCATAAGCTTCAAATGTCCGATAGATTCTCTGCAAGGGTGCGTCGTAGCCCCCTGCTCCATTCAGTCACGCCTCGTTACTCACTTTTGTTGTGTGCTCATGTTGCAAGCGGACGGGGGTAACAGCTTGCAAGAACTCTGCTTTGAAAAATGTCCCTTGTCTTGGAAGAAAACATTCTGTTTGCATTGATTTAGGGCAGGGTTTCCTATATGAGGGGTTGGGACCCCAAGTGGGGTCGGAATGGTCATTAAGTGGGGTCAACAAGAAGTCATGGGGTCAGTGGGGTCGCTCAGACATCCCCAAGGAAAGGGTATATAAAACACCCACAATAGGAGTAGGACATGTTAAAATTGAATGTATCCATGTGAAGCTTACTGTGCCTCATATTATCTAGTTACAAACATGCAATTTTTTGTTTCGTTTTTAAAGAGTATGTCTTAGATATTTTGTCAGTTTTTAATAAAATTGAGATACAGTCATGTCACACGATAATATGATAACACTTTTGGAAAGTATTTGTAGCCTCATAAATAGGAATGAAATCATCGTTTAAATAGTGAACATGTAAAATATAATATGTTAAAATTCAACATATTGGAAAATTATGCCGTATCTTCTATAAAAAGTGCATGTGTGCCATTTTTCATGGATTGGACCCCTGCCCTCTAAAATTCCCGGTTATGAGCCTGATTATTATTATTTTCTTTGGAAACTTCTATATGATATGAAGTTATAACTACTTACAATTATACGTCTCACTTTATCAGGCAACGTACAATTGGTTGCCAATATCATCTATACAAGCAAAATTACACAGGTGTAAAAGTTACTATCAGATTTCAAGATGGTAAAGCACAAAAGAAACAAAATAGTAAATATAAAAGAACAATTTCAAAAGGCAAGCAATTTCGGGTCAGGCCAAGGTTTATTTCGGAGACAAAATACAAAATATTTGCACCTGATAATTAAATTTATGATTTTCGAGAATATACGTCTTGTAAAGGTGTGTTGAACTCAAGACAGTTAAGAACATCAATAAAAGATTCTGAAGAAGATCCGACTGTACCAACCATGCGCCCTTAGAGATACGTTAATGGACTTAACTTGTTGATATTTCGATCGTAGCTCCTGCTGAAGGGGATTTTACTATTATTATCAATTTGTTTACAGTTGGCAAACATACAAAAAAGCTAAAAATTAACCAACGATACCTTCTATGCATACCTAGTGACTTGGGTTCGCATTGATATGTTGAAAGCTCTGAATGGGGTCGCAATAGGAAAAGCTTGCTCTCCTTCGCTTATGAACTTTAAGCATATATGTGAACGTTAAGTCTAACCCCCCTGAGGCGCCCCGTGCTAATAACCCCGTCTGCACTGAAGCGAATCGAGTAATACCGCGGGCGAGTTTATATTCCTTCGCGCGATTTAGATGAATATTTCGCAATGCACCCTAATGGACTTTGCTTGTGCCTGACAATTGCAAAATCTATATGGCATACCGCTTGCAAGACGTATTTTCGTTCTTCAAGGAACTTGGCTATGAGGCATAACCGATCACATAAAGGAAGACAAATGACACGAATTTGAAAGCGCTTTTATTATATATTTCTAGACAAGCCCGATTTCCAACTTTCGCTTTCAGCAGGATAGTCTAAATTGCAGTAAGATGTCTTCGATAGGCGTTCAGTTAGTGAATACTTTGCTATATTTCCTCAACTTCGTCACTAAGACAGCTGAGATATCAATTATGGCATGTAATATATAAAAAGTACCTCAACTCTTTAGTAAAGGAAAACAGGAAGTTTAAAAAAATCTTGAATTCAACGGTGGTGAACACAACCATTAAAGCTTTATCGAAGATAGATAGAACCGAATAAGGAACCCGTGGTATAAAATATCAAAAGCCCTATAATTTCACACTTGCTATATCCCACCCGTTCATCAAACAACGAGCAAACACGAGGAAAGATGAAATCTAGCTCAAAAACTGGAGGCCGTCAAAACTAAGAATAATATCAGAAGATATACTTACATGGAGTTGCCGAAGAACTTTGCGTTGCAAAATGACCGAGGAGTGCTAGCAAGATTGCGAGACGTCCCATTTTCTCTCAGTGCAGATGTAAACTAACTTCCCAATTCGGAACAAAACGATTTTGTATGAGACCAGTAAGGCGGAAGGACGTTGTTGATCACATGATCATATTTCTGTGGTTGAATTGCATTACGTCATTGAATTGAGGAACGCATTGTGGAATGTTAGCACGGCATGACATCCGTTGAAACTTTAGTCGTTTTTTTCACGTTTTAGCAGGGCCCTTTACACCAGCTTAGCCGAAACAGGAAGACTCTAGCTGCTATATGTGATATAAATGTGGAAGTGGAACGTAGATCACCAACAGAGCCTATTTTGAAGAAATTTTCCATAACCACAAAAGGCTAAAAAATCAAGCTTGACCACACCCTAATTGAGCTTTTTCGTGGCCACACCCTTCAAGCGATCCAAGATTTCAACCCTTCATTGTTTGACGCCACATTAAAACAAATACACGTTTTTTTTTATAAGAAAATCACTATTTTGCCTGAGCCTCAATTTTCTTAACTTTTCCCGAAATTGAGCCTCAGATTTTCTTAAATTTTTCTTAACTTTTGCTGAAATAAACTGGCTAGAGTGGTTTACACTTTCGTTAATACTATTGTATACTTGAATTTGAATTCCATCCTTAACATTTTGAATACAATAACGACGAAATTACCGATTTTTGGCTTATAAAAACATTAAATTTTGGAATTTGAGCCTCGTGATTTTCTTACGATTTTCTTAAGATTTTGACGATTTGAGCCTCATTTTCTTATAAACTTTTTTCTTATAAAAAAAAAAACGTGTATTGTACTGTTCACGAAATTTACATAAGACATATACAGACCAAGGAGCAAAATATTTCTGCAAAGTGAGGAGTATACGAAAGTGAGAGCATTGACCGCACTTTCAAATTTCCAATACCACTCTAAAATAGGCCCTGATCCAGTGGCGGTTTTAGGGGGTCAAGAGGACCCTGATCCTAGGCCCCGCGCTTTTGATAACCCCGAGGGGGCCCCATATCTGAAACAAGTTGAAAGAAATTACAAGAAAAAATGCAAACACACTCGGTGATTTTGAAACAAGGGCCCCGCAGATGATTTCGGCCTCGGGCCCCACGATCCCTAAAACCGCCACTGCTTTGATTACCAACGTGAATAATGTTGTAGACATGCATGGTGCATGTGCTTTATATTTAGGAAATTATGCGATAGGATAAAGGCGAATGACACAAAGGGGATGACTTGCTCATGAAACGGTGATGCTACAGGATATGAGCAAGGATTGCGCTAGCAGTCCTATTATACATCGCGATGATGTTAGTCGCCATTCATCCGTTACGTAAAGCTTCTTACCAGTGTTACGTAATCGGGAACCAAAATATGGCTTCCAGCACAATGACCCCTTAAGCCCTATTTACACGATGCTTTTTAACCTACGTTGAACCCAGGTTGACCCCAACCCAAGTTTCATTCTTGCCGTGTAAATCGACTCAACTTGGGTTCACCCCGGGTGGAGAAGACCCAAGGTTTGCTTTACAGGATGAAAATAGCTCCAGTCGTGTAAATCAAACGGAGTTGAACTTGGGTTGAGCCTGGGTTGAAGTTGAAGAGTGTCGAGTAAAGTGGGCATTAGTTAACCATTCAAAAAGTACCTCCCAAGTTTACGCTTTTGTACGTTGTTGAGGTACCTCCTCTCCGAGCGTATGTACTAAATAATCGTCCCGCCCAAATATTCAAATCTATCGCTTACCTCATTATTTTCAAATTTTCAAGTAATTTTAGGTTAAAGTTATCACAATTTTGCATAACAATCAAGATGGAAGATTGCCGAAAGATTTCTAGTACTTTTTGTTGCTCATTGTTGTGTTTATCACTAGCATTGGCATGAGAAAGCAATTCAGATTTGAAATAGGGTTTAGGCTGTTGAAGGGCTGCCATTGGGACTTTTTGGGAGGAGGAGCTCAGTCCTGGATATTGAAACGGAAAAGTTGTGAAAATACATGCTATTAATGCAGAATTTTAATTTAAATAAGTGATGTACCAACAATGAAATTCTGAGGCTAACTTAGGCAAACAATAGGAAATTACTAATTTATTAGTTAATTTAGTAAGTGGCTTAGTAGCTGTTGAAAAAATTATTTACTACCAACCAAAGTTTGCTAAGAGAAGTTTAGAACTGCACATAAAATCCAGAGATGCTGTGTTGAAGAATTAAACCCCTGCTGCAGATTGGGTTGAACAGTCTGGTTTTGGTGAAAAGGGGTTGATAAATACTACTATCTCCCATTATCCTATTTCTACTTGTGCTTTGCTTTTTATTATACGCCTACTGTAAATCCTCGAATAAGCCCCCCTCCGAATAAGCCCCTCTAATAAGCCCCCATGGGGCCCTATTCGAAGGAAGCAAATTGCAGAATAATATCTTATTTCAGGAAAGCATCCGTAGGACAATAGCTATACAGTATTACTTCCTTTTACTGAGTCCAAAAAAGCAAAACAAAGCACGACTTTCTTGAAAATAATGAAAAAATCATTATTGACTACTAAATTTTCTTTGCGAAACTCTCTTTTTTTAATTTGTTGTTTAGATGATGGAAAAAAGTGTATCATGTTTTACCATCCACCTTTGAGGACAATGCCAAACTTTGAAACATGCCTATCGAATGAGCCCTCCCCTCCAACAAAGCCCCACCAAAAATTAATTTTTGCAAATAAGTCCCGGGGACTTATTCGAGAAATTACGGTTGGTAATCCATTTTTTGGTGATCAATTTCTTTCATAGCTTGGTCGTTCCATAGCAATTATAGCTGCAAAGTTTTGCCTTCGAAATTCACAATTTTTTCAGAGCTGCATATTTTGCGTAGAACTGGACGTTAAGAAAACCCCAGCCACCGAATTGAGACCCAATTGCTTTGTTTTGCATGCAAAAGATCGTTTCATAAACCTTGAACTGAAATTGTGGCCAACTAGTGGGCGTGAAAAATGAGACATATGCAACCAACAACAGAATAATAACTGCATTTGAGACTTTGCCAGGTTCAATATAATTTTTGTGGTAAAATAATCCAGTAGACAATCGATATTCGTAAATGCTTAAGATAGCCTATAGGTTAAGATAGCCACTTTCTTTACAGGTTTTTCATGACATTTAAGAAACTCTCATGGCTAAATATGTTATGTTAAGAAAGTTGTGAGTTTTTGGGAGGACTGTTGTACTTCCACAAACAGGCTCCCAACGCCGGGGGCTCACTGGGAAATGAACCCAGCGCCTTCGAAAACTGAAGTTCAAAAATCATCTCAAAGCACATTCCCATTGTGTTACAAGGGCGTCGTGGCCAGGAGGCAGGAGGCTATGACCCCCTCTATTTTTCAAAATCATCGTATTTCCGGAAATTTCAATATTTTGTGGGAATAGTTTCGGACTTTGCAGTTGGTGAAGACAAAGGCTATGAATTTTATCGGAAAGTCCTTGAACTTCGCCCCTACTCTTGGACAATTTAGTTTTTTCATCTTAAATTATATGAAATGAACAAAGTTTTTGGCTTATTGCATAGGACACACGCCTAGTTAGAACATGACAAAAGACTATCTATCTACGTAAAGTCACACGTAAGTTATAGCTGCTCCAAAACCACATAAAATAATTGATATATTGGTTGCTATGGCAACAGGGGCACCCATTATGAATTCCAAACTCTCATTTTCCCCCTAAGCCAAGGAAAGCTGTCAACTCATGACCTTTTGTAGGCTTTAAAGTTAACTACTAGGAAAATTATTCCAATAAGAGTTATCTACCTTGATTGGTTCTTTTAGTTAAATAATTTCCACGCTGTATTTACTTTGTAGCTTTGTTAAAAGGATCTATCGTGTATTATAAATAATATATAATGATAAATAGCAATATTTGTATTTTGCTGAGTTTTTGATGATTACTGTAGTTTTTCATTAAATCCCCAAGCCGATAATTATTTCTTCTACTAATTAACTTGAAATGTAATTAACTTTCTAAAAATTAAATATCAATCGAAACTTGACTGCCATCTTCTCAAGCTTTTTCTCGGTCCTAATGCAACCCAAAGTTAAGAAGATTTACCAACAGAAACAGGTGATTCAAACAATTTACAAGAAAAACTATTGCCGTAATATGTACATGGCTTTCCGCCTTTGCTTTCTATGTTATGACTTGAAAGCTTCCTTTTGTGGAAAAGCAAGCTAAATAGAGCATTATTTGATTGTTAAAGCCCTTTTTTCTTTTGGGTCATTCATCTGTTACGTAAAGCCTGGTTTCCATATAGCATTTTTGTGCCGGCGACCCACTGGCGACATTGCTACTGAAACATGTTTCCATGTACTTTTCACTCACCGGCCACCCACCGGCGATGAGCTCTCCTCCGTAGAGGGTTCATATTCATATTCATATTCAAGTTTTATACACAAAACCCTTCAGCATAATTACAGAAAAAAAGAAAAAACAATCTACGAACTAAATCATATATAATTAAAAGTAGCTATTAAAATTGAACAATAAAAACAAACCGATTTAGCTTGGAGCTGCCCTTCCAGCGTGTTGTGTTTAGTTATGTCTTGCTCTTCATATACAATTTCACTTGCCTTTTGAAAGTATTTGTTGTTGGCAACTCACGTATGCCATTCCTTACGAGCTGAGTAATGAAAGCTTTTTTTATAGCGCTCAGTCCTATGTAGGATGAGAAACTAGACCTTGGTTTATACTTTTCTAGGAAGCTATTTGGGCAAAGTTTGTGTATGATTTCATAGGTCATAACATTCCTATCAATGCAAATTATGTTTTATACATTCATCCCAGGGCATGACCAAGTATCTTTAATTTTGGCTTTCCTGATTATTTTGAGAGCCTGTGTGTATAGTCTCTGAAGGGTAACCAGTTTTGTTCTTGACAAACTACCCCAAACAGCATCAACATAGCGTAATTGACTTTCAACTAATGGATAATAGACCATGGAAAGTTTTGATTGAGTTAGTATATTTTTCAATCTCTCTAAGGCCCAAATCCCAGAGTTAATTTTGTCCATTGTACGGTTGAATTGTGCTCCCAACGAAAGGTTTTCATCAACAATCAATCCTAGGGACTTTGTTTGCATTACTCTTTTTATGTTATGGTCATTAAGCACCAGGCTCTCAGGGAGGCTAGGGTGTTTGGCTTTGAGTGGATGTCCTATGAACATAAATTCGGTTTTTTGAGGGTTCGGACTGAGTTTATTAATTCTCATCCACTCAGAGAGATTTAGTATCTCCTGACTTGCATTATCTACCATTCTCTGTATGTCATCAGATGCAATTGTTACATTTGTGTCATCTGCATAGATGCTAGCTCTTGAATAGTGAAGGCTATTTTCAAAATCATTAAGGTAAACTATAAATAGAAGGGGCCCCAAGCAAGATCCCTGAGGTATACCGCATGTGACTTTCCTTTGTTTTGACTTGTTCCCATTCAAAGTACAAAACTGGGTTCTGTTTGTTAGATAAGATTCAAACCAACCACCTGTACGGTCTACAATACCATAAGAGTCGAGCTCCTTTATAAGTATGTTATGATCTACAGTGTCGAAAGCCTTTCTTAAATCTAGAAATACGGCAAGGTTCATTTTTTTGTTATCCATACTTTCATGCCAGTGATCAGTGCTGCTTATTAAAGATGTTGTTGTGGAGCTTAGTTTACGAAAAGCAGCTTGACTGCTCGTCAGAATATTGTTGACCGTAAGAAACTCGTATAATTGGTCATGTACTAGTCGTTCTAACATCCTAGCGAATACTGATATAACTAAAATAGGCCTATAATTATTTAGGTCTGACTTGGATCCTGACTTATGAATCTGGGTAAAACTTGCTGTTTTCCATACATCAGGAAAAATCCCATTCTTTATTGAGTTGAAAATGCACATAATGGGGTAGGCAATGAATTTAGCAGCATCTTTTGCCAGATTTATGGTAACTTCATCTGGACCTGAAGCTTTTCCATTCTTTAGCCGCCCGATAGCATCTAAAACATATTTCGTATTAAATGTATTCAAAGTCATTTTATTATTGACAGAGACGACATACTTCAAGCAATCATCATCTGGCTTTGAGGTTATTTTTTTAGCCAAGTTTGTTCCAACAGAAACAAAATGATGATTTAATGCTTCAAGCATATCCGAATCCTTGGTCAGGACTTTCCCACCTTCATTACTGCTGGAAAGCACCGTAGATTGCATATCTTTGTTAAGGACTTTGTTGATAGTTTTCTACATCTTTTTAGGATCCCCTTTACTGTTTTCGACTATGGTCATCAGTCCACAATAATTTCCCTAAAAACATCCTTAGTTTCCCTCAAGCTTCGAATCCCTGTTACAAAAGGGTTCATCTACAACTATCCATGTCAAAAATTTGAAAGTGATGTTAACTGAAATGTTTAAAACTAAATATTATATTATTCCCTGTACGCTACCAGAACAACACACTTGCAACTCGTAAAAACCTCTTGTGGAAACTTTCACAAACATCAGATTGCTCTTTCTGCTTGCTCCGAGAATCATTACTAAATGTCGTTGTTGGATGCAAGGTATATCTTGAGGAGGGTCGGTATACTTGGCGCCACAACTCTGTTTTGAATTTCGTAGCATCTTCATTGCAATGTATCAAGGGAGCTACTCGTTTGGTAGACCTTCCATCATTTCCATATCCAAGTGTAATCACTGGAGAAACTTTATGTACGGACCTTCTCTTAGCAACTCACCTAACCTACTCTCCTTCTAGCCCCCCACCTGACTCCTCTGTCCACAATGGGTATGATATTTAATGGCACTTTGCACCCAACTAGCCATTTTTAGGCTACCTTACTAGAGAGAGGTTTACATTTGTAGTATGAAATATCATTGTTGCATACAATGAAGCTATTAATATTAATTATCATTATGAAACCGGTTGGATTTCACAAAAATTTCTTTGTTTTGAACAAAATTTCCTTGCCAAGATATACGAAGCAAATTGAAACTTTACAGTTGACGAAATATCCAGAAAACGCTAAACATCAAATAAAATTTTGCTTGTGAAAGTTCTCTGAATAGTGAGTTTCCTGAAAGTTCTTTAGACACATTTTTTTTTGTAAGAAAGTAGTAGCTACCCAGATGCTCAAAAAGCTAAGATTGTTCAGTACTGGATTTTTGAGACTTAACAAAGCTTTTTCGTGTTTATGTATTTAAATTCGAGTTATCTCTGTGCATAATGTCATGTATGTAATATTGGCTACCCTCTAAATGTTTAGTTTCTGCTATCTACTATTATTTATCATGCTTTCAACTGTACATAGAGCTTTTCATTTTCCAGTAATGTGGATGCACAAAATATTAGAACTCATAAATTTCTTCTCAGACTGACTGAGACACTCAGAGATCCCAGAACAGGGAGCAGTAGGAGCAGTTCCTTTATTATTATTATTATTTTTATTATCATTACAAATTTTTAAGGAGGGTAGCTCATTCAACTATGGCTATTCTTCAAAAGGCCCTCGGTCTACCTACTTGTCTACAATACTTAAATACAGAAAATACATAAAATCAATATTAACTTACATAGTCTTAAACAATTTTCATAGAGCGTACAATATATGGAAAAATATCATAAAGTGGAAGAGTAACACACACTTTTTTTCATACGAAAAAAGTTTATCAGAAAATGGAATTTTGAATAAATGAATACCATACCATACCATTCCATACCA
>WIPJ01067700.1:44135-54593 GCA_018155075.1 Cassiopea andromeda
CTCCTCTGTCCACAATGGGTATGATATTTAATGGCATTTTGTACCCAACTAGCCATTTTTAGGCTACCTTACTAGAGAGAGGTTTACATTTGTAGTATGAAATATCATTGTTGCATACAATGAAGCTATTAATATTAATTATCATTATGAAACCGGTTGGATTTCACAAAAATTTCTTTGTTTTGAACAAAATTTCCTTGCCAAGATATACGAAGCAAATTGAAACTTGACAGTTGACGAAATATCCAGAAAACGCTAAACATCAAATAAAATTTTGCTTGTGAAAGTTCTCTGAATAGTGAGTTTCCTGAAAATTCTTTAGATACATTTTTTTTTGTAAGAAAGTAGTAGCTACCCAGATGCTCAAAAAGCTAAGATTGTTCAGTACTGGATTTTTGAGACTTAACAAAGCTTTTTCGTGTTTATGTATTTAAATTCGAGTTATCTCTGTACATTATGTCATGTATGTAATATTGGCTACCCTCTAAATGTTTAGTTTCTGCTATCTACTATTATTTATCATGCTTTCAACTGTACATAGAGCTTTTCATTTTCCAGTAATGTGCATGCACAAAATATTAGAACTCACAAATTTCTTCTCAGACTGACTGAGACACTCAGGGATCCCAGAACAGGGAGTAGTAGGAGCAGTTCCTTTATTATTATTATTGTTTTTATTATTATTACAAATTTTAAGGAGGGTAGCTCATTCAGCTATGGCTATTCTTCAAAAGGCCCTCGGTCTACCTACTTGTCTACAATACTTAAATACAGAAAATACATAAAATCAATATTAACTTACATAGTCTTAAACAATTTTCATAGAGCGTACAATATATGGAAAAATATCATAAAGTGGAAGAGTAACACACACTTTTTTCATACGAAAAAAGTTTATCAGAAAATGGAATTTTGAATAAATGAATACCATACCATACCATACCATTCCATACCATACCATACCATACCATACCATACCATACCATACCATACCATACCATACCATACCATACCATACCATACCATACCATACCATACCATGCCTATGTTTCTTACATGCATCTTAGGCCCCATTCACACTATACCGGATTCATCACATATCGTATTACTTCCTATATCAGATAGGCCTTCCATCCACACTATACCGGATGAATCCGATACGCTCCGTATCGCTTTTGAGGAGTGAAATCACTCCGCCGTAAAAGTGGTATGTATCGGATTACTTTCGATATCGGATCACTTTTGACCTAGTGTGAATGCATGAATCCAATACATCGTCGCTTCGGAAGCTCTCTCTGAGCTGCAGTCAGCTTTGCTTTCGAGCGTCAATCAATTTTCAAGCAGTGACAGGTTGCCATGAAAAGTTCCTCTAAGCAAAAGGCTTAGTGACGCGAATGAAGCGGAGCGGAGTAATGTGAACAAGTTTGATATCTGATTGAGTCAAGAATGTGGTACAAGATGAATCCGATATAGTGTGAATGGGGCCTTAATTTTTGCCTAAATTCTGCCTCATGTTTCTTATAAAAAAATCGTGTAATACAAGGCGTATAATTTTTGTTTAATCCAATTATAATGATAAGAAAAAAGTTTATAAGAAAATGAGGCTCAAATCGTCAAAATCTTAAGAAAACCGTAAGAAAATCACGAGGCTCAATTTCCAAAAGTAAGTGTTTTTATAGGCCAAAAATCGGTATTTCGTTGTTATTGCATTCAAAATGTTAAAGATGGAATTCAAATTCAAGTATACAATATTATTAACGAAAGTGTATACCATTCTAGCCAGTTTATTTCAGTAAAAGTTAAGAGAAATTTAAGAAAATCTCAGGCTCAATTTCGGGAACTGTTAAGAAAATTGAGGCTCAGGCAAAATAATGATTTTCTTATAAAAAAAACGTGTATTTAATTTATGTGCTGAAGTTTTTCTCTCAGAAGAAACTGTGAGTGCCAAAGCCCCTTCCCCCTATAGTGAGAAGCCCCTGCTTGGCTTTTTTTCTTTGATTAATAGAAGCGTATTTTGACGAAGCCTCGTGGCAATACGTTTGCAAAAGTCCACACTATATTTGTAGTGTTAACCAATTTTCAAGCGCATATTTTTCACTAGCAATCTTACTTTCAAGCAGCGGACTAATTCGTTTGCATAGCAAGCAAACAGGATGTAAAATTCAATAGTCGAACCTCTTTCTTATTGCCTCATGTATTTGAGCATAATTTGCACGTCGCGTTTGATGTCATCTCACGTGCATATTTTGACTGCATAAATTGAACAACTGTTTGAGTTGAAAGCAGGAAGATTTTGCTGCCTGCTAGCGGAAGATGACGAGAATGCAATGTGCTTGACAGTTTAATAGCCATGGCTTGTTTATCTGATATCTTGGGCCTAGTTCTGCCGCTCATAGTCGTGATTTCGCTTTTGAGTTTCACTTCATCTTACAAGACATTTATACCTGAAGGCGAATTACTAAATAACCCAGTTGGACGAGCAAGATACAATGAGTTATTGGAAGAGATGGAAGAACGTTATTCAAAAGTTAGACTCCCAAGGATGGCTGGCAAGGTATTTCTCCATACTTCCTTCCTAAAAAGCATTAAACATTTATGATAGTTTTGAGTATGAAGTTCTTCTGCTTCAAGTTATAACCTGTAATTGTTTGTGCAAGTAAAATTAGTTGAAAATGTTGGTAATTGGGTGGTGGATGCATGCATGCAGTGGCAGAAACTCGGGACTATGAAAAACTGGCCATTGTTATGATTTCAAGCGTCATTCAAAGTGGAATATAAATAGGACTAGTTTTTGATTCATAAAGCATGCATCATGCAAATATCTTGCATGCTTTCCATTATTTCTATTTATTCGTTAGCAAATGATGGTTTGCATCCGGACAATAGCTTAATAGTTTTTATTTCACATACGTCAACCAGTATTAAAAGAAGACTGATTGAGCCTAATTTGCTTTGTTCAGTGATTTCAATATACAGCAGGTTTAAGTCTTTGTGCTGTGATCACTAGTGCTTACATTCATTTTTAGCTTTCTTTGCTTTTTTCTTTCAGCCAGAATAAGTTACTGGTGTGGCTCTGTGCATGATTTTGCTTGTGAAAATCCTTATTGCACCACGTTAGCGTATTTGAAGTTGGGGGTCATGCATTTCTCTATCCCAGTTCGTAAGGAAGTAATTTTGATCACAATTCAATGCAACAGGTCCTCAGGTTGAACATAGCAAATCCAGCAAATTGTTTGCTTTTGTAATTAGTCTTTTGACTGCGATCAGTTATTTCATGTCCAACCAGCTATTTAGTTTTTGCTTGTTTTGTAGCAGACCTATATTGAAATCATGTAACTAGATGGAGATACCAGTGCTTGTACATACTTTTTAGTGGCTCTAAGGGAAACTGGCATTTGCTTTGGGCAAGGGACAAGGTTGTGGATTTTTTTCAGTACAATAATCGATTCTTGGAAGAGTGCTGTGCTAGCAATTTCCCTGCAATCTTTTCAAAGTAAGAGAAGATTGCACAAAGCACACTTCACCTGCAAGAATCCTGTTTCAAAGCATGCTGTTTGTCCCCAGCCCCCCTTGGAAAAGGGTAAGATGGGCAGCTGGGTAGACACCCCATTTGGATGTCATCAGTGGGGTAGAAGAGGAGGCATGGGGACACAGCCCTCAAACTCTGTAGATTTTGGCAAAAAAGAACACAAATAGGTCATTATTTTATTGGAAAAGGCTATTTCAGATCTAGAAAGCTGTTAAGAAATTGTTAGTTCACAAGAAGTAGGGTATTAAAAGTATATTGTTTACTGGACAACATTACCTTTCTCTTATATAACTGCATGGATTAACTTAAAAGCTTCTTATAAAGATAA
Source organism: Cassiopea andromeda (assembly GCA_018155075.1). Lineage (NCBI taxonomy): Eukaryota > Metazoa > Cnidaria > Scyphozoa > Rhizostomeae > Cassiopeidae > Cassiopea > Cassiopea andromeda. Next base: position 47,993 of record WIPJ01067700.1, read on the forward strand.
ATGCAAGAAAAAAGCCCCCCAACAGCTATCAAAAGAGCCCCCCAAGCTATTGATTTACTTCTACACCACTGGCTGTCATCCAGGCTGCTTCCATTTCATGTGATCAACACACTTTCACAGATTGCAATTGAAATTTCAGACTAATTAGGTATATTGGAGCACAAGCTCTCTTGCTTTCTTCTGTCTTTTTTATTAATACAGTAGAGTGGTGAAATGATTTATAGGTTGATAAGGAAGATACTTGTCATTTTTGCAATATATATCCATTGATGTTTAAGCATGAAAATCCATTTCATTTACCTGGAAATATAAATGTCATTAGATTGAAGCTAATTATTTTTATAGATGAAGTAAGCCTATTAGCAAATTGGTTTTAAATGTAAGAACATGTCTGATGTTGTGAACAGGGATGGTGCCAGCCATCACAGACTTGGGAGGATATTGGATACCATAGCCTAAAATTGTGACACATTTTGGTTACCATACCCATTAAAAAATTTTACTACAGGTCCCTCACCCCAACCTTAACATTTTCTCATTAAAGTAGGATGAATAAGAAATTTGATCTTGGCAAGAACTGGGGGTGAGTCCCCCAGTCAACCCCATGTGGTGCTGCCACTGTTTGTGAAGCTCTTCACACACATACACACCAAATATCTGCAAGATGATTCATGAGAATGAAAGTCTCACTAATCAACTATTTGTTGCAGCTAGGTGAGGAAAAAGAAGTGAAATTGGTAGATGGAAGAATAGTATTGGTAAAGAAACTCAGTCAAAGGCCACCAATTTATGAAATTGGAAAGTTTTTAAAAGCTGAAGAGTGTGACCATGTTATTAATGTTGCAAAAAAATATGGCTTGAAGGAAAGCAAGACACTTGATGAAGATGAAGACTCAGATACTGAAAGAATGTTAGAGATGAACAAATTTGATATGTGGGACAAAGACAAAAGTGGAGATATTGAGGTGGCAGAGGTATATTGAATTTTTTATGTTTTTCCAGGGGAATTGAATTTCCTGAGCAAAGGGAATTTGTATGATTGATGCCAATGGAAGTTCTAGATTGGTAGGGTGGGTTGGATTTAACTTGATATGTAAGGTAAAATAGGCTTAATCTGGTACTTGCCCTCAAATCAGGGGACTACCAAATCCACCACTGTCCCATGTAGGCTCAATTTTCCCTGATTTACTGAGCTGATTTGAGTGCAATACTTGAAAAGCCCATTTACCATATAGACCCATTTCACCCCACTTCAAACTAGTGATTTTGTGACCACAAGCAGTTTGCAAAAATAACATACCAGGGTGTTTGGAAAGAATTATGATTGGGTCTTGCTGTTTCAACATATGTTTTACATTTGCTCTTATGTATTTAAGGACCAGAGAAAGAATATCCAGACAATCTCTTCTTAAAAATAGGATTTGTGTCCATAAAATTCCTTCTCTACTGAATAGAACCTCTCTTCAAGTCCAATTACTGTATCAAGATTTTTGGGCATAGCTGTCACTTTTTCAGGGAAGTTGGGGATGAAATTTCAGAGTATGATGTAGAAAGGGGGAGGTGCTTTAGTCAGCCTTTCCCAAATTTTGACCCTGATACAGTCCATGCCTGGAAGAAATTGGTGCAAAATCATCAATTCGCACGTGTGCCCTTGTTTGTATGAGTGATTGCTCTTACTTATTTGGAATTGCACGTGCGATTGAGGATTTGTGTATCCAAAATACAGTTTCTTATTGCTGAAGCCTGTCAATGTCCCATTTAGGATAAAACAGGATAAAGCAGAGTTATAAAGCAAACGGTGACAGTCACTGGTTGTCCAGTTGCCACAATTTCCTGTTTTGCTTGTGCGATTGTATTGTTGACAATGATGCCAGCACGGATGATTTTTCGCTTGTGCTGGGGATTTTGCAAGTGTGTGGACACTTGCACGTGCGATCGCACGTGTCTCCAGGCACGGACTGCTGACATTTGCTTTCACATAACCTTCTTCGTTAACATGAACCCAATAGGGCGCTGTATTATGGGGAAAGGAAAGACACTGCAAGCAAACAAAGACTTCTTTCAAGCAGTTGAGGATAGCTGAAAATTATAGTTTAATCCTTCAAAGCAAATGCGTGCTACTGTTATAGAGCGTGGGATGGGCGTATGTATGAGATTATATGCGTTGGCCCCACGCTCCTGCGTGGAACATGTCAACTATGTTTCTGAATTATCTTTTGTGAAGTTTTCCTTAGGCATTGCACGGCTTTGTTTTAGGAGGCCAGGCTCAGCCCCTAATAGCTAATGTTCTTAATTTTTTGGCCGAATTCTAGCCTCAATAGTGTATTAGAAGGTGTGTACGGTCCATGGTGAATCTAGTGCACTTAGCAACATGAAAATGATATTTGAAAATAACAGTGGGCCGTTCATTGAATACGTAACGTTAGGACGGAAATTTGAGCCCCCTTACCCCCGTGTAACAGCCCGTAAAAATACAGCCTTAGATCTCTCTGTTACATAGAAATTGCGCGGCCGACCCAAACGACATTTTTTGTATTTTTGCTTTGCCTAAGTTCACTTACTTTGCATCGTTGCGAAATGGTTTTATATTTGACCATCTCAATCCACAAACTCGACGTATCGTTTACAAAGAACATTATTAAAACCGCCAACACGAACATTACATATTCATTGAATCAGGATCTATTTTAGCGTGGTTTTTGATGTCTTGAATGTGGCCTTGGAAATTTAAATGTGTGGTAAACTTTCTCACGTTCACCTGTTTCCTATTTGGCAGAAGTCCTCATGGGCGTAGGGGTACCTCAAATTTAGGGGGGCTGTAAACTATCTGCCCGAAATACCAAATAGAGCTGGAGGGCAGGAAGAAAAGTTGCCCGAATTTCCTATTGTTCTTTCAGAAAATTTGCCCAAGTGAAACGGATTTCTGCCCAACTTGGGGGCTGTAGCCCCCTGCTTTCCTATCCCCCAGTCCCTAGGCTTACAGGAGTCTTTCTGTGCCTAGATCTGTACATACTCTATGTAAATTTCAAGAACAGTTCAACAAATATTTCTATGTGGCATCAAACGACAAAAGGCACCACATGCCTTGTATTAAACTGCACCAATTCTTGTTTCTGTTTTTGAAAATAATAAATGTTGGGCTTCGTGGTTGTTTTTGTGTACTATGTTGAGGTTCGTAAAATGTTCTGTTTTCTTGAGATCTGTTCCTTATAAAGTAATTTCTTGTGCCATAAAAATGTGTATTCTTTTGCTTTCTTATAGATTCGCCATGTGCTTGAGCAATTGCTTGATTTTGACTCAGAAGAAAATGACTTAGTTGATATGTAGGTTTATATCTAATAGAAATATATATTCAAAATATATGACAAGTATAGTAAGAACTTTGCTAGATTGGATTTTAATGCGAATTGCAGTATGCTGATATTAAGGGATGTAGGGAGCATTCAAAATTGGGAGGTGGCATGCAATCAGGGGCACCAACACAAGCAAAACGAGCAAATCTGAACAGGCACTTTGTAAACAAATTTATGAAAAATGGATGTGCGTGCCCCCCGGTGTGCAGGGGCGTAGCCACAGGGGAAGTGTGGAGGGGTGCCGCACCCCCAATATTTAGCTTTTTGGCACATTAGCCAAACAGTGCTCGTCAACGTTGTATTGCTGATAGAACTCAAGGAAAATCCTATTTTGTCGGCAAATAGGGCTCGAATGAAGTCTGTCTGTTGGCAAATTGGGGTCTTGCTCCCCACCAACAATATTCTTTAGCTTTGCCCCCGCCCCTGTGCCCCCTGTTTCTACTTCCAAGCTGTTATATATTATTGATGTTCATTGAAGTTTTATTCTTTATTCAGTAATTGATTCTTATTTTACAATAATGTTCAGCTGTGTGATACTATTGTGATGTCTTGCAAGAGAAAGAATTCTAGACTATATATGTTTTCCGCCATGGAACCGTCGCGAAGAATGTCCCTTTACTGATTGTAAAGATTTATTTATAAAATAGTAGCCTCAGTTTGCCAAGACAAAGTAATGCCAAGAGCTAGGACGTTTTTAAATAAAGTAGCCTCAGTTTGCCAGATATTTTGGTTGTTGATAGGCGTTTTTCAAGACACTCATTACAATAATCTCATTCAGCTTTTCCTGTTGTAGTGACTAACTTTCCTCGATTTATTTCAGGATTAGAGATTTTAAACTAGACGCAAACGGTGATGGTATGTAAATAGATAGTGGTTGCTAATATTTATCGTATCTTTCGTAATGTTTTTATCTTGAAAGATTTCTGGTATCACAAAGATGCATTTATTCGTTACAGCAAGGGGTTTCGCGTTATTTCTAGGTTTATGGTACAAGCAGAAACTGGTACAATACCCCCAAAACGTGAGACTTTTTGACTGGGATCAAGGGATTGAATAAGTTAAATGATTGTTAACATTTGACGGTGCAAAAATTATTTCAGAACGAAACATATATGTCAACAGACATACAAAGGTTATATAGCATAAAAGTTCAGCGCTATGTCAAGAAACTGACAGAGTATATGGAGAATTTTATGAAGAATAAAGGAGCGACGGATGCCAGACTGCAAAGTATTTCTGTGGGCGGGGAATGAGTTTCTCTTCCACTGCACTTGCGCAGGAACGTTGCAAAATAACATATTGGTCCGTCCTCCAAGTCTGTGCGCAGAATCGACTGATAGTTCGGTTAAAAATTGCTGCCGATTTCTAGTCTGTGATTTTGTCGACAATTGCGGCTCAATATGCTGGATTCAAAAGGAATATCTGTGCATCAAATGTGCGAATTATTCTCAAATTCAGAAAAAAATGCACGGACGTTTTCCCCGTGCATACCCAAACTTTGTAGTCTGGGACAGATGCTCGCCCACTGTTCATCCAGCAGTAAATTGGTGCCTGGTGGAAGCACTGGGGGGAAAGACATAACAAGAATATGAACTCATTATACTGCTCGGTGGTTCCAATCGCTAAGGATGATTTCCCTCTTTATCTGATCGTCCTCAAATGTATGAATTTTATAAATTTTATGCTTTACAAGGACAATGACGACCTGCTTTCTCAAATACAGACTGAGTTCGAATTATTTAAAGTTTCTTTACTACTTTGTAAATTTTGTAAATTTAAATCTTGTGTAGTTAAGTGCAAGACATGGCAGTGATACTAATAAATTCTTTTTGAGTATAAAATAACAATCCGTCAGCGAAATATTTCTAATAATTATATACAGTCTTTGTTCTTACTACTGTGCTCTCAATTCATTTACTCTCTCGAACATGATTCAAACTCTTGGAACTCCTAAGTCTGAACTCTGACTTAGTCTTTCGAACTCTGAACTTTGACTTACTCTTTCGAACTCTGACCTCTAGAAACGAACACTAGACTAGAAGTGACACAAAAGTTCAGTTTCCAACAGCAAAAGGCTGTCACTCTGTACCTCGACAGAAAAGTAGAAAGCGTTCAAAAAGATCTGGACGGCATGTGGTGTTAGTGGCACTTTTGCAAACAGAGAAAGGGAACTGGGTTAGCTCTAGAGGGACACTTTACAAAGAAATTTTGTACAAGATAAAGATATGTGCCCCCACTAGACCCCCCGGCTCCTACGTTTATGGTCCTCGAGATAATAACGAACTGGGATTGCAATGTGGTAATAGTTAACCCTTAGAGGGTGCCTCTTTGTCTAGTGGCAGTTTTTGAACAAAAATCAGGGGTAGGGGAATAGAGGCGCTATATGTACCAAGTATTTTAGAATTAAGTAGTCGAGACGTTGTCGAGTAGAGGTCGAGTATGTGTTTTTGATAAAAAGAAAGCTCCCAAGGAAATTGAGACCAAAGCAAAAGCTGGTTTTCTTATTAAACAAAGCGTGTATTTTTGTCTTTATTCTACTACTTTTGCCAAGAATTTTCCTACTTCATGGCAGCTGGGGAGCACTCTGCCCCCTTGTGCCCCTTAATATCCGCTACTGTCTTTGTTCAAATATAGGATTTCTTTGGTATGGTTATCTTATTTCAACAGGAGTTGTATCAAAAGAGGAATTCAATGAATACAACATGACCAGGTCAAATGCTAAGGATTTTGTTCGTCGAATTAACAAGATCAAAGCCGAAAAGCCAACAACTAAAGGCCGTTTCAGCGAGCAAACATTTCTAAGTGATCATGAAGACCCGTTATTGGAAAATTTGCGAGAAAGGTAAACGGACTGATACAGAGTTATTGTTCCTACAATTGTTACGCAATATGCAAGTAAGGGCACGCCCTGAAGGGCACAAAATGACTAATGGATGATAATTCTCTAGAACAGAAACCTTCTTTATTGAGTATTGAAAATGGAATGCTCCCGCCCCCTCGGCTTACTCCTTTGTCCTGACCCCTCAAGGGTATAATAGGGGGTAGGCCACTATTTTCTGAGAGTTTTCTAGTAAAAGTTCTCTACATGATCGTTTTAGCGGTTCATTGGCTCTCCATTTGATGATAGAAATTCTTTCACAATTCTTAAATTTTCTACGTCAGCATCTTGTCTTTCCCATTTTGCGCCCGAAAGGGGGCCTAGGACTGACCCTTGAGGTCAGTTTTTGCCTATCAGTTGTTTGAAAGAG
>WIPJ01067703.1:0-12396 GCA_018155075.1 Cassiopea andromeda
CAAATCTAACTTCCCCATAGAACATACCATATTTCAGGCCATAAAAAAAAATTTGTGAAAAATTTGATAAAATCAATATATTTGGACTGGTGGACAACCTTAAAGAATTGAAATAATAATAATAATAATAATAATAATAATAATAAATATCTTACATCAAGCTAATCAAACATTCTTGAAAATATATCCCCCCCACCAGCAATAAGATTTGTGCCATAGAAGAATATTTTTATTAGTTCACAAGGAAACCAATTAGATGTGCTTTCTCTTATCAATAATTTTTAAAGCAGTAGTTTTGATTTGAAAACAAGACTTTTTCTAAAATAGGTAGTTTTTTGTTTAGAAGTAAAAACCTCTATAATGCAAGCAAACTCCTTCAATTAGCCTGATTTATGATTTTCACAGGAAAACTTAGGTATGCCTAGGGGCGTAAAATATTTTGAGTTATAGCCAGGGGTTATTTCCAGTGGGGCTCAGGGGGGTTGTTAAAATCTTTTTTCATTGTGGGGGACTCAGCCACCCAAATTGTTGTATCAATCTTGCATGCATACATACATATATAGTTTATAGCAGAAAACAGCTTGACGCCCACTCTTAATGCGTTTAATTCATTCATGGTGTTAACGACACAAAATCTGTAGGAAACACCACTTCAATTTCCTCTCTAAAGTCTTACAAATATGTTACCGCAGCACGAAAAAGCGGAACATATTTAAATGCTTTTTTCCCCCGACACTCATTAGAGTATGAAAAGGCTGTCATAGTGGCATAATGCTTTACCGAAATATATACGGAGATGCTGTAATGTGCTAAGATGCGTCTAATTGGCCCCGATTGTGACTGATTAGGACCCATTAACATGTTTACTTGAAGAGGATCTTTCTTTTCATTTAAAGAGCACATGACACATATTTTTTGTTTTCGAAAATCAACATATAGGTAGTTTCTGTTAGCATTCTTGAAGTTTCCTTGTGATGGCACAAATATTCACCTTACAAACGCGCTTTTGAAATGAGGAGATGGAGAGAATTTGTGGGTCCAAAAAAACGCGGTCTGAATCACATGACTTCTCGATCATGACGTCAGATTGTTTGCAAGGAAGGGAACCAAGCCAAAGCAACATGGAGGGTTACGCAATCCAAAAACTCAAAATATATATTTTTTCAGCAAATTAACTAATTACATTATACATCAATTAAGATAATTGTTTTACAATAATTTATTGACTCGCAAATTACAATGAACATAAGGTAGGCTAGAGTCTTTTTAACCTTTTTTTATTACAAATGTCTTTATCGCCTGGTACTGATACTTTCATATGAAACTTATCTTTGGTCGTTACTGCCAATTGCGTGGAGGCTAAGTCTGATAATTATGTGATTGCGCATATGTTCACGCATAGTACATTCCTATTTGAGGATACAAAATGGCGTCCGGTAAAAAGTTGCATCGATTGACAAAGCTTATTGCTAGCCTTGAGATAGGGATGAGTGCCTCTAATAGCAGAAAGGAAGCAAAAGATACTGAGGTCAAGCAAGAGGAAACTGGATTATAAATATTATCCTACAGAGATTATGATTGATCAGAATTCTCTATTGTTAAACTTCAATGGCTAATTTTACCTGCCAGCAAGAGCAACTTTTAAAGACAAATCTTTACAGTCTTGTGTACGAATGAAGCTACAACTTCATTGGGGGCTTCCAGGTAGCCAGGATGGATTGCCCTGAAGTAAGATTTGAATGCACCATTAAAGGCCACATGCTGTAAGACAAGTTGGAAAGAAATTGACTTTTTTGCGTTTCTTGGTAAAATGTGGTTTGTTCTAGTAAGAAAGAGATGTGGTGACTTCAATATGTTGTTGCAGGAACATCTAGTTTTTGGTTGCAATTAAGGCCACAAGTAAATGACTTTGTGACTTTGTTAATGTTGGTCATTGATTTTTGCCATACAAATTTGAGCAGGATGCATAAATGGTTATCAGCATTATCAGCGCAGTTGGAAATGCTAGGCATTTTCCCAAATGAGTTCTAAAAAACTGATGCTAAGGGCTTTTTTTGCTTCCAAATATTGTATTCTGTTTTTTAAAAAATCATTTGCTGTAGTGCTTCTGAATCTCAATGATTTGAGGATTGAAAGTAGTCTTTTGGTGATTGGTCATTATATTTCTAAAGACCCTGGTTTACACTGTCGTTAATAATATTGAATACTTGAATTTGAATTCCATCTTTAACATTTTGAATGCAATAACGACGAAATACCGATTTTTGGCCTAGTAAAACACTGAATTTTGGAAATTGAGCCTCATAATTTTCTTACGATTTTCTTAAGATTTTGACGATTTGAGCCTCATTTTCTTATAAACTTTTTTCTTATAAAAAAAACGTGTATACATGTATCTATGAATGGTCATACTATGTATACATTTTATCTTTTCTCTAAAGCATATTTCAAACAACCATCAAATTTTCAACACATTTTGCACCTATTCAGTTTTTTCACTGAATGATGAATTGTGCTTCATTAGAATCCTAAGAAAACCATATATTTGTAAAGCTGTATCCTATTACTTTGCAAGTATTGGCCAAATTATAATGAAAGCCATTGTGTTAATGTACTCTCAAGTGCCGAATAAACTCTAAAATTTAATAAAGGGTGGTTTGGAAATTGAGAAATGACTTTAAACGGTTAGACAATGATGGAAAGCGCAACAACAGGTTGTCACAGATCATATAGTTAAAATAGATACAAAATCATTCTATTTTGCCTTGATTATTGGGCGCAAATAGTACTAACAATGAAAGGAAATGAAAGGAGGGGTTCATAAAATAGTCAGTTTCCTTAAAATTAATAAACGGGGGGTAATAATAAGGTCCGAGGGGTTGGAAAAATCGAAAAATTAATAAACGAGGGGCCGTTTACTTGGCACCTAAGAGTACTACCGAGCCAATATCTAGGACATGAACAATTTTAGGACCATACCTACAAAGCAATACACCCTCTGCTTGACAATGTATGGTAGGCTTACACTATCAAATCAATTGTGAAACAAAGATCTTGCAAAATATTCTTGTGTGTACTTTTACTTACTTGTGGAAGTTTAATTTTTGGTTCACATTTTCGATTGCAGAACAAGGTTTTGGGATTATTACAATTCCATAATGAGCGTTTAAAATTTTGGAATCGCTACACAATGCACATTTCTGTCAATTGTTTCTAAGTTTTTCGAAGGTTAAATATAGCGCAAAGGTGCAGCTCAAGCTAACATATTTGCCAACAGCATTGCTATGACGTTTTCTTAAAGTTTACAATAGTAAGAAGATTCACGCGTTGTTTAATTTTGCCACGTTATAGCTGCCATCTTCAATCTCCTATGTTGCCACGCATCACGCGATTTAGTGCGCACTCAATGAGCTAACCCAGAGAGTGACCTTAAAGGTCAAAGGTTGCCAAGAACAAAAGGAGCGGGATATCAGATTTTACCATTCCAATGATCTAAAACAGCACAAGGGTAAAATACGAAGTTAAATGCAAAAAGAGTGTTTCCTGTTCCTTGGAGCATGAAATACAGCAAGAAACATCACACGAACAATAGAACTCTGGGTGGATATGAACAATCTGATACCCACTACTAAATGTACACAAATTATATACTATAGGAAATCCCTGGACGGTACTCACTACATATAGACAAATAATATACCATCTAGAGGACCTCCTTCTATACGTACTGAATATGCAAGAAAATTCTAGGTTTTCCTTAGGGGAAGGATGTTACAACTAAAATACAACTCACCAAAATCCTTGCATTGGCCTTGTATGTACATGCCTTTGTTATCAAATAATCTCCCAGTAATCCTCGGTATAACCCAACGATAAAGCTCTATCAACTTAGTCTCTTTCTCTTATTCAACTGCATTATGCAATAACCAAGTATAAGATCACTTGTCTACAATATAGCTTCTCCCTTGATTCCCATTCTTATGCTTCCAACAATCCTAACGTTTTGGCGCTCAAACTGCTAATGCAGATTTCTGCAGAATTCTTGGCTATGCCAATAGGCTGTGCTTACCCCCCTGACAGTGTTGCTAACAAGCGGAAGCCGTAGTAGCGGTATAAAGGATGGACCGAGATTGATTATACGGAATTTTTTATAAGAAACAAACTCTCAGCTCAATAACTTGCATGGAATCTTTGCTAGTCTTTATCAAATCCTTCATTAAGTAACTATGAAATATGCTCCGTTTATAGTTCAACTCTACTAATACATTTTTGTGACACTAAAAATGTTCAGTGATAAGTAGAATGAACAATAAGCAGATGTTTGACAAAAATGTTGAGTTGGTTGCAAAACTTAACCGTTTTTTGCCTAAGGTGAAATTTCGGATCATTTTCACCAGGGCCTACATAAATTATTATTATTGTTATTGATGTTGCTATTACTATTTCTATGTTTATAAGGAAATATCCCCTCAAAGTGGTTGTGGAATATGCTGTTGTACGTGAGTAAAGAAGTCCTGAAAACAGCCACAACAAGAGTCAGAAAATAAGGGTGATAAGTGATTCTTATTTAATTCTTTATCATCGGCCGACCGGATCTTTCTAACGAATATCATCATGTCACCATAGAAGCAAATCACTGCCATGTAACACCTGACCATTGATATTTGATCAGGCGTATTAAGCTTGAATTTATTATGCAAATTATTAATTATTTATTATATTATTCCCTGATGACCACGAAACAGGCTTGTTGGAATGATATTGTTGTTTTAATTGTTTTCTTCTACTCTCTGGTGCCTCATAGAAGGGTGGTCGTAATAGTCAGGAATGGACGGGGGCTGGAAATAATTGTGAATGTAGCATTACCAAGTCCACAGAATGAAGCAACGCTGAAATAAATAAAAGCAATCGGCGTGCTTTCCTTATGCTATTTTGTACCTGCAGCCTTAAGTATCTCCTATAAAAATTACCTTGGGTGAGATGCAAATGTCCTGGGTGGAAAATTATTTTAATTATTATTTAGAGGGGGCGTTCATTAGGCACCCAAGAGTGCTACTTTACAAAGCTGTACCATCCAGGTACTTTTGTTTGGTCAATAACTGCCATATAGGGAACAACGAATAGAACTTTGAAATTTCACGTCAGAGCACACGTTCTTTGTAGGTTGTTGAATTTGAATGGATCTGAAACTGATGGAATTTAAAGAATAATGAGCAAATCCATAGGGCAGCATGGTTAGGGCATTACACTTTTTTCTTTTTTATAAGACACCTAGCTAAAGGTCTAGTAGTAAAATTTCCTTCATTTTTCCTGTAACAAACAAATTGCGTCAGTACAAGTTAAATTGCAAGGCAGTGTCATATTCACATTGTTTTCATAGAGCGATTTCAATGTGCTATTTTTCTAAAGTTTCTTTTTTATGCACTTCTAATGGCTTTGTACATATTAGGCTGTGTAGTACTAGGTTCCTTAAAAAGTAATTTCCTATAAAAAAAATTTTTTTTTAGGAACTGAGCCCAAGCATTAACGTCTGTTGGTTGGAGGTATACACATTTAAAAATAAAAATATTGCTTGTGAGAATATCGAATCGCTCAGAACCGCTGAAATTTAAGAATAGCAAAGGGCTCAAGCTTATCAAGACTTACAAGTTTTGCCCATTCTACTCTCGAGTGTTAAATAAACGGGGGGTCCTAGTAGACAGTGGGGTCGGGAAAAATTCTGATATTTAATACACGGGGAGGTCAATATAAATTGGGGGTCGCAATTTTGAGTAACTACTTTCTATGATTGTGCAAGGACAGAAAGAACAGAAAAGGTTGCAGTCTCTGCTGTCCCTCGTAGTATATCAAATATTATTATAAATCTCAATTCATATCTTCTATTTATAGAATGTTCATTCTAAACATGAATCTCATTTCCATAACTTCCCCATATTTCTATCCTCTGTGTATTTGCACATGTACTTATTATAAAACTTTATAAATATGTCCATTATATATCTCCATCCCTTGTATGATATAACATGACATATGCTGATATAGCAATCACCTGTCGGATTTCAATAATTGTGAAACCTTGTTCTTTATTGTAGAAGACATCTTCGAAAACACTTTCACAGTCCACATTATAATTAATCCGTGCAAATTCTTCTAAATTTTTAGCTTTCCTTGTATATGCTCCGATCCTGTATGTTAATCTCACCATTAAATACCATAGATCTATCTCATCAGCACATGCTGGTGCTGGAATATACTATTCTTTTATGTTCTCCACTACATTTAAAAGTAGCTCTCTTACTTCTAACTTCTTACTGGCACTAGACATTCTATCAGCAAGACGTTCTCACCACTCCATTACTCACGACTGAATGAAATGATAAATACTTTGTGTCTTATTTATAATCTCATGTTATTAGAATCATATTACTTGTAAATAGAGAGATAATAATTAATATAAAAATTTATCATAAACATGAAAATAATAATTAAATGTCGCTAATGTTCAATCATGTCCATTACTATTTGTATATTTTTCAGTATTGACATTGCTGCTTCTGATGGAATCACTAGTTTCGAACATCTAGAACCATTTTCCATCCTTTCCCGCATGTATCAGCTGCTGTTATTGTCATGTACTAGAATTGATGCGGGTTCTTCTCACAGACTGACATACAGCTAATTAAATTAATATATTTTCTTTCTTCACTCACAAATTGTAGGATTCAGGGAAAGTAGTGGGTGGCAATGAATTCCAAAGGTGAGAAGTTCTTGGAATGAAAGACGATTTGTGAGCTAGAGTTCGTGGAGTAGGTAGTGTAACTTGGAATGGGTGTGAACAAGTAGAACTTCTGGTGGTTCGAACATGCCTCATTGGATCAGGAATAATATTTCTAGGACTAATACTCCAGACATGAGAGCAGTACTCCAGAGAAGGATGGATCTTGGAGTTGTATATAGTTAATAGTTGAGAAGGTGAGAAATAGCGACGGGTTCTAGAAAGAAAACCAAGTTTCTGATATGCATGCTTTGTAATGGAATTGATATGGGTTTCCAAGTGAGATTAGATGAAATAGAAAGACCAAGATGAAATGTCCAGTTTATGGCCGCTCATGAAAACAGGGGGGAAATCTTGGTGATGTTTACGTGATATGACAACCTGTGTTGTCTTTTCTTGACATAACTTAACATGGTTGTCATTACCCCACTTCTCTACATTTGTCACAGCATTGGTGAGAAGTGAGGATGAAGTGTTATGATATGGTGAAATATTGGAATAGGCAAGGTGTTGTGGATTGGATAAAAAAAGATGAACTTAAATAAGTGTCATTGGCAAGGAGAAAATACTGGAAGATGTTGAGGAAAGCAGGTGATTTATGAAGAGGATGAACAGAACAGGAGAGATAACAGAGCCCTGAGGTACACCCAAGTTGATAGAATGAGGATTAGAGAGGTAGCCATAGGCCCTAATTGCAATTGACCTATCAGATAGAAAGCTAGAAATCCATTTAATAAGGGTGTGGTGAAGACCAAACATTGGCAGTTTAACAAGAAGACCTATGTGCCAGACGCGATCAAAGGCCTTGGAAATATCAGGAGAGATCACTCTACTCTCACCGTAGGATTCTAGAGCAGAGGACCAAGCATGAACAGCATAGGCTAGAAGGTCACCGGTAGACCTGGCTTGTCGCAGCCCATAATGGTCAGAAAGGTTGTGTTGCAAGAAAGGCCAGCAGTTGTTTGGTGATAATGGTCTCCATAATCTTAGAGATGAGAGGTGATTGCAATAGGGCGATAGTTTGAAGGGTCAGATTTTTCACCTTTTTTGGAGATAAGGAAAACTTGGGCAAGTTTCCAAAGGAAGGGAAAATACCAAGAGTGTAGGAAAGTTGGAAAAGCTTGTTGAGAACAGGGGCGAGTTCAGGGGTACAAGACTTTATGACTATAGCAGGTATACCATCAGGTCCCCTAGATTATTTTATAATAGGCATTATGTAGTGCTTATGGTTGGCATTATTTTAGTGCTTATGACGTGATTGGACTCTACTGTGCATTCGTGCGCTCTGAAGGGGCCCCTATAGGCTACTTCTGCGCATACTTAGTGATTAATACTAGGTATACCTAATAACTAATTCTGGGTATACCTAATAACTAATTCTGGGTATACCTAATAATTAATTCTGGGTAACGTGTATGCCTGATACTTAATTTTGTAGTTAAAATTATGTATATGCGCAATAATTAATTTTGCACATATGTAATAATTAATTCACTACCTATACAGTAATTAATGATAGTCTCTTATTAATTGCAACTACTTTTATCAATTCAGTATACTTTTGAATTTATCGGGCCCCCATATCATTGCATTTTTGAGTTTACGGATCTACGCCCTTTTCATGCCCTAGCCACGCCCATATTTGACGAATAAACGAATATTCAGTAAAATCGGGACCAAATATTCGAATAGATAAATCTTTGATTTCAGTTAAAATAAGTTGTGGATTATTTTTCCTTCTCTGCATAGAGCTTAATTATGAACCTAACTTTCATCTTGCTTCAAAAGGGTGTGCTTTCCGACATTTCAGCGCGTACAAACTGAAAAATTTTCTGGGGGCAGGTCCCTGGACCCCAAGTTTCTCTGCTCAAGAGTAGCTCTCTATTCCACTTTCTCAGAGGATGCAAATATACGATTCCACCTTGTCTATTATTGAACACCATCAGCTTTACTCTATTTTTCTTCGTTAATCATATCCTTTTTACTTGGCAAAAGTCTTCTACATCTTAGCCTATATGCATTCTTGTTACCTTTAAAAACTGTTTCACAGAGCTTTTCCTTCGCTTCGCTGTACTGATTCATGCTATGGGGCTGGCTGGGCCATAGCCACACCAACAATTCGGTAGAATTTGTTTAGAATGATGATAAGGGAGTGATCAATAAGTTTGACATGTACCGAGACAGAAGCAAACTTGCAGGGGTATGAATTTTTTTAGAGATTAATTGTGGGGTTCAAATTCTTCTTAAAAAGTTTTGGGGTTATGACACCAAACAAAGCTTTGAGAATTCTATCATGAACTACATAACGACAGTGCATATTAAGGTCTACTGTTTTTAATTCTTCCAAATCAGAAGAATCTGAATCTGGTAATGACGAATCCTCTATCACTGTGGTTGCTTCCTGGCTGTAGATGAAGGAATCTCTAGTTAGAAATGGTGTTTTTGCAGAGGAATAAAATTTGACACGTGGGGTATGAAAATTTTTGCATATTATTGTGGGGTTAGGAAATGCGTGTGCATATTTTATGGGGTATGAAAATTTCTGGTACTTTGATTAGTTTGCTTCCACCCCGGTACCTGTCAGACCTAATGCAGCTCCCTAAGGGCATATTTTTTGGAAGATTACTAAAAACATACGAACTTCCGGCAGTTTCTAAGATCTAAATTTCAAAATTTTCCGTGGGAGCATGCGCCCAGACCTCTAGACGTACGAGCGCCATCGGCGTTCATTGCCTTCAACTGCTCCAAGCACTTGTTTAGTGCCACTGTGCTAAGATATTTACCTAAACAAATCTCTTAGGGGGTGTTCAACAATTCTGGCAAGAGTTTGACCAGCTATGAATAAAGGTCAAAGAAGCAACGTGACCAAACGGACACTAAGTTTCCTTGCAGCTTTGTATACATTGGGGTTGCCACACCTCCTCCACTCGGCACATCATGACTGTGTTCCCCTTACACAATCGCGCTGGCTGCATGCCTGAAATTTGGTGGTGGCTGTAGCTATAGTTCATTAACTTCCTCGTAAAATCATAAATTCTCTATTTCTTCTACGCATTCTTCTCAAGAAGAGAAGAAATAGAAGATTTTCTTTATTTGTATCTTAACTTACTCAAACGTTCCTATAGAAACTGGGTGATTGCACGCCTCAATTCATTTGCCACCTTATTCTAGGAAAATAACGCCCTAGAAAATTAACGCCAGTGAAATTAATACGAAGAAAATTAACGCGAATGGACCAAAATACTTCAACTTTCAAATAACAGTAACGCGAATTGGGGAAGGACTATTCATTAACGGCATAAAATTAACGCATTCTCTAAAGTTTTAGAGAATTGTAATGTCTATGGTAACAAATATATGAAGTTCGCTTCTCTTGAGTCTCGAATAGATCGACTGGTTGGAATGGTTATGGTGGTTGGATATTTACAGAAAATTAAGGGGGCTTGGAATAAGTGGGGTGGGTGGAGAATTTATCAAATTATCAATAGCTATAAGCGGGTTTTACAAGTCATTCGATTGAACAACAGATACTAAAACAACAAACGGTGATATGGAATAAAGAAGTAGTGAGTACAAACTAATAGCACCTACACAATGTACAAATTTGAGCTGCGAGTTACAAACAATCTTTATGCTGCTAACTCAGAGCCACTAATAAAAGATATTACGGAAAGATATTGCAGAAAAGGAAAGTGGAGATATCGAACATCAGGGAATCGACGAAGAGGCAGCTGTCATGCCGGAAACGGCACCGGATTTGAAATCGATCAAAGAATTGTTAATGGTAAAAGCTTTTTGTAAAATAACATGTCTTAATTTAACGTCTCGTGGCATTAAGGAGCATGATATTTAGGTAATATAAAATTAATACACATAAAATTATCACAAATTTCTAAAATTCGCATTAACTTTCTGGGGCGTTAATTTCCTGGAATAAGGTGTCTCAAGCTATCTAACATTCTCAATAGCTAATTTCTGAATCATCTCAAAATTGTCTTGAGTTTACCCATTGTGCAAACCACGACAAAAAATCCTGTACAAAGATTACAGACTGGAAAGTTTGTCTACTGCGAGACAACTTCATTTTTTTACATTTATGGTACACGTCTAAGGCAAATTCCCGGACGTTCTTGCGCGGAATCGACTTCACAATTTCTGGAAATAATACAGTGTTTGACTTTTCGCCTTTTCAAATACGCGGCCAGTTAACTGAACTATCTTTGCAGACTATCCAACTCTAGAAACTGTTATTAGGCACTTCGAAACAGATAGTACTTTGGTTGCAATATGGTTTTCTGACAATTACTTGAAACTAATAATAAGTGTCACCTTATGATATTTGGTGATAAATGTTTCAAAGCAACCGTTGCAATTAGAAATCCAACCATCGATGAAAGTGATAATGAAAACTGCTAGGCAAAACTTTAGATAAGAAATTAAGCTTCAGAAAGAATATTGAAACTTTGTACACAAAGGCCAACCATCTAAGCACTTGCTCGCTTGTCTAACTATATCGACCCTATCAAACTGACAATTTTAATGAACTCTTATTACTTCAAAGTAAAATTATTGTCTACTTGTATGAATGCTACATGAAAGTGTGTTAAATTCAAAGATACCTCTAATTCAAGTGTTGCAACTGGTATGCAAAGGTAGTGAAACAGAGTGTCGAAAGCTGATGAATAACACTGTAACCACTCATCAGAATAATCTGCAGCTACTAATGATTGAAATAAACTAAACGAAGCACAGTTTGAACCCAACTTTAATGAAGGACACTTTTACTGAGAGAAATAATCGGTATAACTTGAGAAATAAAAATAATTTGCGGCTGCCAGTAGTACAACAACAACATATGGACTAGAAAATATTGAATACAGAGGATACCATTTGTGATCTACCTTACCAAAAGAAATTACAGACTCCTACACTTTATACAGAAAATAAAACAATGGGATGGAAAGTCTTGCTACTGCAGATTATGCAAAATTTTGTTTTAAAATTAGGATATTTATAGCTTTCTATTTTATTAATCTTTGGAACGTTGTAAATAGGTTAAGTTTTGTTTGCGATAATTAGCTTTTAGCTGTACTGTATGTTGCCAACTGTAAACAGATTGTTAAAAAAAACTACTAGAGTGATTGTTCGCCTCAAATATTGGAAAGCGCGAAGTCAGTGCCCGGGCAAGATGTTGCTGGCGTGCATCCAAGTTTCCAGTCTGGTAAAGATTCGTCAATAATAATGCAAACTTCAATAAAATGAAATTGTAATCATTTAGCAGTTGCTACTACTGCAAATATGAGACATTACTATAACATAGAAATTAAAATTTATCAGCACATACAGTATACTCCGAATAATCCGGCAGAAGATAATCCGCATTTTCGCATAATCTGGATTTTTCCATGCTACCAAAATTGTACATAGTAAATTATAATGTTTATTCCGGATTTCTGGAGAGGTGACTCCACTTTACACGGATTCTCAGTGAAATATTGACGTTCAAAATGCTGTAAATTGTCAAAATATCAAAACATTATTATGAAAAACACCTTTTCTTAGGAAGGAGACAAATCACCATAATTGCCGAGGGTTGGAATAAGTGGGGCGGAGCGCGGGGG
>WIPJ01067704.1:3783-23340 GCA_018155075.1 Cassiopea andromeda
AATTCTTCACCGAGCCTCTGTATTCTTAAATATTTCTGACTTTGAACTTAGGATTGCACGTTTTTGTTACAAGAAACAAACTCTCTGACGTTAAATCCACCCTTAAATGTTTCCTAAATTTAAAGACTTCCAATGAAAATAACAACCCAGATTTGGCAACTGTGATACAAGAAAAAGGAAGCTCTGGTTTTTTGAGGCATGTAATGGATGTTGCTCTATTTTCCTTCTAGTTTGCTTAAGCATTTACTTGGAAAAACAGTTCTTTAAAGCTATTTTTTAAACTCAGTCTGCCTGTGTTTCCTAAATGTTTCTATATCATTGCCTAAATTCAGCCTCATCTTTCTTATATACATGTTTCTTACAAAAGACGTGGAACATTAAATTATTTTTAAGTTCCAAAAGTGTAACTTCGCCTGAAAATCAAAGGAATATATTCATATCTTTGTTGATGTTTTGCTGCATCATAAAGCAAGGTAAGAGTGGAACAGAGCAGGAAATATTGTATCAAAAAGTTAATCTGAAAGATCTGAAAGCAGTGGTGTAGAAGTAAATCGATAGCTAGGGGAGTTCTATTGATAGCTAGGGGGGCTCTTTTCTTGTATATGTCTTTATAAGAAACTCTGAAGTTAATTCACGTGGCTATGTAAGAAAGCGATAATGTCATCCAAAAAAGAACGTACTTTTAATACACTATATCTTGGGAACTAGCAATCTCTCGAAAGCTCTTTGAATCTAAACTAGCTTTTTACAGCAGAGTATTGATTCTTCAATGTTTCCACTTCTAAAAAACTCTCAGAGCTAGAGGGGCTGAGCCCTCCTCAAGTCACAGCTAGGGGGCTGGCTCCCCCGCGCGCCTCCTCTTCTACACCACTGATTATAACTGATAACGAAATTATAACGAAAATTCCAAACCTTGGTAAAGCTTGAGCTTAGCACTATTCTTAAAATATTTTTAAATTTCAGCACTTTTGAGCCTCAATACTCTTGTCAACTTTATTTTTATAAAAAGAGAGATCATAAAAAGAGTGTATCCTACCTTTGCTTTGCCTTTTCCTTCAAATGCATCAAAACTTGAGGAGCTATCATTGTATCGTTCCCTCTTTTATGGGTATCAAACCAAGTAGGATATTCTCCATTTTCATTCTAGAGAGAGATGAAAGTTTGAGATATTTGAATATGGTAGCTGTGGAAGGGTGTAGAAAGACATAAAAAATTATACGCTATTCTGCAAGCCATTTGGTAAAGATCAAGACACCTATTTCGTGTATGAAGTAATGCATAATTATCAATATATGCAGAAAGAGTGCAGATCGTATGTTCATTCACTATTAAGTGCCTCCTCTTTATCTTGGCTGGATCTGAAAACCCCCACTGAATCCTGAAAGGAGAGGGACGGTATCTTGAGTTGCTCGGTGTTGCTTAATTCATATGGAGAACTGTGCTACAGAGCGTTACGAGTGATGGGGAGAATCACTGAAAAGTCAAATTAGCCTTGCATAACGGGTGAATGCCCCCTGAAGGGCACAGACATCAAGCAAAGGTATGAAGCCAAACATACGGGCGTCGGCTTGATACAAGCATAGAACTCTCCAAACGATATTATCTTCTTTTTCTCAAGATGGAATCTAAAAGATAGAGTGATATGGTGAAAAACAAAACAACGATATTAGCTATTTCAATATGTCCTTGCCGATTGAAAAGTCAGCTCATATTTCACATACACAATCATGTCTCAGGCTATATAATTATTCTTATCATGAGCCAAAAAACAATCATCAAACGTTGTGGGGCCACGTATTATCAAGAATAAAAAACAATGACCAATTTTGCGTAATAGATTAATATTGTTGATAAGAAACCAGAAAACCACAGTAGAGATAAAACCATTTAACTCATGAGAATTTAGTGCTGAATAAAGTTAAATGTAAACTTGACAAGCCAACTACAACTTTGTTGCAAGCATGCGCGAAAGACAATTGTATGAACTAGATGGCCCCCCATAGCAGGGCTTTGTGGGGACTATCTGATTTATTTAACTGTCTTCTTCACATGGGAAGTTTCTAATTAAAATTGTTTGCTATAGGAAATAGTACCATTTGGGGGTCCATGGCCCTGTGTCCCCCTTGGATATGCCTGTCAAGACCTTGCTAAGCAAAAGCCAAATGAGTAACAAACAGGGACATTAAGGCCTGTTCTAGTAGGGTTGTGAGGGTGTGTCACACCCCCTAGATAAAACTTCTGCAGGGGAATTGTCAAAAGTAATATTTCTGTCAGTAACTTTATGAACGTTCCATAAGGGAGCATGGCGATTGTTATTTAACCTTTCGAGTTCACTAGCTCAACATCAACTGCAAAACAAGTTTTTCTCCTTAGTTATTGCTTTGTATGTAGCTGGTAATCATACTTTAAATTTAAGTTCAGTTTTATTTTTTATATGTAATGGCCCCAAGATAGTCAGATATTGCTCCTCGGGGTATCGTCTTTGCATTATAATAATGTTTGGCTTGTAAGTAATGTTGTATGTAACTCATTGTAGGCTTTTTATTATGAATAAAAAAAACTTTATGTCAATTTTGTATAATAGGAAATGAAGAAGAAGAAGATGATGCTAAAGTGTATCGGTAAGCATGGAGACATGTCAATTTTGCTGAAAAAAAATGAAAATCCAATACCCCCTAGACAGGTTGCTAGGAATGGCTCTGGAGAACAAGAATTTTCTGACCCCTGAAATATCTGACTTTCAGTTTTACTTCAGCAAATTTGTAGTTAATTGATGTACTTCATTCATATCAAAGAACTGTATGCATGACCCAATATCTCTTAAAGAACATGAAATGCAATACTTCAATATGACAGCCTTCTAAGTTTACAAAATGAATATTTACACCATTTAGGGATTTACATTGGTTTACCAGTAGCCTAGAATCTCAAATCCTACATCAAATTGGATTGAAAATGACTGAAATTTGAACCATAAAGCTTCTCTTACCTTGTCATTAATCTATTGAACTGGCTTAAACTAATTACCACAGAAAGGAAGTCAGAAATTATCTTCATCAGTGATTCCCTAAAGAATAAAAAGTATATTTTTCTATACAAGGAACTAATTGAAGAAATCCCATAGATAATAGCTCCCAATAAGCTTGTTTGCTAAAATATTTGACCACAGGGGCCTCATTTTCACACCTTACATAAAACAGATATCTACTTGAAATTCAAAGATCTGAGAGAATAAGATACTTTTCAAGGAATATTGCAACTCTTAGTTAACAATATTGAAATACACTGACCGATCAATGTTTCCTTTTCCTTCTGGATCAAATGACTTGAATGCATTTTTAATTGTAAAATAATCAGACTTCGCTTTCTCTTTTAAAATTCTTTCAAGCTGCATTGAGATGAAATTCAAATTTCAAATAAAAACAAGCTATTTCATGCAAAACCTGTATAATGTAAGCAACAGCATAAACAATTCCAAGAAAATTCTACAAAATATTACTTTCTAAACAATGAATTAAACTGATTCTGTGTTGTTAAATGCAGTTTTAGATCCATGATCAATAATAAACAATGAACTTCTTATCTTTTCCCACATAAGATGCTTACTATTGACCTGAACTTGGGTATTCTCAGGGCTCACCAAACATGCAACTGTAGTTGGTACAGGGGCAATGCCCTAGATGAAAAATCTTGCATGATTTTGCCCTTCATTAGAATTATTCACCCATAGATGCTAATGCTCAGACAGGATTCTTGCATTTAGTTCATGGGAGAGGTAGGTTCTGCCCAGGGGTGGTGAGGAATTTTCTGGTGGGGGGGCTGAATCTTCCAATGAGGTGGCTAAAATGGTTAGCATGACACAATAAATGGAAAATACCCCAAAAAACAGCTTTTCACCTTCCAAAAGGAGGGCATCTCCTTCTGCTTACTTTTGACTGGAGCTTGGGTGTTCTTGGGGTTTGGCAGGCATGTCACTGCAGGAGGTAAAGAGGTAATGCCCTTAGAGGAAAAATCTTGCATGATTTTGTCCATCATCAGAATTATTGGCTTGGAGAGTAGATATTCTGAAAGGATTATTGCCCCCTCAAAGGTAGCTCTCAATCAGTAGTGTCTTTTCAAGAAAATCAGGGGGCAGAGATGCTGAATTTGCATTCTAAAAATAGTGGAGTATTTGTTGTATAGACATGTGTTTTATACAAAAAATACACATTTAAATTATAAGTTCTAGCAAAAACATGGTTTATTTCTAAAAGGCATGCATTTAGCCTAGGATCTACTACTTTTGCTATGAATTTGCCAACTTGATGGTACCTGGGGGCATTTGTCACCTTTGCCCCCTAATAGCCGCTACTAATCTCAATAGTGGCTCCAGTGTTACAGAGGATGACAAATCAGAACTTAAGGATAGTCAAAATTAGACATACTGTGTTCAAGCCCATAAAAATCATCCTCATTAGGTTTAAGAGACTGGGAATTGGCATTTTCTTGAGGGACAAAAGCAAACAAATTGCTATTAGGAGGGAATTGTTTGGTGGGAGTTTTCTGGGTGGGAATTTTCTGGGAGGGACTTTTACTACTGCCCATGGAGGGTTCTGGAAACTTCCCTCCCAGAAAGTTCCTACAAAGAGAACTCCTGCCAGACAATTCCCTTCTGGAGAATTCCCTCCTAGGAAATCTCCCACCCTAGTCTCCCTCCCTAAAATTCCCTCCCAGAAAATTTTCACCAGAAAACTCCCTCCCTAATATTTGGGAGGAAGAATTGAGAGAGTGGGAGATTTCCTAGGTGGGAATTCTACAGGAGGGAATTGTCCAGCAACAGTTTTCTGGGAGGGAACTTTCCTACCACCATGCTGGAGTAGCTATGTATGAGACTCATTTCAATGAACAATAGCAACATTTAATAGGGAATTATTGAGAAATAGTTAAAGTTAAAAATAGTTAAAAGTTAACTAGTTAAACAAGATATAGTTGAAGCATTGCCCTGAAGTGGCAAAACCTGTCTTTATTATTGCTTTGAGGTCAAGAATTTTGCCTTAGTCTCTAATCCCCAAAAAACCCAATAGATCTGGTGGGAAGGGGGGATGTGTGTAAGCTTTTTGACATAATGGGGCATTTTCCTTTCATGCCCACCTGCAGCTACATGTCTCCTTAAGCTATATGCCTGTATTGGAATAGAGTGATGTGGTTGTACAATTCTCAACTTGAAGATTTATCTCTTTCCATATTCTAGATTTTCCTTGCATACATATAATAAAAGAAAGATCAATATTACAAATTGAGCTAAATCAGGGCTGGTTATAGCCATTGTCAGAAAACAGGCTTCCTTTCTTGTCAGTCATCATAGAGTTGGTGGTTATATTCAAATTCACCAGCACATGCAACAATGAATCACCTGTCTTATGCAAACAATTACTTTTTGAAGCAAATAATAGAAAAATTTTAAGACATTGAATAATATGCCCACTAGGAGGTTGCCTTTCAGTTCTTGTAAAGACATTTTATATAAATACTCACAAGCATTTATTATATATGCTAAGAAAAACAAACAAGTTATACCCTGCCATTTGCACTGGCTGCAATAAACTACTGCATCAATTTGGCAAGCATGAAAATAAGTTTTCAAAACATTTTTAAAAACAGCTATATTTCTCTGCAAATGTAACTCTTTATGGTTACTGATAAATGAAATCATACAGCTCCTAAGAATTGAGGAAAATTTAATGAAACAATGATCACACCTGGCTGAGGTTATAAAAAGGCTTTAACCTTAAGAATACCAAAGCCCTTGCTCTTTGGTAAATAACTGAAATGCAGGATAGTTACCTCATCAGTTGAAATTCTCCCAGTTGCAATTGTTGTACTTGTTGCTGGCCTTGACCCCCTGGGGCTGAGATTGTCTGCATTCTTACCTGCAAAAATTGAAAAAATTTCAAAACTATATATGAATTTTTCTCTCAATATCAGGTCCTAAAACAAAAAATAGCTTTTTGATCTTTTTTGCAATTATGATACTTTGCAATATTCAGTCTGAATACAGAAATAATAGTAATTAGCTTGCATAGAAACTTTTTCAGTGCATTAAAAAATAAAAAGCCTTAGTATGTGCCACATTTTACAATTTGGGTATGTCTAACAGAAGAAATTTAAATAAAATAAAATGAAAGAATATTATCTGAAAAAGGGAGAGTTAGCTTCTGTTGTCCCCATCCTACCTCCTTACTTTACTAATTGCTAATATCATGAATGAAAAGTATTTACCAATGCCATCTTACCATCAATAGGAAGGCTCATTTTGTTTTTATCAATAGGGAGTTTTGAATCGAAGTCTTCTTGAAGTGGTGGTAAAGAGTGATGCCTTGGGGACTTCAGGCTCCTAAAAGGCAGCTGGTCCGCAGTGATTGGACGCAAAACGTTGGGAGATTTCAACTGAATATCATCGCCAAAATGGTTATTGCTCTGCCTAGATACACCCCTGATGTTTATGTTGGCAGGATGATCAATGCGAGAAGCTGGATGAGGTACTTTGATCATCGGGAGGGCAACTCCATTCTTTGACGCAGGTCTTTCAACGAAGGGGTTCTGCCTCGGGCTTACTGCTGACATTTTACTAATGAAGTTTTGTTTCTCAAAATCTTGCTATACCTACGCAATGAAATAAAAAATGTAGGTAAAATCATAGGATATATATAATATTGTTTTAAACAATGTTTATTTGCATTTTATAAAAAGGTCAAGAGACCGATTCAAGACAGATACAACACCAGAAACAGTGGCACAACAGGAACTATGCACCATGTAACATATTAGAAGATAAAGTCCAACTAAAGTTAGTAAGATATTACCTTTTTCGACAATGGTCTTCTTGCACTACTCTATATGTTTTTGAAATGAACTGTCGATTAATTTTTCAGCATGACCATGTACCATATGTGTTGAAATTCGAGTTGCCATAACCACACTGTATTGCTACGCAACGAGCGCATCTGGTCAAGCGGCCAGAGATCATCACAAAGTCAGAAGTCAGACACAATACTTTTATCGTTTACAAAGCCGGCAATTGTTTCAAGTACAAACCACGGTCATGCTTGAACAATGCGCACAAGACAAATAATACTCCTTCGCAGCGGCAGCTCCCTATATAAGAATCCATTTTCCTCTTTTTCAAAGTTTGGAAAATTCAGTACTAGATTTTTGAGACCTAAGAAAGCTTGTGTGCGTATGCATTTAAAATTCGAATTATCAAATGTAAGGCATGTTACGATGGCTGCTCTAAAACAGTAGTCATTATTTTAAGTGGTGCGTGAAAACTTTTCACTTTCAAATATCTACGTGCAAAACATTGGAGGTCAGAAATGTTTGCAAAGAAAGTATTAATACCGGATGGGGAAAAGCATTCAGTACTTCAGCCGAAAAAAACACTGTCGTTTAAAAGAACGTGCATGCATTTCCATTGTGATGTACGGTACTTAAAAAGTTTTTCTTGACAGTGTGACACGCGACTTATGACCAAACATCTTGACAAGATAACAAACTGACAAAGAAAATACATTTTCTTCCTCTCATAGTTTCCTTGAAAATTATGAACAATGTAGCTAAAAACAATCTTCAACGTAAATTATTTCTTAAAACAGAAAAGAAAACGCTGTTTGAATATCTACAAATTACATTAAGACCAATGAAAAACGAAACAGTTACTCTGGAAAGTATAAAATAAAAGAAAGAGATTCTAATTTTAAGTCACTCTATCAGTTTCAGGTGGATTGTACTTGCTAAGCAAGGACGTTGTTTCAAGAGACAGCTATATAACTCCATGAACTGAAACCGTATAGAATAAGCCCCTCCATCACCAAATGGATGGAAACCAAGGGTACACGTCATCACTGCTTTACTCGGTGGGAAAACGTTGCACAAGAAGCCTCTTAAGTAAGCAGCCTCTTTCACCAAATCGGTCTTGATAGTGGCTTGTGAATTTCATGAATCCTCCACATCTAATCCTTGCATGAAGGCCTTATGGTCAGCAATTGATGAAAAACGTTCTGTAGTCCGCAAAATGACACGTAGCCATGTAGTCGCCAAGGCAATGTAGAATGAACGAGAGTGCTTACACCTCAAATAAAATATGCCCAGTCTCGTTGAAAATAATCTTGCCAGTCCCGTAAACTCGCTTTAAAAGCGATGCTTGTTGGAAGTTAAGGAAAACTGCATTTTTGACATTACACTGCTTAAATACTACTTTTAAGATAGAAAGATTGCCTAAGGACAATCAATATGAATTGAAATAAGAAAACCTGTTTTTATGTGTGCATTTAGTATTCAGTTTCTAAAAAATGTATCCATTTTGTACAGTCATATGTTAGCATACACCAATGGGAATATTCATAATAACACAAAGAACTTTCTAGTATGTCAAAGCAAAGCCAAATCTCTATGTAGATTTGAAAGACTCGATAAGAGATTCCTGTTCTGATACGTATAATACCAGGTAGTTCTAGAAAGCTACATAACAACATCTTATGCAGAAGTCAATATAAATTGCTTTTACCTCTGTTTGTAGGTGCATACCTAGTATGTAATTGAAACTTTCAATTTGTCTAAATAGTATTGGAATGCAATAAAAAGATTCACTCTTACAGGGTGTCTGCCAAATCTTGAAGATGGGTTTCCCTGACAGTTCCCTGACAAATATCCCTTTGCTCTGACATATTTCATTGGAAGTTTCACCCAATAAAAGAAAACTATAGGAACTGGGTACCTCAATGTCACAAACAGGGACGGATTTAAGAGATAACTATTGGGAGGGGGCTATGTAGTTAAAATTTTGTACTTTACTGAATAGTACGAACAGTGGCTGCATGGCTAATTCTAGCAGAGGTGGATAACAGGATGTCATGCAACTGAACAAAAAACAGAAGTGTCTCAGTTGTGGGTAAAAGCTAGTTTTCTCCTAAATTTGCAAGAAACTGTAAATTTTATAAGCTATAAGTTAATGGCAATATTCATGCAGAAGGCAAGAGGCTTTGTATTTTCAGAGTTCCTGCCCTCTATAACGTCGAAACACGCCCTTCTGGCAAGAGGGACAAACATTACGTTCATCTTGATCTGGTACTCCTTTGACCTTTCAACCACATATGTTTCACAGAAGAGATAATGGCATGAGATTGAAAAATGTATTGTGTCAATCTTGGATGTTAGTGAAAAGGGTCAGATTTCCTTGACATTTCCCTGACATTGCAAAAAAGGACCCAATTTCCATGATAATTACCTGACATTTTTATGAGGAAATGGAATTCCCTGACATTTCCCTGATTCCCTGACATGACAGACACCCTGTCTTATTCGTTGGGATTAGTTATTATGAGTAGGGTCGATAATCCCAGAGGCAGTGTCCGGAAAAAGCCATGGCTCCACGGCTATGAACAGGAGGAAGGCTTTGCCTGCTTGTCTCATACTTAAGGAAAGCTGCGCAATCTTGAGAAAAGAATTCAGGTTGAGGAGAGTGTTCAAGCAACATAGCATGCGGTTGAGAAAGGGTTGAACAAGGGTTGGTCATGTTTCCAGCATAGCATGGAAGATTTTTGGCTAGATATGTGATTGAATTATCTACATGCATACAGTTTCCTCAGATATGCATATTTGTTGTGGTTCTACAAGATGAAGACGGTTCAGTTTAAAAAATAGGCAGCCGAGGAGACTTTGGCCTTTTCTGGGCTCTGCCTAAAGGTCCATGAAACTAAAATTATTCTTTCAAGTTATTGGTGAGTATTGGAAAAGATATGAATCCCATTCGAGCTCTTGCTTCATGACACCTGACAGCACAAGTTCAACATTGTAAACCTCTAAAACACATAGAAATTACATGACAGGCAAAGTTATGAGAAGACATTCCTAACTGATGGTAATTCAGGTAAACATGCATGAAACATGGGAAAGAAGGACAGTGAAATCTTCGAGGAACTTAGAATGTTAGGCAATACATGCAGCAGGCTTTGACTCAAGGTATTCTGCAATCTCTATTGGAGGTTTTTGAAAACAACTAAATAAAAATCTATTAAGAAGCTAGGATTGAAGAAGTGTATGTAACCATCTTAACTGAATCGGCATGAAAAGGAGATTGAACATTTACCGTGCCCTTCTTTATGTAACGGTTCCCATAAACTGCGATCCTCTTCGCAAGTAACAACATAGCTGTTCTCTTTTTTCTGTAGAGAAAGTAAAAAAATGAAAAGGTTTGCGTCATAGTGGGAAACGAACAACTTGATATCGTCTATTTCATTCCCTTGCAAATGAAGCGCCATCAAGCAGAAAGAATGGCAACGTACAAGAAATTGTCTCAGCCATGCCTCTACAACTACTGACGCGTGTGCCACTCGCGGCACATTTAGTCATGCGAAATGGTGCGCAGCAAGTACACTCAAAAAAAGAGAAAATAGGAAACGAATCATATCACTAATGCAGGATAATACCAATTGGGATTGTTTTTCCCTAGCTCAGAACTTTTACAGCTATGACATCACACTTTCAGTATCCTTAACTGCTGACGAGGAGGCACGTCAAGGAGCAGGTATAGTTGAAAGCTGTCGTGTTTCTTGCTTGCTAACATAAACAAAGCGGCGCTTAGCAACTTGTAGTTGAAGAGGCTTAGCATAAGCATGTGCTAGATTCTTGCTGTCAAGGTATACAGGAGCAAGCCCAAACGTGTAAAACAGCTTGGAAACAACTATCCAAGAAGGAATATAGAAAATATTTTACAAGCCAAAATAAGCAAATAAACTTGGCTGTTATGATGGTAGAAGATATTGTATAACCCTACCCGTACCATCAGGCTTAGCTGGCACCTCAAATCATTTTCAAAATTGCGATTGATCAATTATGATCTACAGACTTGCAATACACGTGTCTTTATTGAATATTTATATCTGAAATCTGATCATGTGAAAACATTCCAGTACCTTAATCTTACTATCAAGAAATTGCACCAAAGATGCATCGCCATCCTTGAGCTCAAACATCTGCAATATGAGATAAAATTCTTAAAAAGACAGAGGATAAATTATTAAACTGATTGATCTTAAGAATCTTATGGCTTCGAAGCAGTTAGCTAATGGTACGTACTAAATTCTAATACTTTAAATCCAGAATTTGAAAAAGTGTGGGAAAAATCCATAGCCTACAAAACCTGCTATTATTTCTCTAATCTTTATTTTAAAATTTCAATGTAGACAATAAAAAAAAATTTGTACAGGTGTATCAGTCAAAAATTCCACATTGTGAACTCAAAAATACCTCTTCAGTCTATTTGGAGTACTGAAAGTTCCCACACTAAATTTTAACTCTCAGATTATTTCAGTTTTCCACATACATTTGCCCAGTTATAAATTTCTCATGCAAAACCATCATATCATTTTCTGTTTACTCTGTTTCGCTTGACACCAATTTTGTAACTGACTTCAGGTTAATTGTTAATGCTACAGGGATGCTATGTACTTTTAAATGTCTAATTGCCGTCCCTCCCGCTAATCAAATTTTGGAAATTTTTCCAACCCCTACACTTTTATTAGGACCCCCCGCTTATTAGTTTTTGCACAAAAATTTTTTTAAACGTGTTCCAAACAGATGTCTTGAGTAAATCTTCTAGTCTGTTAGTAATATATTTGTGCTGCCTACATTCTCACAACCATAGACACCTGATTTGTGAACAGAGTGTTTCGTAGCAGTATTATCTTAGAATTCACAGTATTTTTTCCACCACCCCTCCCGTTTATTCCGACCCCCTGCTTAGTAATTTCCTCTGTTTCCAACCCTCCATATTCCGACCCCCCCGGCAATTAGGCGCTTAAAAGTAATTCCATACTCTTTGTAGCACTTTTGTATCTTGTGTTCAATGTTAAAATTTTTTATGAGCATATGTAAAAATAAATATTCCCAAATGAACTGCTTATAGAGGATGAAATTAAAATTCCAACAGCTTAATAAATTACAGTTACAAGCAACTGAAGTTTTATGAGCATGTGGGCAATGTATAAGCTTGCCCCGATGGAAGGCTACAATGATATTCATAGATTCAACAACCAGTGTTCGCAATATCCAAAGTAACATTGCTAAAGCAACGGCAAATTAAATTGAAAAAATGCTCCATATCTACCTCTCCACCAGCACATTCAATAATCTCTTTCATAGGTACAGGTGACGGGGTGATGTTTGGCGTCACAAAAAATTTCAAACCCTGAATACAAATGAATCAAATCGAACATTAGAATTCACAAAATGTTTTGAACACCAAGTTCCATTGCGTCATTGGCGTTAAAATCGCCCTAAAGTTGAGAGGAGTGTCTGTCATGCATTGATTAAAAAGGTCTGAAAAAAAATTGAATACCTGAAAGACCTTGCGAGTTCGCGATCTTTGCATAGATACATCAAGCTTAAAGCCAAAACATTCCTCGGATTCTGGATCTTTCAATAAATAAGCTGTTTCGTCTAAAAAGAAAATATATTTATTTTTGATGAATAAAAGGGTTAGGTGAAGAGGACATCACCACCAATTTAAGGGAAATCCTCAAGGAAGAGCGAACGAAATTACAACCAAAACAGTAACGTCAAACATAAGGCAATCAAGAAATGAAAATTTTCCTCTGCTTTTTCCTTAAATCAAAAGATTCCACAAAATTTGAGAAATACTTTGAAATTTCTGGATGAAAGAAGACAAATACAACTTAGATATCCGTCTGATGGGAATATTCATCTTTAAAACATATTTAATCTGGGGGGAAGAGCCTTCTATTCTTTGAACAAAAAGCATGAGGATGGTTGGGTGCAAAGATAATGGGGTATTTTCCTTTGCTTTTGTCTTCTACCATAACAACTGACTGAATGAAATCGTCGAAATTGTCAGGCTTAATTCTAAGTAAATCAACTTTCTCTTGTAAAAGCACTCCTCTATAAGCATTAACTTCCATTATAAGTATTATAAGTATAAGTATTATAAATAATGCCATGCAGCCCAACGGGAGCACATGGTATTTTTCAAAAGAATTATTCTTATTATCTCTCTTGTCAATGCTCACAGACTTGCATTTTAACGAAAAGACTAAGCAAAACGTGATACTGAAAACAATGAACATAGCAGTTAGATGCAGCTACTACATCTTTTGTAGAAGAAATAAAAGTTGGACCAACCCTGATTTGCTTGACTTTTAGAGACATGGTTATATTAACTCAAATACATTTTCGTAATTGCTTTTCTTTGTGTATGTGCGTGTTTTTTAAATATATATTTATATATAGCAGACTAGTCAATTATACACTGCCTTAATGTAGTGAGGTGTATCATTGTATACTTAAAATACATTATTATAATCATGAAGTTTCAAAAAAAAATTATCATTATTATTATTTCAACTTTTTACAGACGGTGGCCCATTCAGCTGAGCTGGTTTGCAAGGGGCCGTCTATTTACAAAGTAAAAGCTAAAATCTTACAAAAATTAAATATTTTTAAGAAGTCTAAACTAAAAAGTGTATGTAACTAGATATATAAAAGAACTATTTACAAATAAGATTTAAAAGATGCCAGAGATGGTGCACATTTAGCACCAGCTGAGAGACCATTCCACGATTTTGATCCTCTGAAAGAATATCCTTTTTGCCCATTATTAGTTTTTTTTTAGTGGTAACTTCAAATCTCTATCAGTGTTTCTTAGGGCTCGACAAGATTGTTAATCAAATTGTTAATTGTTAATCAATTGTTAATCAATAAAGAATTGCTTTGGAACAATTAAAGAAACAAATAGATGGCACTTAAGCATCAAATGGATTAAACAAAAAGCCAAACACACTTTCCTAAATGGAAAAATACCACAGTCATCTTGTCCATAGTTTGAAGTTGTATGATGGTTAACTTTATCAATAAAAATGATATTTCTTAACATCTAGCTGTCCTCTCCCACACTTATATCCTACATTTGTGTACGACATTGCACCAACTCACTTAAGAAAAATAGGTACAAACAGGCATTATCTACGTCTGCCCTTCTAAACACTTCACACAAAGACCTGAGCCCGATAATCAGGTTCCCAGAAATAAGCATTCTCCATCTCTAATAATCTTACAGGTAGCTTAAATATGCTACAAAGTAATCTCTGGTCTTTAAAATATCGCAATGTTCAGGTCAAAATCTTATGGCCTACTGCTGTTTCATTTTGCATTTTGCACTTCTCAATTAAAAAGATGCTCTATTCATTTTTTTTCTAGAGATAAATGCATCAAATACTATTCAAAATACAAAGACATCTTATAATGTGACTCCTCTAAATAAAGACTAGAGTTGAAATAGTAACTGCACCTAGTAAGGTTCCAGCTTTATTGCTATCCTCAATCCACAGAGGTGTTACAATGTGATGAACAACAGAAATTGCGGACAAGAACTTCACAGTTCTCGTGATCTGAAATGTAAAATTACGACATAATAAATGAGATAATTTAGAGGAAAATATGTAGAATAAACAACATTTGTTTATAATAATTTCAAAATCTAAACGCCTAAGAAAAATCAGGATGAACACCTGGCTCCACAAACTTGAGTCATGCAAAACGAATTCGCTTATTAGCCTATTCATAACTGTCTTACTCGTTTAATCAAGCTAGATACTGGAGCCTGACAAAAAGCCTACATTCACATGAAAACATCGAAAAGTTTTACCACTCTGAAAAGAAAATATCACTAGACGCAGATGGCGAAACTAAATATCTATAAAGCAAGAAATACGTTAAATCAATCCCAATAATTATATCGTCCAAGCGCATTTCAATTCAATATTTGGATCTAAACATTTCCCTATTTGTAGTTGATGGGCCACATGATCGAATGAAACTTCCTTCACTATGCAGATCCCTTTGGACTGCAAACTGCAATTGCTTTCCTTTGCTTCCTTCCTTTACAGGTTGCATATTCTTTTAGTACAATATTAATGAAGTACGTAAAATAACGTAAATTGTAAGAAACCAAATCTCATGAAGGCGCACAATTACTAACCTTTGGAGCAATCAAATGCGTACAATTCTTAACACCTTTTGCTATTTCTCCCTTCATTTTCCTCAACATCTGGAACAAATTCGAAGTGCCCTAATTTCTGATTGGCATGGTTTCGTTTGGATATCAAAGGGAATGACAACATTAATGGAAAGGTAAGATAAAGTAACACAAAGTGTAAAACTTCATGACTAAATGAAAAAGCCATAGAAATAATGGATTCATTAAATCACGCAATGAGTTAAAAGATGGAAGAATAAATTTCACTCGTTGATTAATTTGAATGATGACTCAATCCTTCTATGCATCATAAAACCAAACATTGGAAAACAATTATAATGAACTGCAGAAAGCAGAAGTGCCTAAATGATTGAAAATACCTGTGCATAAGTGTTTACAGCAGGACCAGTCAGACCAGTAAATAATACACATGCTTTTGGTTTCTCGTCAACAGGAGGTTCGATTTTTCTTAACAACAAATATCCACATATTAATGAACAAATTTGTATCAAAAATACTAGAAAAACACGTAAATGTATACAGGGCTCAAACCAAATATGTGAATCAAAATTCCCAAACTATTCCCTGACTGGTAGTCAAAACACCCACTTTTTCCCTGACCATCATTTCACATATTTACAAAAAGAAGTAAGGAAGATGGAACCTAATAGATAGGTACTGCACACTATACTTGCTATTTCACAATGCTAAATGATAAAGTTCACATTTACTGACAACAATTAGAGCAATGACTTTGCAAACAACCATGCCAATAGTTAATGAAAATGATATGTTGACTAAATAATTTGTTTTCCCTGACTTTTCCTTGACTTGGGTAAAAATTATAGAAAATTCCCTGACTATTCCAGGTTTTCCCTGACTCTTCGTAAAAATGGCCTATTTTCCAGGTTTTCCAGGTTCAGTATGAACCCTATGTATACATGTATGCATATATATTTCAAGTAAGAGATATACCTTTGTTTTGCTGCCGGTTCTGGTGCTTGTTTTGCCGGGTTCTAAAAGAAGGGCACTGAATTAGATAGTGAATGGACAAATAATCTCGAACTCAGTGACGTAACCGACGTAGGTTGGGGGTAGGACAACTACTAAGGGGCCCTCAAGCTTTTGAAACACTAAAGGGACCCCTCAGATGTTTTAAGAAACAATTTTTTGTATTATTTCGAGCAAAAATTGAGATGGGGCCGCAATCTTACTGAGTTCTCTGTTGCTGCTCGAATGCTCGAACTCAGCAAAATGATAGCTATCATTAAACATAATTTTTCAATGTAACTTACATCAGCAAGTGGTCAAGATGTGCAGACTAAGAAGAGAAACAAAAGACTAAATATGTAGCAAGTAGAACTAAAAACCCTCACCTCACTTGGCTCTGATGGCTTTCGCTTTTTAGATTTTGAATTTTCATCCACTGGAGAAGTCTATAAATTGAGTGTACAGATGATGTAATTCAGCCTTTTCATCAATAAATTAAAGTAGGAAAATCAGCTCTGGACTGTATGAAGCAAACGCAGATAGAAGAAACAAATAGATCCGCATTAATCTAAACCATGATGGCCTACTGTCATAAAAAGAAAGCAGCTAGGATGGCAAGCAAGACGCAATTTTGCGGCACTAGATGACTAACTTGACTAAAAGCAAAAGATTAAGCCAGGAATGGAGCCATCTGCCAATGTGCAAGCAACAAATGGAAAGTTCCCATCGGCGACAAAATCAGATTTCCTAGTACCTCAGAGTTAGCAAATCACCTAGCGAAGTAACTATCAGTGCAACTTTTCAAATATAATTCGAGGTTTTTGGAAGAGAAAGACAGATAGTATGCTATATTATAACAATTAAAACTATAATTAAAAAATTGATAGCATGTGTCATTCTACTACTAGTTCCCAAAACAATATAAGTACAAAGCTCTTAAAGAAAACCTGTACTCCAATGCATTCGAACCTAGTGAAAAACATTACTGCTGAGTAGCCTATTATAACCACCTAAATAAGGTTTCTTTCTTGGCAGACAAAGCAAAGCTTTAAAGGAAAGATTCCTAATCTCCCATAGGAATGTACCACTTTTCAAATCAGTGATTGTACAAAATCTCCCAAATGATAAAATATAACAAAAATGGTAGTACAATTCACACGTACTTCTATTTTCTCTGGGGGCTGATTCCATGCAGCTGAAATAAACAAGAGTCGAGAAAGGTAAACAAATAATGAAATATGGAAATAATAACTACATAAAGCAAAAGGTCTTGCAACACCCACCAATGATAGCCACGACAATCAACACTGAAGGTAAATCAAAGAGAATAGCCAGTTTCATTCCATTTTTAAGATTTCCATCGACACATCCATTATTGATAGACATACTAGTTACTTAAAGATACACCCATTATGGACATAATCAGGTTGACACAATCAGAAGGTTTTGGGATAGCTTATCCCATGTTTAGTTAAAATTAATGAATATTCAATATATCTTAAAATGAAATGAAACTAGTTATTCTCTTTAATTTATCTTCAACGTTGATCGTCGTGGCTATCATCCTGAAACTCATACTAAAGCTGCGCTTTCCAGCTGATGTCTCAACACCTACCAACTTTGAAATAATTTTCTGATAAAAATTACAGTATTTACAAACTCTGTTGAGACTTGATAAACTAAAGCTGGACTATGGACTGTATCACATAATATGAAACAAATTTCAAATATGACAACATTTTAATCCAGGGGTGAGCAATTAATTCTAGAAGGGGCCACACCAGAAACCTTAACTGTGTCTGAAGGCCACCAACTTTCTTCAACTGTAAAAGTCTCTAAGTTAAATGTTTTAAATAGCTGCTACTGATTATCAGACAAATGAAGCACTCTATAAATATTTATGATAGTTAATGAGAAATTGTGGTGCGTATGTCAAGTAAGAAAATAAAAACAATCATTGAATCAGTGAAATAAATATTTAACTTTTGATTGGTCTCATGCAGGCTGGAAAGGGACATAAAAGGGCCGGATGTGGCCCGTGGGCTGTAGCTTGCCCGGGTCTAGTTTAATCGAATCACAAGGCGCAGATACCTTATAAAACTCTTGATGAACCAATAAAGTTCAACTTACCTAAGAGCTCCTTCGCATATTCCTCATTCAACATCAGCTCATCGGGCTCTCCTAGCCTTGTATACCTAGGTGACCCCGTGTAAGGAAAGGCCTGGCCCGCTGAAAAGTCGAGCAATAATTCAGAAAACAAAACAGAGAAAAGTGCCACTGATCTTGTCAAAAGTAAAGAGCATTGCTATCACGGTTCTCTGTGACAGATTACAAGCATAGGTTCTTCCTATATTGGTCAACAAACAACAGAATATGTAATACAGAGTTGCGTTTATCTTTCAAGTGCTGTAGCAATGCGACCAGCATTGAAATTTCCACTAAAATAAACAATTTACTTCAAGGAAACACTATCATACATATCAAAACAGATGAAATTATAGAAACTGATAGAAAATAAACTTAAAGAAATCCCCAATGGCATACAAGTATGAAAAAAGTGCAAAAGGCGTGTGAAAGACGATGCTCTAATTTCAAAACGTCTTAGCTTCGCTGCAAGAGTTCGCAGAGAAAGCAAGGGATTGTATCGAAAAACAACTACATAAATTATGAGATTCCTTGATGAAGCTGATGAATTCAGATGAAAACCATAGAATTTTTATCAAAATTCTATGGTTTTCTCACTGGGGCACTTCAAGTAAACAATGTTAATAGGTCCTAATTGGCCACTGTTGGGGCCAATTAGACGCAACCTATCACATGTAACCGCATCTGGCTATATGCTTCGGTTAACCTTTCGGCCGCCATCGGACGTTTCATACTCTGAGGAGTGTCGGAAGAAAAAAGCTTTTAAGTATATGTCTTAAAATGTTGCCGCTTTTTCGTGCTCTTGTTAAGTAATGGTTCTCTTACTGTGTTCTTGATTATTTTTACTGAAGTAAAAAGACATAGGGAAAGAAAAACAAATTTCTGCAAACTTTTGCCATCTGCAACCTGGAAGTGCGCTAAACAGGCTCACACCAATGTCTATGTTGACTACAAGAAAATAGTGGCCTTACACCAGCACGTCTGGAAATGTACAACCACTCGTGACAGAGAAAGATACCTTTCAAAAGTAATACTTTTTCGGTACTTGCCTTGCAGCATATCACCAAGCCATCTTGCATTTACAATAGGTATACCCCATTCCAATGCCTTCTCGTACTTTTTTCCTTCAGGTCTAAAGACAAATTTTCAAGAAATCATACTGCTATCGATACACAGCCTGTATCATTAGATAAGTACTGTGTCATTTTAAGGATCGAACAAGCTGCACGAAGAATTTATCTCTAAACAATGAGTTATAGAAGAGGAATGAATAGAAAATGCAATTAAACCCAGCCATCTTAATGTCTATAAAAACAATCATCATAATATATATATATATATATATATATATATATATATATATATATATATATATATATATATATATATATATATAT
>WIPJ01067704.1:25981-37805 GCA_018155075.1 Cassiopea andromeda
TATATATATACACACACACGATATTAGGGCAAGATGTAAATTCAAATGAACATACATATAGTGGAATTCCAATATATCGAACTATGAAGAGAGCCAGGGAATAGTACTTTATAGACGTTCAGTAGACAGGAAACAAACTTTTTTACGTATTCTAGAAGTGCACGCTTAAAAAATCATTTTTGGGCTTGCGCAGACCAATTCTAAGCTCTTTGTGCATTTTAATAAAAAAACAAACTCAATACACATGTTATTAACAGAAATGAAACTCTTATTCTTTAAACTATTTGCGTTATTCTGACAATTTGAGAGCAAAATAGTATGATATACTCTTGTGTGCTTTGGCTTTTTCACTGAAATGCGATAATCCCTTGAAGAGTTATCAACTTTTACAAGCATCTCCATTTTCAGTATCATAAAATTTGCATGTTTGCAAAATTTCCAGAGTTAGTATCACTTCACTTTTACTATATGGCTGAATGATAACTACACTATATCAAGGGTGATTATGATGAAGGGTCTCCAAACTTATTTCGTAATAAGGAGAGGAAGGAGTGTTTCATTATATCCGGAGTTTGTAATATCGAGAGGATTTGGAAGGAGTTTGCTGGCAGGATCTAAGGAACCAGACATTCTACTCGTTACACCAGCAAGCTTTTCGATACCTAGGGTTCGTTATTTCAGGATTCCATTGAATCTTGATGCAAAAAAGATATTAAAGCTAAAGGTTGAATAGCATAAAATTTTCGCAAACTGGACTAGAATGACGAAATAGAATTGCAAATGAAGGTTAGAGCAAAGAAAAATAAGAATTTTATTACAATTTACTGGAATGAAAGCGTTGTACTGATAAAAGAAATGAAAAATTTAAGAGGTACACACGTTTTACAGATCAGGTGTGTATGGGCCTGCGTGAAATAACCAGTATAATTGGCACCCAAGATAGAGACCATGTTCTTTACGATAAATCGTTCAGTTCCAGTGTAACCACTGATAGTAATAAGCTAAGAAGATTAAAGAAAGATATAAATTATTAAATTCTGGTCACAAAAATAAAGTACTACAAATAACATTATATAAATAATGTCACAAAACTCTAAAAAAATCCCAGATATAAGTTGAATCTAGCTTAAATACACTGACAGATGGCAAAAAGCTTTTTGCATTAACAATCACAGAATCCCATTTTTAGCTCTTCAAGGCACAACTGGTAAAATATCATTTTCTGATAATGTACTTTTGCATTACTGGTAAAATATCATTTTCTGATAATGTACTTTTACATTTGCTACAAAACACATGACAAATGATTAACTCAAACTAGTAGAGAAGGTAATCAAGTCAACTGATAAAACTCTATGCAGGGACGCAACTTTAATAGATTTTTTGGAGGGCGTCAGAGGTTGCCCTGCAAAAATTTTGTGCTTTTTTTAATAACAGCATTTGACCAATGGTCCTGGGTCTGGCAAGTTGCCCTGCACAAATACATTAAATTACCGTTTTTTCCCTGCGAAATGGTGGTACATTTTCAAGGTTTGGGGGTGACTCACCCCCATACCCCCTTAAGTTTAGTCCCTGACTCTATGTAATTCAGATAAATAACTAATTGAAGTGTAAGATAACTTGAATAGAACTAGAGATGAAATTAACAGACTTAGCATACTCAGTAGTAGGCTTCAATCTTTCAACACTCAGTAATCTATTTGAAAATATTACTCTAATGCACTAGAAATTCAATTTCATATGTTGCAAAAAGGCATAATAATGAGCAAAGTAATGATTTCTATTACCAGATCTTTACAGCCAGAGACTGAAGTGCTGAATGGAACAGGGAAATGCAATGGCTGACAGGGACGCATAAATTCCTTCTTCATTAACACTTCATTTAGCCAATGTGCTGTTGCAATTTTCTTGCCATCACTGAGTGCCTGCATAAAAACTTTTACTAGAGCAGGGGTTTGCAAAAAAGGTGCCTGTCCCCTGGGAGTGTTAAAAAACAATCCAAGGGTGCAAGAAGCATCATCCTTAATGACAAGAAGTTGACCTTACTTATTACTCTTTTGCAGTAGTAACATTACAAAAATTATAAGGAGTTGAGGTTCAGTACAAAATATTTCATTGGGGGAGGGGAGGGGGAGGCAGAATCAAGAAGGGCTGGCAATGACTGTACTAGAGTGATAACTGTTGAAATCTCCAGAAAAAATGTCAAGTACAGACTCAATTATCTACAACTGCATGAACAATGATTAAGTCTTAACATATTTAACAATCAATAATTTGATGGCTGATACTCCTATGAAGAATGCTGTCAACAAACTAAACATTTACCTTTTTGTAAATATCACCTTGCTGATGCAAACATAACAAATGTGTGCATCGTTTTGAGTAACTGTTATCAACTTCACCACCATATTTTCCTATTGCCTGTTTGGAGGGACAAAGGAAGAAGCTATTTAATTACAAAAACAGATTTAGCTCTACTCTGGACACAACCACACATATCCCTTTCTATCTGTATAAATAAAAAATCTGCATCATAATCTGCCATGTTTTCAAAGGAGTCTGTGTCCAAAACATTAACACAGAATACACAAAAACAAACTCAAGTGGTCTACTGATGTGGCTATTGTGATAACTGCATCCCAGCAAGAATGAGATGAGATCGTTATCAAAAATTTTTGCTTTGACCTGTCTCCATGTATTCATAAATTTCCACTTTGGAAGGTGTATTCAAAAGGTTGTGGATCTGGTGATGGAAAATACTAAATACATGTGGCTGGATGGTGCTTCCAAAAACAAATAGTTGCAGACTAACAGACATCCAGATACATGTGGATAAAGCCTCTATTCCATTTTTAATATACAATGTAGAGAGCAATATTACATTTTTGCATACTTACCTCTACCCATATTTTCAA
This sequence comes from Cassiopea andromeda, assembly GCA_018155075.1. Lineage (NCBI taxonomy): Eukaryota > Metazoa > Cnidaria > Scyphozoa > Rhizostomeae > Cassiopeidae > Cassiopea > Cassiopea andromeda. The sequence goes on from WIPJ01067704.1 coordinate 28,897, forward strand.
AGTTTCATCTGGTAATTTATCCATATAGTCAGATAGTACAAAAATGCAACCTTTCAGAATATCATGAGCATCTAAAAGTAACAAAAAACTCCAACTAATTTTGCACTGGATAAAGGAGAAGAGCTTTTAAACACCAAAGGTGAAACTCTAATTGAAAGTTGTATTGTAATAGCTATGCTTTTGATTGGCATTGAATCACCACAAGCTAATAATAACAGTCAGGTTGGTCAAGCAGGAGCAAAACTAAGGGAAATTGTTGGAGGAGTTAACAGTCCCAATTTGCTGACAAAGACTTCACTCAAACCAAGTTTGCCAACAAAGAAGAATTACCTAGCATATTCATACATTTCCCATTTTTTCTGGGAGGCTTCCACTTTTTGGGTAAACATCCTGTTCTGCCATTTTTGCATCAAAATCTCCCATTTTCAGTTCTCTAATTTTGTTAAAAGGCAGCTTTATATGTTTTAGCAACCTAATAGCAAAACAAACAATAGAAAGATGATGCCAGAGTAACAACAAACTAGAGTGACCACACTACTTCTCAGGTATCTATTGTTTTGCTATCTCCCTCCTAGTATGAACTTACCCAAATACTTCATCAACACTGCAAATTGGAATTAATAATTCATGATGACAACAAATAAATTCAACATCAACATTTTCTAGGGAAAGCTTGACAAGCCTGTTTTAGCTTTTGGATGACTGGGTAAAACAATAGAATTTTCAAGGTCTTGCAGCATGATTTCACAGTTCTCTAACAATCCCCCCCCCCAAAAAAAAGTTATCACCATCTGTCACACTCTTTGCACTCCTCCCTCTTAAAAGGGTGTGATGCATTTTTAATGGCCTCTATTGGGTAGAATGTTGATTCTTGGACTGGTCATTTCATTTAGATAGCACTGCATGTTAGTGAGAGCACAGTCACATAAATTAACAATTTACTTTATGTAGCAAAGGGCAAAGAGGAAAGAGCATGCTTTATTATAGTTTTGTGTAGCAAAAGTGGATTTTTAAAACATATATTTCTCCCTCCCATTCTTCTCCCATTTTTGGAGCATAATCTCCCATTTTCCCTGTTTTCTGAATGGAAATACATTAAACTCCCTTCTTTTAAGAAAAGTTACTAAGAATGTCTGCATTTTATCAGTAACACAACATCAACTAGTAATATGACATGCTGCAAATTTGCTGACAAGCTAAATGTGGGGGCTGCAGCACTGCCCCACACCCCCTATTGTTACACCCCTATGGTCAACTATTCTACACCAAAAAAGGCAGAACTTTGCTGTATAAAAAATATTCCATAGGCAAATGACACTAAAGATGTTAACTTGAAAGCAAACTCACCAGATTCATTTCCATTCAAATTACTTGTTGAGTCTGCTACACTTTTTGTCTTAATATCAGCCTTTTCATTTTGATTAGGATGATTGTTAGTTGCTGCTTGCTTTCTTTCAATTTCATCTGCCTCTGAAACTGGTGAGTTTGGTTGAGGCTTATTTGGAGACAACACTTTGACAACACTGCCCTGACTAACTGTTGGTGTGACTGGAGTTAGCAATGATGATGGTAAGCCATCATTCAATTTTGGTGTTGGTGTCTTCTTACTTGGAGTACCTTCTCGTGGCTTGGTAGATTCTGGGGTTTTTGGTGGCTCTTCTGTTGGGTAATATTCTTCTTCATTCAATAGACTCTTTGCTTTTATGGAGTCTGTGATCCACTCTGGTGTTACAATTTTGACACGGTCTGGCTTTTGAATTGCAAATTCAAATTTTCTCTGTCAAGAGTAGAGAAATAACTTAAAATGAAACAAAAGTGCTTTCACTTGGCTTCAGACAATACATCTGATACAAATGGTTTGAAATAGTCAAAGTATTCACTATTTTCCATCTATTAGTAAACAACCTACAATATTGTGGTAGCTGAGCCATTTGAATGTATGAACCAAAACTTTGAAATACTATACCTTCAGAAATTAAGACTTCAGTAACTGTTGATTTTTTCAAAATGCATAAAATATCATATTCCCTTTAGCAGTATGAAAAAGCGGCAACATTCTTTTGACATACTTAAAAGCTTTTTTCGTCTGAGACTCATCAGAGTATGAAAATGTCGGATAGTGACCTAAAGGTTAACTAAAATATATATCCAGATGTGGTTACATGTGATAGGATATGTGTAATTGGCCCCAAGAGTGACCAATTAGGACCTATTAAACATTGTTTACTTGAAGAGTCCCAGTGAGAAAATGAGCTCTAGTGTTGTAAACTCTAGTGTGTAGTTATGCTACCATCTGCTAAAAAGATTGTGTTCCTACCATTCAAAAAAGTTGTGTAGTTTATGAATTTTTGTGCCAATGTGAAGCTTGGTATGTAGGATGCACTATGCACAGACTGGCAGACAGAAAAAAAACCACATGTCTCTATGAGCATAAGGAGGAAAAGTAATACTCATATATGTAAAAACACCTTGTATATGTAAAAACAACAAATCTAAAATTACTTGTGAGTCAGCCATAGGACAACACCTAATTGCAAATCCAGAATGCACCAAAACATATACAGATGACAATTTTCAGATCATTGGGCAAGCAAGATCATCTTTTCCTTTAAGTGTTTTGGAATCTGTTTACATTAAGACTCAAAACCCAGTCTTGTGTAGGCAAAAATAGTTCGTTTCTCAGTGGGACTCTTCAAGTAAGCAATGGTTAATAGGTCCTAATTGGCCACTCTTGGGGCCAATTACATGTATCCTATCACATGTAACTGCACCAGAATATACATTTCGGTTAACCCTTAGGTCACTATCCAACGCTTTCATACTCTGATGAGTGTCAGACAAAAAAAGCTTTGAAGTATGTCAAAAGAATGCTGCCGCTTTTTTGTGCTGTAGTAAAGCTCTGTAGTACCAACAAACTATTCCCTTCAGCCTTTGTCATAGTTTATAAATACTTCAACACTTCTAGATATGTAGGGCAATTGATACTATGCCAGAGATCAATAGGTCTTATTACATAACTTAAGGTCAAATGCATCATGAAGGTGAAATGCGTCATTTTCATTTTCTGACAAAATCCAATGAATATAACTAGAAGAATATTGTAGCTCTTATGTTTGTCTTATCTTAGTTTACAAGTGACCATGACAAAGAGACCAGCTACAGTGGAGAAAAACTATATAAGAACTCAACAATAGATTCTACCCCTGAAGCTTTTCCAGTTACAAGGTGTGTACATTTGGGGTTCAAATTAAGCTGGCAAACAGCACCATGATATGTAATCATAGCCCAGAGTGCATTTTTGTCATTTTGTGGAACCTGAAAATAAAGACAACAGTAGAATTTTTAGTGTTTCAAAGCAAAGATGCAAGTGTCAATTAAACCAAAAATTACATCCAAATACTATCTAATGAGGCTTATGCAAGTCCAATCCATTTTTCACTGGTGAAAAATTGATTGAAGTTATGTAAATGCCATAAGAAAGATAGTTAATTGAACTAATTTGATTCCTTTTCTTATTTTATCATGCCAGTTCTTGCTTGTATCTGTTAACTATTAAATTAACTTGCTTGTCAATTAACTGGAACAAAATAGTTACTATGGTTGCAAATTACTATTTTTTAATTTAATTGATAAAAACTCATCTAATAGTTAACAAATAAAAACAAGGAATGGAGAGATGTTTTTAGAAAATAAATCAAAATAACCACTCTCCATAGGGACCTACTCAGTCATTTACTTACATTCAGCCAATATAAAATCTACATTACCAGCAAATACAATTTCCAAATTAACATAAATAAACCATTTTAAACAAACCTGTGATAAGCAGATTGTTAATCCATAAAATAGAGAGTCTTGTTCTGGTGAAAATGGATTTGAACTAGATTTGGTTAAGAATGCAAAGAAAATATCCTAAATCTCAACAGAAAAACATTGGCTATAGTCAATTTTATTCATAATTCTCTAGTCAATATTTCAAGGATGCAACTAACAACAAGTCAATAAAATATAACATTGGAAATTCTTTCTGGTTTTGTAACCTTCCAATAATATTTTAACCTTGGCTCTCCTACTCAAGTTCATAATCAAGCTGTACTAATTGAAAACATGCTTCAATTTCTAGTCTTTACATAAAATAATATAATACTAGTGCATTAATGTAAGCAATTGGGATTAAAAGGTAGTAGAATGGTAAAGGAAGACATTTCAATAAGGATACGGCAGCAAAGTATCACATTTCATACATGCATCTACCCATGCAGCCTAAAACAGAAGAAATCAATAATATAGTATTTGTAATAATTGAATAAGAGCAAAAACTATAATAAGATGGCTTTGGTTCAAGCTATCTGGGTCAGGTCTTTAACCAATGTAATAAAATTATATTTCAGGTGGGAGCTTCCCACCCAAATTATAATTGTGCTTTGGTAGATCATAATACAAGAACCCTGTATTTAAGTCAGTCAGAGCATACATTAAAACAGTTCAGCAGATTACTCAAATGCTATTGACAAAAATGGAAAAAATTGTTGTTTTTAGGAGCATTACACTAACCTTTCTTGAAAGCTAGGATACATTTTGAAGCTTAAAAATGATAATTTCTTCACTTTAAAGTATTTTCACTTTCAGAGTAACTGATAGTACCAGGGTTCTCTTGCTAGGGGGGGGCAAAGGTATTGTCCATGAAATGCCAATTACAATATGGTTAGACAAGCACAATAACTGCTCATACTACTCCAAGAAATGAGTTTTTAATTTTCTAATGGAAGGTAGCATCCTCTATATGGAGGCTATAGCCCCCTCTAGCCCTCCCCTAGTGCCAATCCTGCTTCAACAGTATCCATTAGAGCAGAAAATTTGCAAACATATTGATCAATTACCTTCACAATAGCAAGTTTTGCATCTTTAGCTTGTTCATACTCAGGGAAATTAATATTCTCTGCTATAACATGAGTGACCAAATCGCTGATGTAAAACTCACGGCTGGCACCATGTAACTTTAACAGATTCTTCACCTGCTAATTTGGGAAGAGAAAAGCTGAAACTCATACGTGAAATAGTAATGATTTTTGCAATCATCTCTCAAAAGCAGGCAACCATCCTATATGACAATGATAAATTTGTCATAGTAATGGCAATGATGATACAGCCTAGCCTGATCTATCAACTACTTCTCTTCCATACAGGAAAGCATGGCAGCTGCATGTGCTAGATTTCTATTCTGAAGGGCAGATTCACACAGAGAAAGCAAGTATGCATGCACATGGGTGTAGTCTTTGTCTCCCAGTGGCATTACAGTAGGAGGGATACAGATTCCTGTGCAAAAGTGCATACAGAATTGAATGCTTCAGCAGTGACTGCAAGCATTCAGGCTCAACCAAAACTTGCTTGCACAAGTGAGATCTTGTCAAAAACTGCCATACTTTCCAGTATGCATTCTCTTGATGAAAGTCCTCCTTGCATTGATCAATTCTGCTGTTAAAATGCTTCTAGCAATGCTAAGTAACAGATTCAACATTAAAGATGAATGAAGAATGCTCAAGATACCAATGAAAACTGATTTAGGTAAAATAACTGTCAACACCTATAAAGTTGATAATTACTTATATTTGGTACCTGTTCTTCTACCGTCAATTATTCAATTTTCAACCATACGCTGGTATCAATGCCTTTGCTGGATGCTCCTACTAGTCTAATAGTAAAATAGACATGCACAGACATGTACAGCCACTCGAGCTAATGTTAGCGCTAATAGCAGAAGCAAGCATACTAGCATGTTGCAAAAACTATAGATTTGTCTCTTTTAAAATTAGACTAGTAGGAGCATCCAATAAAGGCATTGATTCCTGCATATGTAATACTCAAGGATCACTAAAAAATAGCCTCATGATTATGGTGATTCTGTTGTTTAATTTTAAAGTAACACAGTAATCAAGGCATGTACGATATTTGGAAAGCACAATTGTACTTGTACAAGTAAACAACAAAAACCATCAGGGTCAAAATCAGCAAAGGCAAGGGAAAAGCATTGACTAACCTCATCTTTAGTTTCATCAACGAGATAAAATGAGACACCCTTAAACACTGAGGAAGCATTGTTTCTTGATCGATCCATCATGCCAACAACACTTGCAGATTTTGTGGACGCCATTTATGCCCAAGGTGCAGCGCTCCAACAACAACAACGACTTATCGAATTTTGGCGCGAGGTAATGCGGAGCATCAAGTACTTTGAATAACAAGTAATGCTCTTGATATAAACTTGATCATCTTCTTAAAACTATAAGTAGGATAGATATCTTAATACCTGCAGGTTATGCTTCTTATGGAAAGGGCTGTGTTTTGCATGCCTAGAGCGTAAATGTGTAATACCTTTGCACTATTCTCCATTGCAAGCAGCTGCTAGTGTGAAGGAGATTAAGGAGGAATATTAAGGTGGATATTATATTTATTTTCTTCGTGTTTGTCTTCAATGCTAAGCCGGAAGAATGGAAGCTGCTGGACAAGTTTTGAAACGGGCTGTAGAGCTTGATAATAAAGAGAAGTTTTCAGAAGCACTTGTTTGTTACCAAGAAGGGATAGACATATTGTTTAATGCAGTAAAACAGTCTTCAGATGACAAGTTTAAAGCAAACGCACGCCAAAGGTTGACTGAATACATGAAAAGAGCAGAACAATTGAAAGAATTTGTTCAAAATCAGAAACAAGTTGGAAGGTTTCACGAAAAGATTGAAATAAAATCCGGTCAAAGGGGGTGCAGCTATTCACGATTATTCTCAAAATATATCGATGAAAAATTAACAAAAGTTACTATAAATGATCCATATATAAGAAGTCATCACCAAATATTAAATCTTTTGAGATTCTGTGAACTTCTAGTGAAAAAAGGAAAGAATTTACAAAGTATCAAACTTATAACAACAGGTAACATACTAAGTTTTGACTATATAGTGAAGATTTTTGCACAAGAATATAAGTGAATGTGTGCTATCAGCATTTACTGTCATCTGGAATATGCTGGTTGTAGATAGCAAAGCATATTCAGCTCAACTTTTTTATCTACTATTCCCATGAATTACTATCCTATCTCTATAGGCTATATTTTAAATATCAATTACATTACTATATTATATAAGCATTATTGTTGAACAGTGTTGGAAGAAAACAAATTACCATGAATATTTTATTTGCTTATTTTCTGTAATTGTAGCAAGCTTTGGTTTAATTCTGATCTACTAGTATACAGATTACTGGAAATCAGGTCATTTTTCTGTTCACTACTGTGCAATCAAGCCGCCAATGCACAAATTCCCAAATTCTGGATAAATTTGTATATTTAATATTTTTAAAATTTTGGAAGTTTAGGAGCATTTCTGATTGGATGGCTATATAGACCCTCTTGGTGACCAAAAAATATTTTGTTACTGAAATATTATCTATCTGTTGATTGAGGCTGAATGATGTTGGAATTCCTAAAAAGTTGTATAATGTTAATTTTTTGTCCTCTAGATATCTAGCTAGTCAAATACTTTCTTCTATCAATCTAGCTGCAGATTTTGATGATGTGGCCCAGCAACTGGAGAAAATTGAGCAAATTCAACAAAGCTTGAAAGAGTTGAAAATAAACTTGGACTTTGACATGTCAGACACATTGCATGACAGAGAAATTGAATTTGACAATGGGTGGATAATCAAAATTGGTAGAGGGCTTGATTACTTTAAGCGCCCACCTTCAAAACTTGCAATTGGAAAATTGGACTTTGACTTAAGAGAATGCCATGAAACAACCATTGATATTTTCTCAACTAGGTAAAACTTGGATGGAATGAAAATCTATCCCATAAAGCTCCTATAAATTGGAAATGAAACCAAGAAGATTCATTTTATTTGAAAACCTACTTTAGGAACCATGCATATACCCTTAATGATACCAAGCAGTGCATTTACTTGCTTATTGATTGTTCTCTAAATCATTGATTTTTGAGTAGTAGAATCAGTGTTGAAATTTTGATCAAATTATATTTTAGTTAGCTAAATTAATAATTGATGTTTCAGTCAGTTTATGTGTGCACTATTTGGCACATTAATTTCACTCCATCAGCACATGCAATCAGTATTATATCAAGAAGAAAGAAATGTGTGAAATTCAACACATTTTTTATAACCGCCATTACACATACTGAAATAATATGATCTAGAATTTAATTTAGAAACACTCATCAAGTTAAATTAGTAAAACACTGTGCCCACACCAAGTCCCACATAGCTATATGCTGTAATTCACAATAAAAGGTGGGTACAGTGAAGATTAATATATTAGATCTATTGACAGTAAAAGGTCATAATCTTGCTTCTATTAAGGCTCTTCAGTTACTTTTCCTCCAGAGGCTGTATTAAATGACTAACATTTTATATGTCATTGTGTTTTCTCTGCTTATTTTCACCTCTTCAAAAGTTTTCAGGGCTTAAAGCCCTAATTCAAGTTACCAACTGAACAGTACACTCTCAGATACTTTTCCATTTGACTGCCATAACTTACAGAGCTTTTTTGAGATTTCAAATTAACAAAGAAGTAACTTAGCAACAACCACAATCTGCGTCTTTCTCTGCTCCTTCTCTGCAGAACCTGTACCAGCAAATAAAAGTCATGACACCAATGATGCCAAATATTCCCCAGAAAATCATTCCAATTGAAAAGAAAGTGCTTCCTACATTCTTTATTTGTGCCAGCATCACCGGAGGAGCATATGGAATGAGTCGACGCTGAGCAATTCCGAACACTGGTCCAAGTGTCATTACCAATGCAATCAGACCAGCAGGAAGGACAATCACCAATCGAAGTGGGATGCACGGGAAGCAGAATGGATTGCCAATCCATAGATAAAGAGGCATCATACCTGTTGCAAAAT
>WIPJ01067704.1:40113-58538 GCA_018155075.1 Cassiopea andromeda
AGAGTAAATAAAGAACAATGACTTTGACACAATAAAGCAAGCATGCAAAGATTTATTATGAAGCTTTCAATTTGAAATTCGATAGATATCCACACTTTCATAGCAATGGCAATCAGGGGGTGGATTCAGAGCTGGGCTATGGGGCATCTGACTTACTTTATTGTTTTCTTCATGTGGGAAGTTCCTTAGCACAATTTTTTGCTATGGAAAATGTTACCTTTTGGGTACATGGCCCCCTGGATCCGTCAGTGATGGCAATCGCCGTACGTCAAATGTTCCGAGTTTATCACATTTACTGTAATTCCATAGAATAACATAGAGATGGTAACATGAGGGCTCATTTCCATAGGACAGCATTCTTGCTATATTTACATATACTTGGGCTAAATGCTGCTTAGCTTCTTCAATCAACTAGAAACATTCTTGGATTGCTTGCCCTACTCCTACGTATTCCGTGAAATTGCCATTTCTGTCTTAGGATTAGTATTAGAATGTAATTTACCTCTAGGCACCCAGACTACCAGGAACATTGGAAACATTTAAAAGCTGTGGTTCAAACAAAATGATGCACAATATCATAAAAATTGGCCACTTTCCAATAGGAGCCGAGGGGCCATGTAGCCCAAATTAATTGACCCTACCAAACTGAAGCCCCATCTATCAAATAGGGAGTACCGTATGAAAAATAAAGATGCACTTGTATTACTTGTCTGAAAATTAAGGGAAACTTGTTCCGGGCTCCAATGTTATTGGGGATCAGTAACTTACCTTTGTAAAGTGCTATAAATGCCATGCCAACGCAAGTTAAAGCCAACATTTTCTTGCTCTCATCCAACGACATATCAGCGGGTACAGATGCCAGTGTCGTTGCACACTCCCAACAGTTGAAATTTCCATACTTCCACAACTGTGCAATAAATTCCATGACAATACTACCTGATGGAATATCGAAGAAAATCGTCTCCAGAATCAGCATGAGCACGTGGATCTGGAGAACATTTCTGAAGTACGCATGTCCATTTTCACGATAGACCTCCATGTCTTTCTCAATAAAGTATTTGATCAGATTTGGCAACAGTAAGCCGATGTGCACTAAAAAGAGCAACCCTCCAAGGCACAAAAATGACAGGAATACTAAGTGTACCATATTCAGGTGCTCTTGACTGGATCTCAAAGCTGTCGCTGTGCCATTGGTACCTCCAGAACAATAGAGTGTGTTGGTACTGCATAGTGTCCTCGTGAGGTTCTGGTGGGTGCTGTTCGTGAAGTATATCGTACCATTGACATCTTTGTAGCAGGGAACCTTAGCGACATGTGACAAGAGGTTGGCACAGCCTGTCACCTTCTCATTAACCATCACAAAAATGCCAGCATGTGTGCCAACATCTAATCCTTGGAACGTGAAAAAGATTAAAAATTCGAACAACACTGTCCATTTCTCTTCTATTTCAAATGAAAGGCACATGGCGTTGCTACTTTATCTCTTCCTTCAGAAGTTGTCAATCTGCTGAGCGGAGGTTTACGCTTTTGCTAAGTGTGCCATTTGATACAAATTGCCCACAATCAAATCTAGAAAAACCAAAGTTGCTACTTTATCTTTTCCTTCAGAAAATGCCAATCTGCTGAGCGCAGGCTTCAGGCTTGTGTTAGATGTGCCATTCGATACAAATTGTCCACAATCAAATCTAGAAAAATTAAGCGCTAATGAATTAGAGTTTCGTGTCACATCACTTTGTTTCAGGGCTCATGCACCGGTTACGTAACGCCTCCAAGAGGGAGGAAGGGTACCTTGATTTGTTACTGTGCGGTTTCGTTCATATTATTATTAGCCAATTATACACTGCCTATCATTAGAGAGGCTTATGAAAAATATTATTATTTTTTGTAGTATTATTATTATTTTATATCATATTATTATTTTATATTATAATTTTTATAAAACATTATCATTATTATTTTTATTGCCTTATAAACTCAGATTTTATTTTTATTTAGTTTTAGCAGACAAACCAATCATGCATCGCCTATGTTTTAGCAAGATGTATGCTTGTATTCTTTAGTTACTGTTGAGTGAAATGAAGTTTAAAAAAATTGGAAATTTCTCCAAGGTTGGCAATAATATATAAAGTAATATACAACCAATAAGCTAATTAACGCCAACAAAATAAATTGAAACTACCTTACAATTATTTACACTACAAAAGGAAGAACAGTAACTGCAAAAACCGTAAGGAGGTTTTTAATATACGGAGAGAGGGTCCCAAAAACGATAAAAAATGGAGTTACGTAGTGGGTGCATGCCTCCCATAAGTAGACTGAAAGATATATGCGTGCCATATGAAAGCCACAAGACTAATGCTCGATTAAGCATCCTTTCGTGGTGCAACCAACTCACTAAAACACTGCTGACAAACTTATACGGTTCATTAATAAAGCATAATTTCTTAGTCATAAGATGCCATTGTTGATGACTGGAGTCTCTATCGAAAATCTCCTACAAGTAAACCCTTGTATAGTTTGTTCAGTCTGCGAAAAACTGCTGCTTCTGCTTCTATGTATAATTTTTATAACTGATAAACATCAAAAGCTTATTGCTTAGGCATAGTTTCTTACTATACCTTGATCATACAATCTCACTGTTGGTGACTGGAGTCTCTATCGAAAATCTCCTGCAAGTAAGCCCTTGTAAATTTTATTCAGTCTTCATACAACTGCTATGAATCGTTCCTCTAACTGACAAACTTCTACAGCTTCTTGCTAAGGTATAATTTCTTACTATAACTTAATCACACAATTGCATTGTTGGTGATTGGAGTCTCAATCGAAAAACTCCTGCAAGTAAAAGCCTTGTACTTATTGTTCATTCTGCGACAGCCACTGTTTTCACATCTATGAATCATTCTTCTAACTGTTCATGCTGTTTGTAATATCTGATCTTACGTTTAGACAAGAGATAGGGCAACCATACTCAAACAATTCGAGCAATAGTGAGGCCAAACAAACGGAGCGATTGAACGAAACAATACTCAGCAGCTTCAAATCTGCGATTGAATTAATTAAGTCGCTTACTTAAATTGCTGTGTTAAGTCACTTTGGCAGTTGGTAAATCATTCAATCAAGTTATGAATCCTGGACGATCGAAGAGTCTAGGAAATTCTTTTATGAGTTATTGAGTCTGTTAGAAAAGCAGACGATACAACCATGAGTCACATACCGAAGGTACAACTTCTAGCCATTGAGTAACGACTTCCAGACTTTCTATCATTCCTACATCTGGTATACATTTTCCAGAAAAATTTTATGTCATCTCTACCTCTAACATATACTACTTTAATAAACTTTGTTTTCCTTAAATCCAGCATAGAAACTACTTACCAAAAGCTAACGAAAGATGGGATCAATAGTTAGCATAAAGCTAAAGTAACTACCAATGTAGTATGGTAAGCTACAGAGGCGTCTTGGCACCTGCAGGGTAAAGTGAGCCAAGTTCAAAGATTTTCCAATAAATTTCGAAACCTTCATCTTTACCAACAGTAATAGTCCAAGAGTTTTCCAACGAAACATTAAAATTTCCGAAAATCTGATAATTTCGAAAAAATTGGAGGGACCATGGCCCCCTGCCTCCCCCGACCACGACGCCCTGGTAAGCTACAGCTTTCACACTCTTTTTCATTACATCAGCAGACAAATAAGGCCAATTATTGATTTGTTTTGAAAAGTGATGGACAAAAATTCTATGTTACATTTCATCTTTGAGCACAAGAAACAATTGTTTCATTATATTCCTTTTATTCCATAGAAAATAGAAACAGCTGCAAATTTGCTCGTAAAACATTCTACCCAACAAAATTTTTAATTTGATATCGTTTATGATATCATCCTTTGCGACTAAAAGAGTTAAATTCAGCAGGTTTTATGGCCTTTTTATCTTCATTCTCAACCCCACTAATGTTCATCCAATATTGCACAAAATTTTAAAGTAAAAAGAGCTAGTAGTAGATAATTGAATAACAAGTTCGTCATAATAATACTAACTCGTTGCATTACAACCAAGTAAATTTTCTTTATAACGGTTGTCTTTCCGTTGTTCGAAAATATATAGAAATACCCGTTCTAATGATGAAACCTTTAGTCTGTATTAGCAACTGATGATGAACGATGAATCCGAAACATGTATTGCAAAATCAAACAAATAGTTGTCTTTTTATACATCATATCTAACCAAATAAATCATTTCCCAACCATGAGGAACACTACACGAATCCTGGAAAATTAAGAAATTAATTAGCAAATGCTAGAAAGAATGCATATTTGCAGTCACTGACATTAACTCCCGAGCAGAAAATTTCTATACTTTGAGCTCACTAAGGTTGTCAGTTCACTATACTTTGAGTATCACTGAGGCGAGTGCATGACTTCGGCCAGTGGTAGAAAAAGTTACTACAGTGTTATCAAAGCATGCAATTGTGATCCAATGAACTCAATTTTTAATTAAATATGGCAAGGTGGGTTTCCCTACGCCATTTCTCTCGACTGATTTTTGAACATATAATGGAATTTGAAGAGACTAGTTTGTACACAAATGATATGGATTGAGCTTGAGTGTAGTGTGTACTATCTTCCTAGACATCATGGAATGCGAGATGAACATCTTCAAGCAGCTTTTCAACGGGAAAAGTGTATGAGTTTATGTGGTCACTATCTGCGTTTTAAATTTATAAGCAAGAAGACAAATATATCATCTATATTTTAGATAAAAACAAATATCAATTAGTAAAAATTGTTTCCATATAGCTCAAAATTTGCTGTCACAAATATGTCATGACCTGTTTTGAATTCTTTACAGCTGTATATACCAGTTCATATTGTTTAGCTTAGTCCATGATTGTAAGGAATAGCAGTTACCTCAATGTCGTTCAAGAAGACGACGTCTGAAACATGATGGAGTTATGACTGAAATTGGTGAAGAGTACTGCGAATTGATTACTCACTTTCAGAATTCAGCAATCGCATGACCGAAGTCAAGCCAGCGAGAAGACGCATTCAGACAAACATTTTCTGCGTCGTAATATTCGCATCAGCTTAAGCACGAGCGGATACAACTCAGTACTCACTCTTGGCTGAAAAAACACAAGACAAAGAGTATGAATTGCGCAAGGGCTAGAATACAAAGCAAATCAAAGTTACTAAGGTGGGGAGATTGCTTTGAGCAGGTAAGTTTATATTGATTGTTTATTGCGAAACGCGGTATTTTCAGCGCCTCACAATGAAGTCATCAATATGCGAACAAAGCATTCCACTATATAGTCATCTATATACAAAAGAAACGCACGGTTTCTGATCTGCTCCGGCTGCGCATTCTTTCGATTTCAACAAATTTTCGACTCCATTACAGTCCACTTGAACTGCTTCATATTTAATAGGCTTCTTTAGAATTTTCTTTGGGAATCAGTTAAACTATTTGAGGGCCTCTCAGCAACTCAAATAAGCACGATTATAATTTGTTGATGGGAAACAAGATAGAGCAAGGGGATCAGAGAAAAACGAAGTAAATAAAACCTTGCATGTAATTCTAACGTTTTAAAGGTTGTGTAAAGCTTTAAATATCAGTTATTATAAGGACACTCAATGCTCAATCTAGTGCACAAAAATTGAAGAAAAAGATGCAAAAATACCTCATCCAAACGCAGCAGGTACTTGAAAGCCTATAACCTACGTTGATACAAGCGTTTTCGATGTACGTTTAGGAATTCTCAATCAGTTCACAGAAGCCAAGGATTAAAAACATTGTATCGTGAAAATTCGCTCAGTCCCAGTCCCATGAAAGCAGCTGGAGTGATGCTTTATAGAGGTTGAAGCAAGAGCCTAAATTACAGACCAAGATATCTTAAAAATCATTCATTCCTCAACCTTCTTAAATAAACCTATTGAAGTAAAGCTCTGCATGAATCAGAAGTAATACTTCCATGCATAATAAGCGTTTTTTTATAAGAAACAAGATCTCTGGCTACAGCCTGGATGTTTCTTACTATTTCATCAAATCGAGCTTTAAATGTTTCTTAAATTCTTAAGATTTCCAGTAGCAACCCAGATTAGGCAACTGTGATGCAAGAAAACAATTGAAAGGCATGCAAGGGATGCTGCATCTATTTTCATTGTACATTAATCGAAATTTTCTTGTAAAAACAATATTTTCAAGTTATTGTTTGAAACTCAGCCTGCCAATATTTCTTGAATGTTTCATAATTTTTGCACAATTTCATCTTCATGTTTCGTATAGACGTGTTCCATGTAAAAAAAAACGCGTGAGTTTATCTTTGACAAGTCAACAACCGATCTTGCCATAGGCAACGAAAACTGAATGACACGAGCAGAGAAAAAAGAAACCATAAGTTTAGGTTTCACAGACAGAGAGACCCAAAAAAACACAGGCAGGCGCATGCGAACACGTGCATACACGAACACACGTACACGTTTTTTTATAAGAAAAAGTTTGTAACAAAATGAAACTCAAATGGTCAAACTCTTAAGAAAATCTTTAGAAAATCACGAGGCTCAATTTCCAATATTTAGTATATTTATTAGCCAAAAATCGATATTTCGTTATTATTGCATTCAAAATGCTAAAGATGGAATTCAAATTCAAGTATACAATATTAATAACGAAACTGTAAACCTTTTAGCTAGTGTTAAGAAAAGTTAAGAAAGTTAATTTCAATAAAAGTTAAGAAAAAGTTAAGAAAATCTCAGGCTCAAAACACACACACGCACATGCCAAAATATATATGCACCTATGAGATCATCTCTACTCCTTAGCTTCATATAAAAGGCGAGTTAATCAAACAAAGTCATCCTAGTATCCTAGGGCTCCATTCCGGTGGACAACTTTAAGCCATAAATTACCCAATATAGTCATGATAATAAACAGGTGCACTTGCGTAGGAGCAATGCCACATATTGCATTTGAAAGTGTTTA
Source organism: Cassiopea andromeda (assembly GCA_018155075.1). Lineage (NCBI taxonomy): Eukaryota > Metazoa > Cnidaria > Scyphozoa > Rhizostomeae > Cassiopeidae > Cassiopea > Cassiopea andromeda. The sequence continues at coordinate 47,090 of WIPJ01067704.1, forward strand.
TTCCACAACTTTTGCGGCAATAAGGCTCCTATAATTTCGATACAATGAATAATTCACGAGTTCGGTTTCCTTCATCACATTTGTGGTGATTCCTTGGAAAAACGTTAGTAGAACCCTAGTAGTGCTAGCAGGACCAATTAAAGCTCAGGAGCTCTAAAATGTTTTGACACATTATGTAAAAACTTCTGAATCTTCGGTGATTGCAAAGACACAAGCGTAATTCGTCTCTATCTGCGTTCAGTGCAACGTTACTAAAGGAAAGTGGTATGGATAGTTCTTTCTCGTCCAACATAGCTCTGCGAGTCATTTTTTCTGAGGAAAGAATGAACTAATTTCCCTAATCCTCCTCACAACCGCCACCAATTCTATAAATTTCCAGAAAAAAAATCAGCTTTCATACGCAGTCCACTCTATGTAAAGAAATATTTTCGGTATTCATTATCGCATTGCGAACATGCTAGAATTTTGAACGCAGGTGTTTCGCTTAAGAGAGGATAAGTCAAATAAATCCATGTTATTTTTTAGCCGATTTATAGATTGCCAATCCTTTTTAGAAGTCAAAATATCTAGCAAACAAAGCTAGGCAGAGTAAACAAGATGGGTTAAATGTGTTCATTACCGTGCATGTTTTCCAGCTTCAACTATTCTTCTTGAATCTAAATCAGACAAAGCTGAAGACCAGATGCCCCATAACGTCAGTAAAAATAGGGCGTCAATTAAAAAACAAGTCACATATTGAAAGTTAATTTCTCTCTTTGCAAACAGACAGTTCCATGATAATAGCCTGTTAATTGTGGACACAAAACTTCAAGCCTATAAGCTGTCCCTACTGAAGGCGAAGTCTTGACTGTTTCCGAATTTTGAAAGAACAATTATGGAGTCAGATAATTTATCACAATAAGAATGTAAAACAAAAGTCTAATGTAAATTATCATTACTAAATGAAAAACAACAACCACACTTTTGAGATTTTCCAGTAAGGATTGGCAAATAGCCTGCTTACGACCAGATCAGCCTGTCATTGTCCTAAATTGTTCCACCCAGTATTTCGTACAGATTTTACTTCTATCTACTACACTTATCATACTATCAATATACTTTTCTATATGGAAAGCACATGGGAGAAGCAACTGAAACAGATACAAGGAAAAGTGCAAAAACCAAAACAATGATCAAGATTTTATAGGCAAGACTCTGTAAGTTTGAGTGCTTATGACGAAAGATGGAATAGTGTGTGAAAATGTCATTTCTATGCTGAGATCAGTGGTGTGCCAAAGGTATTATGAGTGGGAGGGAGATGTAAGGAGTGCAGCAAAAGAAATTTACTGACAGGTTACAAAATCCCCCATTATTATCGATAAGCCATATTCGTTATGCCAGCTTTAACTGACAAGCCGCAAAATTAATGACAGCTTTGGCAAAAAGCGGGCACCCACTCACCCCTATTTCGACACGCCGCTGGCTGATATGAGTGATACTAGGTTATTCTTGATCACGGGTCACCGACCTTTTGGGCTTCAGGGCCAAACTCACTATGCACCACCCTCGCTGGGGCCCGATGTTGCTGACAATACAGAACCCTATTTTACATATTGTGGTTTACCTTGAGGGCTGCTGTGGGAAAAGTGAAAATGGCAGACTACAAAGGATGCAAAATGCAAAAAAACATCAATACCTTGCCAACACTACATATTACGTTAAAAATTCATGCGCTTTTCCGCACGCAATGGAGCCAGATTGGGTGGTGGCCGGGTTCGCATGTGGCGTTGGGGTCAAAGGTTAGCGACCTCTGTTCTAGACAAAGACAAAGTGATTCATAAAAATTAAACCCAAAGAGTCTAGCTTCGAGGTTAAATGAAATAAATCCATCGAATCCATGCTTGTAAGCATTCTATCTGATAAACTGAGTAGGAAATTTTGCATAGTGTAGAAAATGTGTTCACTGCCATGTGCTGTTAGACAGATGTTGTTCCAGATTTGATGATTTTGAAAAGGGCATTTACATTGTTCGCTTTGATCGCACTTCTGCATGCTGTAATTATTGCTGATTTTGTCTTTCCAACTGAAATTAAGACAACATAAAATACAAGACAATATTGGAAGAATTGGAAGAAAATATTGCATCTTGCAATGATAACTTAAAAGATGGCATCGAAGGCCTTAAAAAGTTATTCGTAACTGGCAATAGGATGGTGATGCTGAGACCCAGGGACAAAACTAAAGGAAGGAGTGTTGATGAGTCACCCCCAATCTTGAAAATTTGCCATTTCACGGGGGGGACGGCAGTAAAATGTAATTCTGCAGGGCAAATCTCTGACACCCTAAAAATAAGTAACATCCTTGCAGGGAACCTAGGTGTATTAGAATGAGAGCGCGGAGAACAGCCTGTATTATCCCAAATTATCTAACAAATTTGGCCTAGCAAGAAATATGAGAGGCTTTATCAGATAAGAATTATTAACGTATCACGGCGTTAAAATGAATCGCTATCGTACAAATTGTGAACAAGGCTCGAACATCTATTTAAAGTTGACTGAAAAGTTGAGTTAAAATTCACCCTTTCAACATTCAAGTAATACAAAATTGAAGCATAGAAATATAGCATATAGTTAAAATATTCATATGTGAGGAACAGGGGCGTACCGAAGTAGGGGTGTTGGGGTGTCACATCCCCCCACTTTTGCTGAAATCGCAGGCAATGCTATAACTTGTCGGTAAAAATTTGCATGACGATCATCGCCTGTCGGTAATCGATCATCGCTTATCGGTAATTCTGGGACATTTAGTACCTTTTCGGTAAATTTCTGTTGCTACACTCCCCCTACCCGCCCCCACTCAAAAATTTCTCGGCACCCCACTGGTCAGGTATGGAAATGTATAAAATATAACAGTCACTGATAGAATTATAATGACTAATAAGCAATACGTCATCTCAATGATAATAACTAATAAGCAATATTTAAAGTCCAACAGAAGAGATCTCCTTCATGCTTATACGCACATACCTCGCAAATTAGCAGCTCGCTGTATGGTCTGATTCACAATTTTTAATGATGAGAGAAGCTCTTCATGGTTGTTGCATCGAATTTGGTAGCCATTTATCAAATCTCTGTTCAAGTCAAACAGCTCCATGTATGCTTTTCTCATATTTGGCCTAGACAAAATTTAAAGCTCAAAAACGACGAAACACGAGAGGAAGACAGGATAATTACATATGAATATATAAACCATGGGTGGCCAACCAATGAGAGGCTAATAGCCGCATTCTCTACTGTGACGCCACAAAGAGCCACGTCAAATTCATGTGACACATGAGCATCACCCCCATACCTTCCTCTCACACAAAAATATCTAACTGAATTCAAGTGCAGTACATATATATAAGAAACACATATATCAATATGATTGCAAGAACCGCATGAAACTAGGGAAAGAGCCGCGGGTTGGCCACCCCAGCGTTCTATGCTCTAATTTGCATTTCTACTGTGTGAATTCTCTTTTAGATCTTCTGTATTTTTCCAGTATTTAAACTTTTAGCTTATACAAACAATAAATAGATTAGAAGTCAAACACCCTGCGTCCGAAAGTGGAGAAAAACTCAAAAAATATATCATGAGTAATTTAAAAATCATTAGCTTGCATAATTTTGAAAACAACTGGCTCAAATTAAGGTACTTTTTAGGATTTTGACAAAACATTAGGGAAAGTATTGGAAAACGATTTTCCGTGTTTTGCAAGAATGGGGCTTAAATCTATAAATATATAAATAGTAAATAAATTAAATAAAGAATATAAGACATAGATATAACAAACAGTATATAGATAAGAAGTTAAATGTTGAAATCAGAATCCAGAAATCATAGGCAGCAGCAGCAAAATGAACTTGTTTACTTTGCAACTAATCTCTTACTGTTCATGCAAACCAGAGGGAGCTGTGGCCAGGAGGAAAAATTCCAGTTGGGTTCCATTAATGGTGAGTAACTACGTTACTGGTTAAGTCGATAAATGAGCTCCATTCGCAATTGATGGGCGCCCATTGAATCCCCACGATGAATTTTCACAATGAATAGACCCTTTTCAGCAGATTCTCCCGGCTATATTTTTGGAGCCACAACTCCTCTCAGGCAGAATCTTCAGATGAAATGAGTATTATGTCTTAAATTAGTAAAAAACTATTCATAAATACTTGAAGCTTCACTATGATGCAAAGATCTAATATTTAGGAAAAGCTCTCTCTATTCGCTGATTCTGAACTAAATCATAATAATAGCTCACATATCAAACATAATTCGTGCATCTTCAGCTCTGACTACAAGACTTCTAATTAAATTTGAATGATCCGCCATTTCTGCACTCAGTCGTTCTCTAACTGTATGTAGCTCATCAGCCTATTAGAGAATGAAGCAATATCACGTGATTTAATTCTAAGAGTTTAAGCCAAAAGCCACACAGCGCGTGTTGTTGCTAAAGATAATGAGCGCAACATAGGATCTAATGCCTCATCTCTAGCAGCAAAAAGCAATTTAGTTTAGCTTAAAGCTAATGCCAGTATTCACGTCTTTTTTATAAGAAACACTTCTATAAGAAACATGAGGCTGAAATTAGGTAAAAATTAAGAAACAAAGGAAGGCTGCGCTTCAAACAATAACTTGCAAAACCAGCTTTACTAGTAAATACTTTTTATCAGACTAGCAATAAAATGGATTTAGCATCCATTGCATGTCTCACACAACCTGGAAATTCTTTTTCTTGTATCACAGTTGCCTAATCTGGGTTTTTATTTTTATTGGAAGTCTTTAAATTTAAGAAACATTTAATGTTGGATTTGAAGAAATATCCAGGCTGAAGCCAGAGAGTTGGTTTCTTATAAACAAACGAGTATCCTCCTGCTATCTCATTTATTGCCAAATGCAATGAGACTATGACATCAGGACTTGGGAAGAGTATGAAGATCAAGTGCGGATCTGAGGAAATTACGGACCTGAGCGCAACTTGAACTCAGGGTTCGGGCTGTGGTGAGTTGATAAAATACAAGGACATTTCAGGGAGTGCTTAAGGACTAAAAAATTATTTTTAAGGAATATCTTTTGTGTATTTCCATGACGTAAAGTAAACCTTTTCCGCTGAAAATCCTCTCCCCCATGACTTGATTAGAAAGAAATGAGTTTTTAAGGATTTTTTCTTAGATGCGCGAATTCAAAGAGTCTATGCGCTTTTAAAAACGTAAGTTAATTCTAAAGGGTACGAGCCTTGTGAAATTGCAACCCTTGATACGTGTATAATCGAGGGCAATGAGTCAAACTCCCGCTCGAGTCTGTCATTTCATCCCACTCCATCTTCATACAGTGAGATGTGCCCAAGTCATCTATATAGCATAGACCAAGGACTACGATCTCAGAATAGGGTTTTCTAAAAGCAAGCAAATCCAGTACTCAAGGGAAATCTCTTTGAGTGCTACTAAATGTACTAAACACAAACAAGCATTTGCTATAAAGGCCATCCAAAGAAAAAGCTTTGGAAGCCGACTTGATTCTGTGAGAATAACAAATGATAGCTCATTCAAACATTCCGCAAAAATAGTTGCTGATGTCATAACCACATATCTATTTGACGCGTGGAAGTACTGCCAGGGTTAGTGCTCTGATGAGTAGACAAAATTTAAGGACTTTTCAAGGAGTTTCTCGATCAAAACATAAATTTTAAGGTGTATTTTTTGTTTGCCTTCATTGTAAAAAGCAAATTACTTCCAAAATATGTCTGCCGTTGAAATTCCTTTACCGAAATCACTGATTAGAAATAAGACGTCTTTGAGGAAGTTTTCCTAGAATGCACGAAGTTATGGAGTATTCAAACGCCCTTGAAAAACCTAAATTAAATCTAAGGAGTTTCTTCAAGCAGTATCACAAATTCTGTGCTATGGAGATGAAAGTCCAATTCTCAATTCAAAAAGAATACCCAAGTTTAATTCCTACGCTCCTAAAAGTCAAATGTATGTTAAACAGGGAAAACTTCGACTTCCACCTCTCAGGAATCCATGCAAAAATAGTTTTTTGAGTATCTTAAAACGACAGAAAACAACTAAGCATAACACATTTGGCAGCAAAGACGCCAAATTCACCCAAAATTAAAACGAACGCAAACAAAATCTGGACAAAACTCGAGTTTTCAATAAAATAGCCAAGGCATTTAAAATAAAATACGGTGAATGACTGCCAACGGACAAAAAAGATTCTAGTAATACACCACGCGCGTTTTTGATTAAAACTTAAGCCAAGCTAATCAATAGCTTTTTGCGTATTTCTTGATTGCAAGCCGTGAACATCTGCAGTTTTCCTACCTTGAGTAAATATGCGTCGAAACTGTCTGAGCATTGAACAAACAGTAATAGATATAGCTTGAAGTTATTAACTCATCTATTTAAAAAAAAAGTGTTGTTGATCGAAGAAATTGAAACTCATTTAAACAGCTTCAGTTGAAAGCAGGATCAAAAGTAAATACCTACCTTCACTAGAATTTCTCTAAGCTTTTCCAAGTGATCTGGAAAATCCATGGAGGACTGCAGGTCCTTGAGTAAGCAAAAACAAACACTTTTGAATCACGAGAATTAAAATTTTCTAAGTAGGTTCTGTGGCAGGCCTACTTGAATTCAGGTGAAATTTTGAGTCGTATCAACTAAAGTATGTGACCAAGAATTAAATGCAACATAACTCAGTTATTGAGGGCAGGGATGGGCAAAGTAACAGACGGCTTGTTATTACCGTAAAGGAAATAGAGAAAAGCAAAGTGTTCTAGCAAAATTGTATAGGGAATTGAAACAAAAATAATGCATTATACTGTGCTTTCTAAAGAAAGAAAAGCTATATAGTCATCTGGCCCTACTTTGGATGACATTTAGTATTCTAGAACTTTGTATCAAAAAGAACGAGAAATCTAAGCTAGCTTGATGCCAAATAGTACGAAAACAAAAATCCTAGATTATTTTCATGTCAAATCCTTTCTGAATGATAACGCCTCAAGGCTGGATACTTTTTTTGCCAAAGAACACCGGAAACATTGGGGAACCACTGGGGAATAGAAAAACTATGGTAGGAAAGCAATCTTAAGTAAAAACAAAGAGAAAGCCTCAAATTGCCAAAGAAACCAAATTGAAAATTATCAAATTCTCACTGTAACAGCCAGGAAGCTTGTAAGGGCCTGTACCAGACTACCAGCGAGGTCCATGTCGTCTGTTTGAATCGTTATCTGTGGAAATTTATTGAAGAAAATCAACATTCTGTTTCAGAATAGCTAAAACACACCTCCTCAATAAAATGTAGGAAAAAAAATTAGTGCTGGTATGCTGATTCATAGACTTCCACTATCAGTGAACGAAAACATTGAAAAAGTATAACCATTCATTCATTCATTCATTCATTCATTCATACATTCATTCATTCGTTCATTTCAAATGTTTATAGAGGATAACTCTTGCAGCAAATGCTATTTTTTGAGGGACCTTTAATTTACGTAAATATACAATACAGTAAAAATATTTTTAAAAACTTAGCTGCAATATAATGTTCCTTAAGTAATATAATTGGCACGAGATAACTATTAGCTATTTCAATGCACAATGTTAGTCATGATCCAAGTAGAGGATTTCTAAGGGTTGTTCAGCTTTTTTTTCTCCAACTACCTTTAGTTTTATGAAGCCTAATTAAGGTCATGGCTACTCAGTATTACCTAAAGGGTGTAGACAATTACTCATACATGGATTCCTCTAGTGTCTCATTTGACTTTATATGACTGGAATCCTTACTGGAGATGGATTCCTTCAGTACTGTAGAGCTAGATTAATAACTAGTAGGCTCATGCATAAAATATGTGTATTTTAAAACGAGGCTATACCATGTACTCCAAAACGAGGCTATTGAAAATGGGCAATTTTCACCCCTGAAGAAGGTTGAAAAGTAGCTTCTTTGGAAAGACGATGGTTCAGTGTTATGACAATGTTGAACATAAGGTAAGCGGTTGGAAGAACTCTCTAGAAAAAGTCCCATGGTGATGTTGATTATTCTTGGAATATGAACTAGAATCTCGTAGCCTTTTCTGAATCAGTGTTTGTATGGAATAACGAGGGGGCTCTAGCCCCCCAAAATAAAGAAAAAAATAACTAGGGAGCTCAGCCCTCCTGAGCCCCCCAGCTCTACAAACCTGGGTCCCATATGAAACTTGGATTCTAGCTAATATGAATAGAATCGAAACATGCAATAACACGTGCTCTTAATCCTACCATAAATAGAACGTGCTCCCTTCTCAAACTGCGCACATACATTATGGAAAATCGCATTGCAAAAGATGCAATGCAGCAAGAAGTTGAGTTAATGACTTACTTCGCCACTAGATTTCATCTTTATAAGAAGCGGAGTTTCTGTACGCAAAGATAAAAGTCTCACGTCTACAGCATTACTTTCAGCGTTTATTTCATTTGGTAGAAGAAAATTCTGGTTCACCCACATAACGATCTGTAAAAAATCAAGAAAATATCAAACAGGTTGCTGACGTAATGAAGGGAAATTGCAGCCGAACGGTTCTTGTGTAAACCGCCCTGAAAGCGTTGAAGTACACGTTTCTCTTTTTACAAGAAGCCACTTTATAAGCAACCTAGTACTGACAGCCTAAAATTTAAGAAACTCTTAGAGCTACAAGGAAAGAGCGAAGAAACTTTAGACAAATAGCGCATTGAAACAGCTATCTGGTTCAACGTAAAACTGTGTCAAAACAATGTGAATATTGCTTTAGAATTTTGTGTGTCAGAACTCGTGCTGACACATTTTGTTTCTTATAGGACAAATAGTCTGCTACATTCACGTTTTGTGCACCCTTTAACAGCAATTTAGTTCGCTAAATTAAGAAACGTTTAAGAAACTTTTAAAACTAAAGTGTGGCCAAAAATTAAGAAACTTTTAGTACTGGGCCTTTAGCTAGGTTTCTTATAAAAAGACGTGTAGTAACGTTTTCCCACCCTCCTCAAGGTATTGTATTGCAGCTGTGCTAAATAATGCAAATTTTGAGATAGATTGTGTGAAGACGAAAACGTAAAAACCATCTTGCAGGTACAAGAACAGGCCTAGGAACTCGAAGCTGCGGACAAAAACAGCTAGCAATAACAAAACGTCTAACTACCTCAATAATAGTTTCCTTAGCTTTATCAATTGTCTTTTTACTAGCCTCTTGAGATACTGAAATGGACTGCTGCGATTATCAGCAATTTTGATATATTTCTTATTGAAACCATACAAAAATTTTCACTATCATCATCACTTTGATTATTGCAAATATGAAAACAAAACGTGGTGATTCCAATTCTAAATTTTATCAAAACTGTGTGGTAAATGCTCAAGAACGAAAAATAAAGTGAAATTTTTTGAAACGTCCTACCCTATTAACTCTCTCCTGCACAGTGAAGGTTACAAATGACTTTGGATCAGCATACCCATCCGGACACAGGGAGTACAGAGAGAATTTTGGCAGCTGTCTTGTTAGCTCAAATACATGAAACTGTTGGCTGAAACAAAGGGTAAAAGTGGAATGAAATAAATTGCTAACTAGGCTTACAAATAGTCACTAAAAACATCCTGAATGGACAAATACTGGGAAGAAAATTGAAGTTATTGAGGCAGACCTAGAAAGGCGATAAATTTTCTAAGTCTATAATAAGCATACAATTTATCCCATACTATAAAAGCGAAATCAAAAGGATTCCTAACAAGAAAATGGTCATACATATACGACGTCAGCAAGGAGAAGGAAGGTGGTACAATGAAATTAAGATTGTTTGGATATAGAGTTAAGAAAATGCTCGACAAAGGGGGGTGGTTTAAAAGCTGTGCATATCTTTAAACGTTATAAATTTATGGGCCCATAGATTGGCTAAAAAACCAGATCAAATTCACTACTGCTTGAATTCCTTGATACCAAAATGATGGAAATGAAACAGTAAGAAGAATTAAATACGAGCATTTCCAAACGGAGGTCACCAATCACGATTCATCAGACGTGTCGGATCCATAAAGGATAGGCATGAACTATATAAGGTGGAATGAGGTCAAAAGCATGATAAGAACTTAGTGAGGGCCAAGTAGATTCAGGTACATCGTACAGTGACCCTTCAACCCCTGCAGAAAATGGGCTGAAATGGCAATAACGAAAGTGCCTCTGAACGACCCTTAAAACAAATAATACATTTTGGAATAATTACCTAGTCTTAAAGCCAATAAGAGCTTTGATATGGAGGTCAACAACAACATCTTTAGGTGGGAACAGAAGTATGTCCATAGTTGAAGAGAATTTGTTTGCTGGCGGGTGAACGACATAGCTTTCTCCTTCGAAAATTCCTTCCGCAAACATCATCACACACCGAATTACTGTTTCATTAGTAGTCTGGAAAATAAAGTAAATACTATCCATGAAGGAAAAGAGAAAATACAGTGTATACACTGTAGAAAGGGGATATGAGACTCGTAGAGCAAAACAGTAAGTGGGGGGTCTGTGGAATCAATAAAGAAAAACAATGAGACAATGGGGATGTTTAGTGGACCCATAAAAAAATACCGTTCAAAGGATCGATTTAAATAATGCTGTGACTCTTTTGTTTTTAAAATGTTCAGTTTTCAGTTTCTAACATTCTATACTCGCGTTGTAATTAGATTCTTAAATTTAATTCCTTGACGAGGTTAGTTTGTCTTTATTTGTATTTAATGTAACACTGTAATTTCTGTAACATTGTATATTTTTGCTACAAATGACCTTTGAAAAACTGCTTATGCTGAAGAGATACCCTCCTAAAATAAATGAAATGAATGAATGAATAAATGAATGAATGAATGAGTAAATGAACGAACGAATGAATTAATCAAAGGATGAATGAATGAGTGAATGAATGAATGAGTGAATGAATGAATGAATGAGTGAATGAATGAATGAGTGAATGAATGAATGAGTGAATGAATGAGTGAATGAATGAGTGAATGAATGAATGAGTGAATGAATGAATGAATGAGTGAATGAATGAATGAATGAGGAGAAGGTTTTATTGGATATTGGCTAAGCTTCTCACTCACTGGAGCATTGTGTCGAGTAGAAAACAACGTAGCTCTGAACCACTAAACAAAGACGTCCAATTTTGACACATTAAAAAAATAGAAACAGTTGACAAAATCACCTGGATTGACAATTTAACATGCGGTTTAATTTTGTCATCTCCATTAGATACACTTAATGAAGTCTGTAGCTGTGTGTTTGCTGGAATAACCCCCATTCCTGGAGTGCTTCCGAGGTGATCTTTAGATTGCAATTGCTTGCCAAGCTAATCAAACCACATTGATTAAAAAATCATTAAGAAAAATTCAAAGGAATGATGAATCAACCAAGAAAAAAATCAGAGGATCAAGTAACTGTCTTAATAGCT
>WIPJ01067705.1:13186-42328 GCA_018155075.1 Cassiopea andromeda
CGTTTATTTTGACCCCCCATTTATTAAATTTCGGAATTTTTTCCGACCCCCCTTTCTATTAGGACCCCCCTTTTTATTTGGTACTTGAGAGTATTTATCTATGGCTTTCTAGTAAAATTTAATTATACGATCAATCAAATTTCTCAAATTAACTTACTAAATCCAAACAAAATGTCAAGCAATTTTTCTGTACAGGTCTGTTTCTTCAATCTAAGAAGGAGATCAGCCAATCAAAAGCTAAAATTCATGAAGCAAGTATTTTAAGAATTGTCAAAGTACTGAAATTGCAATGAAACATTGTAATTAAAACATCGTAAAATGGTTGGAGCTTAGACGAACTTTGCTAGAAGGCTATCAATAACAAGTGGACATATTATCGCAAGCAAACCAGAATGATGTCAAAGAACAAATGGAATCAATGCAAAATAAAAACCTACTTGGATGAACCTGATATTTCAAGTTCTGAAATCATTGAATCTGGACTTGCAGCAACACCACTCGTTACATAACTCGTAATGCAACGCAACGTCTATTTTGATAATTCAAAGCAATTAAAATTGAATAAACTGTCAACAGAAATTAAATATGATTAATTTGGTGAACAACATGGGTATTGCGCTTAAAATGCCGATTTAACGATTAGACAGAACTTTAAAAGTTATAAATATGCTAAATGAAGCTACCTTTGTTATCAATTGCGTTACTTTGAAAGGAGATGAAAATTCTGGCAGCATCTGAAAGGTCAAATTATTTCTGAGTACTAACCATCAATTCTAGTTGTATCAACGTAAATTAAGTGGCATTGTATTCCTTAAAATGAAATATTTTAAGAGAATACCTTGGCCAAACTAATTTCTTGAATTAAATATCTTTCAATGCTTTTTGGGTGAGAAAAACGTTCATCACCACGGAAAAGTTCGTTGAGTTGATCTACAACAGAGGAAAGGTGAAGAAATTCACAATACAACAAATCATTTCATATTTCAAAATAGAACGTTGAAGAAAAATTGCCAGGGTAGTAAATAAAACGAAAGAAAATATTTGCTAAAAAATCTTTTAAATGAACCAGTAACCGCATCATGATATTTACAAATATTGCAAGGAAGAAAGAACATCAGAGGAAGGAAGGAAGAAAGGAAGAAAGAACATCAGAGGAAGGAAGGAAGAAAGGAAGAAAGGAAGAAAGAACATCAGAGGAAGGAAAGAAGAAAGAGCATCAGAGGAAGGAAGGAAGAAAGCTAAGATTCAGCAGCAACCTTCTTGAACTGGAAAACTTCTTTTTGCAGATCTGAAGTGTTCTGGGAAATCCTTAATATAATAGTTCTTGTAGTTCTCAAGCCGCAGGCAACTGTATTTAAAAAAAGAAATAAAAAAGTGAGTCAGTGAAATTCATCTGCTGCAAAAATATTATCAAATTTAAAGGAAGAAACTCCAAATTTCTACTTGCAATTAAATCAAATAACATAAAAAAAGTAACATGAGTAGCAACAAACCTCGACAAAAGAACTTGTAACTGTGCAAGATTTTTTCTTTGTCCAATTGTCAATGTATTAAGTTTCAAATCCTACGAGAAATGCAAGAATGGAAAGTAGGTTGGAAAAATATGAATGTCCTATTATCATATCCAACAAAATTTAACTGCATCATGCCATTCAATTTTGTCACATTTCTTTCTCCTCGGGTTTCTTTTCCTCAGATATCCAACTTAAAATTTACTAAAGACATCCAATTAAGAGAATCGCACTTAGGAAACAAATGAGAGCTATCAGCTTGAAATTCTAACGAATCACATAAGAGATTACTTGACAACATAAATAATTTACCAAACAGGGCACGAACCTCGTAAAGAAGATGCAGTCCATGAAACAGTTTTGGAATGAATGAATAAAGAGGTGAACTTGAATGTAAACTGTAAAAGTAAAATAAAAGGTATAATAAAAAACGGATAATTGGCACAATTATCATATCAACTATAAACAATAAAGAGTACACACGACGGAACGTTGAAGATTCCATATACCTGAATGGTTTTGTCCGAAGAGTATTAGCACGAAAACCACTGTAAAGGCTGCAGGATCACTGCCAAGAACACTTTGGGAGCCAGTTAGATCTTGTGGCCTCCCTCATATGATCACAGATCGACAGAAAAAACATTCCCTTATCACACTGCTTTTGATTATTATATTTAACATAATGATACTTAGCTTTAAGCATTACAATAAATACAAACAAATGTAGACAATAATGGCAATCTAATGACCTCAAATGGTAAAACTTGCTATTATGTGGCACTTCTTTGTATATTTTGCAGGTCATCACATTGTAGGTTGCAGCTCGAAGATAATAATACAAGACAATTATGTAAGATTTTTAACATAAATAGTATCTAAGATCTCTATTACCGAATTTCCTCTCCAGAAATTACGGTGGAACTGACTGCAGAGGTGCCACTGTCATGAAATATTTCCCTTATTTCAGAAAACAAACCAGTTTCTACCATGTATTCCCAATCCTAGAAATAGAAGCAACTATTGAATTGAATTGATTCAAATGAACCCGAAAAATGAGAATCTTCTATGATCTGACTTTCCACAAGCAAAAGCACAATTTCATATTCCATAAAACTTTGAATGCTCCACTGTACAATCCGTAAAAACTTCACGTAAAACACAAATAAAAAAGACTTTACCACATTTTCACAAAATGAGTCGCTTTTCTTTGATCTTTTTGGCTGCGGTGGAGCAGGACTGCTGCCTTCATCCTGCAAGCAAGGCATTTAGAATAAAAGAAAATGAACATAAAATACAAAAGGAATAAGTAGAAACGATTATGAGAAATAATTAGTTGAAATGCTCCTGCTGCTCTTCAATTGTTGAACAAAGTCTAGCAAAACTATCTGTACTGTTTAGTATATAGTATAATATCATGGCCTATAGTATAATATTGTGGCCTATAGTCTAATACTATGGCTTATAGTGTAATACTATGGCCTATAGTGTAATATCATGGCCTAATAGTATGATATAAATATAATGAGACAAAAGAATATGCACTTTACAAAAGAAATAAAGTAACAGGTACTGAACAAGGAAGTACAAGAATAAAAACATATGAATGAAAAAATGAAACTTTTGCTACACGATTAAAATGTATAAATGAAAGAGTTAAAATTGAACGAATGAGAAGGATTGAATCAGAACATGAGCCGACGTGACCTGACACAATGAAAGTAAGGTGTTACCTCCACAATTGATTTTCTTACTAATTCTGGAAATCCCATAAGCAGCAAGGTGTTATCCATAAATATCTTCCATTGACAAAATGACTGACAGGTCGATTCATTTAACATAGAATAATACCTGCCAATCAACTCAATGGATGCACTGCTATCAATACAACGCATTATGACATCAAGGCAATTCGATACTAGAACAAAGGAAAGCACGGCTAGAGTCATACTTCAGAAGTAGCATACACTTGAATATAGCTGCAAAGGAAGTGAAAAACTGAATCCACAAATATAACATTTTGATATTAAAAATATGATGCACAATGTCAACAAATTAATGGATGCTCTTCTCTTGAAAATGGAAAGACAATTCTTCAATTAGATTATACACCAAATAACGCTATTTACCCAAGTCATAAGATGTGATACGGGGCACACTTATACGGTATATATCACCAGTTTCAAGTACCTGAAGGGGAGAAACGTAAATAAGAAGAAACTGAAAAAAACGAGAAATTATGTTGATTTCTAATCCTACGTGAGTGGTCCTATTTGTGTAACACTTTTTAACAATCGATCAAAGACGTTCATTTTAATATTAAAAATAAGCAAGTAAGTTAACGATAAAATGAAATACGTAACACGAAGTATTCCCATTCTCATAATCAAAATCAAGACACCAGCCATTATGCTTCTAAATCAATTTTAATCCAAAATTCACATTATAACACGACATATGACAAATCAACAATATGTACAATAATCAATATTACCATTGAAAATTTTTGCCCCGTGAAATCACGCAATGACGAAATAGGGTGGAACATAGTTGACGTATCCAATGGAGATGACCCTAAATACAAAGGAGATAGCAATACAATTACAACAACACAATTACAACAGACAATCATTCTTTTTCACCATCACTACTATCATCACTACCATCAACACTTTCACCAAAAAGGACATCACTACTGTTTTTCCTAGATGTATTATCATGCAACCAAAAGCTGACCTTTTTGAAATCTACTTACTTGCAAAAGGTGTTGCTGAGCCATAACAAGAGCGAAGCTGCAAAAATAAAATCAGTATGCTACCGAATGAAAAGAATTGAAAATGAAAATTTTTAAGAAAAAAATCTGATTTTCATTATGCTGATTAATGAGATTATTGGCCACAACTTACATAATAGATTAAGTAAAAGGATTACTGCAATACCAAAGCATAAAAAATTTCTCATTAAAGATCCGTGCAAAGTTGTGAAAAAGAAGAGATTGCTAACTGAAGTCAACTATTTACAAGTATACACAAAATCTTAAAAGTAAACCACATTCTTAGGAAAAACTAGATAGAGCCCACACCTGAGATTATTCTACTGTTTCTCTCTTCCCTATGGCCAATTACAAGGAAGTAGAAATAATTCTAATAATAAATACATATGTGAAATTTAAAGCAGTAAAAAACTGCTAAATGTATGGATTTCTACCATTTATCCTCCCTTTCTAAACTAAAATTATTTCATCAAAACCCATGGACGCAAAATTAGGCCATAAAATATCAAAGGAAACCGACGTACCAAATCAAGGCCAGATGCATTTAACGTTGAAAAATTTTCAATATTCGTAAAGGCGTCTATTCGGCATATCTACAAAAAATAAGCATAAGTTTCACGTACATGAACCTTCTAAAATACAGAGCCAAAAATCTATGAACGTCAAAGTACCCAGCTATGTTTTCTCTCAAAAATCTAAATATAAAATGTTATGTAAGGAAACAAACCGTTACGGTGCCACTATACAACATCAAACTGGAAGCAGATTCAAGAACAACAATCATTTTTAATTTCTGAAACAAAAAGCAAAAGACTATTTGATGAGATTTCACCAACAGCATAGCAATATTTAATTAGGAAATCGGTGTACATATGTGGTATAATTCAGATAATCAATTAGAAGTGTGAAATCCAAACTACCAAATGCAAGCACATGGGATCATGAACAGAAACTGTTGTTTGATGAATTCATAGAAGTTCATGCAATTGTATCTGCAAAATACAAACACTCATTTCCCCCGGTACTTCCCAGATTCTTACCCTGTTTTCCCTTATCCATTATAGATCCTGAGAGAAAATACCACACATGACGCTTATCAAAATACAAGGCTATTTCAGTAAATCTTGGCCTATTTGAGCAAAGAAATGTGGTTCAATTTCATAATCAACAAGAAAACCAACAACTACTACAGCAAAATAAAACAACAGTTTTTGGCCAGTTTTTCAGCATGACTAACAATTTCCCTGATTTTCTCTTCGAGTTCTCTGATCTTTCTCTAATATATTTTAGGCAAAACACATTTCCCAAATTTCCAAGAACTTGACATTTGTAAAGTGGGCATATTGAATTAAAGGATCATACAGTAAGTAGACTAGCAATAAAGGATCATACAGTAAAAGGACAGGCATTAAAGGATCATACAGTACGTAGACTAGCATTAAAGGTTCATACAGTAAAAGGACCGGCATTAAAGGATTGTATAGTAAGCGGACCAGTAATTAAAGATCATACAGTAAGTGGACCAGCATCCAATGCTGATATTTCTGCAGATGATCCAAAATAAAACGATGACGTCACAAGACGATGTTCCATTTCAATGAGCCTGCGAATAAGCATAAACTATGTCTAAATCTTAATACATATTAACTATAATTAAGTAGCCAATAGTAAACTACCTGTAATAGTGAGGTTTACCATTGTATTTAGTTGTTATTTTTAAGAACAATTGTTTACATAAACTATGTATAAATCTAGTCACACAATCAGAGCCACCTAAATAAATCAGCCACTGTAATAGACAAACCGAAGTCATTTTCAAAATTTAATTAGTTTCCTGAAGGTTATGAAATCACAAATAAAATCTTTAAATTTATTTCCTACTTATCTTTTTCAAACTTCATTCACATACTAAATATAATATCAGACCTCATATTTAAAGATAGTTTGAATTGGCTAGCCTAGTTACAAGCAACAACAACAACAAATAGCAGTAGCTGCAACAGACTAGAATGAAGTCAAATCAGGGCTGGTTCAAGGGGTGCTTCTGCGACAAAAACAAAAAATATATTAATTAGATGATAATGTTGATGATAAAAGACAAACCATTAAATAATAGAGACGGAAAATGGCAAAATATTTAACCTTAAAATGTGCCTTTCTTTAAGCATGAAACACAGAAAGTTGTGTCCACACAAATCTTCACTTATAAACACTGAAGTGGCCTTTTTTGTCAAGTTGTTTCTAAAACAAAGTTCATTCTGCATTGACAACAAAAAATAATCCAATTTCACATAAATTGAAAAACGAATACAGCTGAATCATAAATCATAAAAATGGTTTGAGATCTTTCAAGTCAATGTTTGATTCAAATTTTGCTAAACGAGGTATGGAATTAGACAGAAAATAACAGCTGACTTCTTCATCTATGCCAGGGTAAAGAGCGAAAGAAGAAGAGATGTTTGGTTTGAAGTCAAAGCCAATTTTAAATGTGTATTTTTGAAAGCAAGCTTGATTTTGAAGCTCTCTGTTGACAAAAGTTGGTACATTGGGATTCAGCATCGTCAGCTGGTAGAAACTCAAGCTTCCAGGATTGCATCCAAAGTACAATGCATACTTATTACTAGTCTATTGTAAACTTTTGCTGAAAACAACTCAGATGCACAAAGAAAAAGAAGTTATAAAGCAGGAGAGACATTACTCCGTGGTAGCATCATCTGAACTGGCATCCTCCTGCCAGGTAAGCTCCAAACAAATAGATGGAGGCATTGATTCGAATTCATGCTCTTCATGTATGCTCGGCTCCTCACTTGGCAATCGATAAATCATTGGTGATGGAAACCAACTATGCCCACGGTTTTGTGAAGTGTTTCCAAATGTGTTGTCAGACGAAGCTGAAGCTTCATGCATGATTGCTACAAGACAAAACAGAAAATTAAAAATCACTAATGAAGTAAAGCAAATACTACATCATCCGGGAGATTTCCAAATACATCAAAAAACTATTTTAAATAGGTGTTGAAAAAATAGAAATTACCAAAAAAACAAAAACCTAAAACAAAAATGATAGCTTTTGCTACATATGGTTCTAAGTTAATGTAGAATAATAAACATATAAAGATATAAACATATAGACTTTGATATGGGGAAACGCGACTTCAGGATAAATTTTACAATGAGAAAAATGACCAATAAAAGTTCTATCAAATAGGTCCTTAATTAATACGAATATTGAAATATGATGACTAGCCAATGCTATGAAGACCAAGTAGTAAAGATATTCCAGTAAAAAAAGACATTACGGTGGACGTTTTGACGCTGTACTAGTATAATGTCAACCTCAGTACAGTAAAGATGAAGATGTAAATATACACCACAGTACTATGAAATATAAATTTCAAAAGGGCAACGCGACTCATCCTACTCGAAAACTTAGTATTGTTTATCTGAGTCACCAAACGACTACTTAACAGCATATAGAAGGTAAAAATTCCATGTTCCTTAACTATATGCGGGGAATTCCTGTCACATTCAACTGTATGTGGGGAATCCCTGTAGCATCCAGCCTGCAATAACATATGCTGCTGGAGAGCTTCTGCTACAAGTCATCATTTTACTTATTACATGTACTGTTTTGTTGTGAAATGAGTCCTTTAGGAAGCACTCTATTCCTTTTCACTTTAAAAACAATATTCATACTTGTAAAAAACAGTGGGAATGTCAATGCCGCTACATTGCTACACCTCACATTACCAGGAAATTTGATTGGCCGGATTGGTGCAGTATGTACAAGTAACGATTACGGTTTTTCATTAAATCCATAAATTTATGGCATGAGGGACAGTATCTCAAAGGAGCTGCTAAATAACATGCAATATGCTCTCTCAACCATGACATGTCTTAACATTATTTTTAATTAATACATTGCATTTTATTTTTGCACTTTATTATAGAGCATATTGTAAGGTAACTGGAGCGCCCCTTGCAAACCTGCTTCGGTTGAAGGGCCACCCTCCCAAAACTATATGAAAATGAAGCAAAATGAAAAATGAAAGAAACCCATTGTAGATAATTACTTTTTACTGGCAAGTCAAGAAATATATTTACAAATGGAAAGGAAGTCTTTTGTCTAAGCACCTCATCAACAGAATGAAAAATTTGATAAAAGTTTAAGATTTCTGTGGTGATCATGAATAATGTTTCTGGACTTCGCTTTAATTTAAGTAACACAATCATGAACTACATTTACTATCGCAGCTACTTTGCATTAACATTTTTGGTTTGTATTAACCAGCATTCCTGACTAGGCAGCCAAAATCAACAAAATTAAATTCCCCTGTGAACTTTTACGTAATCCATGAAACTGCTGCCTAACAGTCGTAGCTTGGGGTTTCAAGATTCGGACGTTTACAAGTGGTTACTTTTGGTACAAAATTTCGTTATCACAATTATATAATCAAAAGTTCAGGATTGTCTCACTTTTCCTCCTCATAAGAAATGCATACAAGTCGATTTGATGGCAGCTATAGAAAGTTTTAGCATCTACCATGTTATATGTTATTTATTTAATGTTTTCTCTGTTAACTTCCAGTAACTACTAATAAATATTTCTTATTTTTGAAATTTGAATATATAAAACAAATTACAATGATACATCTCTAAACAACCTAGCAGCAAGTAATTGGTTTTTTTGTGAACAACAAAGTAAAACATAATAGAAAACACAAGCTTCCAAATTAACACATTAAAGAATTGTGAACTAAAGTGAATAAAAATTTCTGGCTATTCTAAGATTATTTATGCGGCAAAACATAAAGCAATCGATTGTAAAAGAGATGGTTTTAGCTTTGATAATGATTCTATTTTGAGTATTTTAATAAAACTCAGGGGAAAAGGATCAAAGAGAAACTCAGGAAGAACCCCAATAGCAACAATAAGAGATTGGCAAAGATGAGGTTACTGCAATACATAGAGGAGACATAATCAGTGAACTACATTTAGCAGCTTTATGGTCACTATTAATTTGTAAATTAGTATCACCATTGGTATGTACGAAAAAGGTTAAAACGATCTTAAATTGGCTTGCAAGAAGCAAAAAACACAAGAAAACAAAGAACGTTACAAACATGAAATAAAAAAGGAGGAGAACAGCATTTGGCCATTTAGTGTTGATGGTCTCTCTAGATAAGTAAGGTTTTCTGCATGGGTAGATTGAAACTGCTGTTGGTCTTACAAGTGACATTGAGAAAATTATAGGATAGGAGGTAATAGAGAGGAGAATGAAAACATGTATATGAAGGGGTACTTCAAATAGGTAAAAAAAGAAAGAGTGCATCACATATTGAAACAGACCTGAATGTGGTGAAACAGCTCTCGTAGGTTGACCATTGCCTTTCAATGTAGGTGAATTAAGTCTTGCCAAGGGAATAGGAGTTACTGGTCTTGGGGTAAGAGCACGGCTTCTTGAAACTAAGGTAGGTGACGGGGAGTTCACGTGATAACCAGAACTTGTACAAACAGCTGAGGTTGAAAGTCGAGATGGTATCCTTGAGCCTAAATTGCTGACTACATCAAAAGCATTTTCATCGGTAGTGATTAGATCTGGTTTGTCCTTTCAAAAAAATGTAATATGGTTAGCAAATGTTCAAAACTACAGACTAATAAGTTCTTTAGGTCAAGCAAGCAGAGAGAGGCAGAATTGAATATAGGGGAATTGAAGGGAAACGAGCGAATGGGAGACAGCAAATGAAAGCTACGAACATTATTACTAGATGAATGAGAACGGCTTTTGGACAGAAGGCAAAATACTGCAAGCATCAAAGGAAAGAAGGACTTTTACTGACAAAATTTCCAACGTCAAATGACATGGCACATATGCAGAGAAATTGGTTTACGCTGAGATAGCTACCTGAACTGTTGCTTTCCTTATTTTCCAGACGGTATGAATTCCAACTGAATTATCAAACGTGACCAGCAGTGGAAGGTCAGGAGAAGAAAATACTATGCGTTGATCATTATCAGCAAAGTAGAAACTCTTTTTGTCATCTATGTTCAAAAGCAAGTACATCATACTGTCATATTTCATTAAAATATTTTATTTCATTTAACTCAGACATTTCAACATGAGTAGGCGCCATTCTAGTTGGTACATTTCAGACAATACAAGCACACAACTAATTAGGACGTTCTACACTAAATGAAATTAATGGAATTATTATTACTTCTAATAGAACTACTTTACGTCACTAGTCACGTGCTTTGAATGTGGGTAGGTGCCTTTTCAAAACATTTTCTTATATAGGGTCTTGTTTGCTTTGGTTTCAAATTTCAGCTTCCACATCTCAACTTATGGACTGTTTGTGAACAGACTTCATATTAAAGTGAAAAGATGTGACACAATATATTCTCATCAAGAACAAAACTTTTATCAACAAGAGGTTGTCCGAGGAAAGACTCTCCCAAGCAACATGTAGCAAGCAAGTGCGAGGGAGACACTTCTTTTATTATTACGAGCTCTCATGAGACATTTTTGCTAGTACTTCTTGGCTTTCATGAGTTGGACTTTGAATTGTTGTTCTAGTATAAATATAAGCGAGTTACTCAACAAGTTTGGCATTTTTGAGCTAAAAAAGCAGAAATAAGGAAAGCTAGAAGCTTCTTTCATGGAGGAGATAGTGTATGATTTCATTACAAGACCAACTGTGTGGCATAGGCTAGCCATAAACTCCAATAGATCTCCTTTGGTTTTTGTAGGAAAAAGGACCTACCACTGCATGCCAGTTTCCCTGTGAGAAGATATAGGTTCCCTGCTACATACACAGATGCCTTGCTACATTTGATGGCCAGTTTTGCATCAATGGACAAACCAGCACTGACATACAGCATTATGTTTTCCTTAGTATCAATTAGCATGAAAAGCAAGTAGTAAATTGAGAAGCACTATTCCTCCTCTTATATGGTTATGGATCTTGATTTGTCTTATATAGCCAGGTTAATAGCTAAGTTTTTCTTAGTGTGGCTTTTAATTAAGTGAAGCTTATCAAATAATAATGATAAATTATTTCACATAAAATTGAGTACAAACAATTGTAATAACAATATGCTGGCATGAGAAATCAGAAAACAACGAACCTGGATAACGATAAACCACTGGACTAAAATCATCAAGTGGGTGAATCAATGAGAAAAGTGTTGGGATTATCCTACAAATATAAGTACAAAGTGTAGCAAAAATATTTAAACTTAATGAAATAAATAAAGTAAAGTATAATCAATCCAGTTACTTGGCTCTTTATATTGCATACATACACAGAAATAGACTATGGCATGTTCATGGAAGGAAATAATTTATGTGCCATACATTCAAAAAGTATATATTATATAGCTAACTGGTCAATCTATTAACTGACATTGGTTACAGAGACGGTTGTTACTTCTGAAAAAGATTCAAAATTGTTGTGTGTGTATAGCATAGCTCTTTTGCTTTGCATCATTATTATTAAGGTGTTTTTTGTTATTGCCCAAATGGCTTTTTGGTATCTATTGTTGTTCATTGTTCTTGTCATGGTTTTTGCTGACACATTAAGTATTGTTGTGTAATCCTTGGGGATTAGGGGGAATTGTTTGTGATTTAGTATCTGTGTGAATGAAGTAGTAGTGGAACAATTTTCAGAAGTATATTTGTTGTGTTAGAGTGCTATAAAAGTGTAATTAAAAAAGGAAAACAATTTTAATCAGTGGAAAAATATTACCTATTAGAATGAGAACTAGCAATGCTGGCAGCCTCTCTTTGGACGCAAAAGCCATTTGGTAGAGGCCATAACTCTTCTACTTGAAAGGGGAGTGGACAAGAATAACTGGAGCCATCTGCACCAAACAGTTCAACACATGTTGACTCCAAAACACAAATATAACTTTTCTTGTCATCTGTTAATAAGATAAGCAAATATTCAGGGAATAGACTTTAATAAACAAACAGAAAACTTGTACCATCACACTATAAACATTTGTAGACTGCAGTTTAAATACAGAAATGTTGGGATGATTAATGATAAAGATAAACACAAATTTAAAAAATGCATACCATCATAATTTTTTATGTCAATTTGAGATTGACTACATTCATATGAGTCTGATGAGCCACTGTAATGGCAAGCTTTTATCTGTTTGACAGCATTATCTAATGAATAACATTTTCTTGATACATTGTTTTCTGCAGTATTAGATGTTATCTCACTCCAAATCACAACTGAACCATTTGCATAAACCTATTCAAAAGGATTAGTTCAACATTCAATAATTCATAAATAAATTGTGAATAATTTTTGAATTGTAAGTTGGATTGAAGTGTAGAATTTCAACCTAAAACTCACAATTTTCTTAACAACCACACATTACTAATAGTTTGAATTTACAATGGCCAATGAATTTAGCTTTTGTCAAGTATTCATCATGACAGATACAGATTTAACTTTCCTTTAAAGCTGTATTGACTACAGCATTGTTAGTGATTTTAACAGTTTTTGAAGTAGGAGTTGAGTTTATTTGAGTAAAAACCTTCAAGAACATTATGCTACCAACACTTTAGTTATCACATAATTTACCAAAGGGAAATTAAGCATCACAAACTAAAAAGCTGCTGTCTGTTATAACAGCCAACAGCTGATTTCAACAAAATACAAAGTGTTAATTAAAGTTTGCATCAAATCTAAATGAAGCCATCAAACAAACCTTGGTGCTTAAAAAGATTCCATATAAAGTGGCTTTTCTCTTGCATTTATTACAATGTCAAATTGGATCTATTTTGCGATGGGAGCCTCAAGATAACCTAGTGTTTATTCTAACTCCAAAGGGCACACTAGTTGCAAATTGAAATATTTGTGGCTGTTGAAACTTCATTGTTTAAAAAGAAGATACTTTGAAATAAAAATAAGATATGGTATCAATATGAAATAACTCTATCTCAAAGCAAACTTCTTAGTTTTACCTCTTGCTCTATATTGGTTGATTCAGTTCCATCCTCGAGGTACCAAACTTCATTCTATAGACAAACAAAAGCAACTCAATACACAAATGTTAAAATAGCAACAAGTGGGAAAATAAGCTGCAACCTACTGAGACAAAATGCATATACTCAGATGAGAATATGGGCATTACAACAAACAAAAATTGAACAAAATGTGTAAAAATTGGTTTCCTATAAATATTGCTTTTGAAGGAATATTTAAACTTTAACAAACACTAATAGGCTTTCTGAAAACTCCGTAATCATTCTCACTGCTAGACGTAAACTTTACATAACATCAACGAATTCTGCAAACACCAACATTATATATACATTTAAGCTCTCTTCTCCCCCTCTTGGATGTACACCAGAAAATTGCCTCCCAAATGGTGTAAAGCTTTTGCTTTGGACTGTAATCATTTTTTCTTCTCTATCCTTTGTTGCAACTTCCGTGGACCTCAGTTGTAATGATGAATTTGGAACTAAAAACAAAGTTAGAAAAGGAGCATCACAATTTTCATTATATCTGAGCTGCATAACTCTTAGTAGAAGAGACAAAGTCCAGTACTCACTATTGAAAAAAATTCAATTCTTATATCCCTTATAGAAAAACCAGTAGCAGAAAGTGAGACATTTCACAAATATCCCAGGTGTGAATAATGTAGACTTCAAGCATTCATTGTGAAAAATAGATAATAGAGTTCTACAACTTTCTCAAATTCATATCTGATTGATGAGTTTTTATTAAAAAGCTTCTATCTAGATTTATAATCTGAACTCAAACTTGTATTTTGTAGTTTTACTGTGTCAGTGAATTCCAAACTAAGCATCCCATGTAACTATCCAACCACACCTATTTTACACCTGGTCGTGCATGCTTTCAGGGCATGCAATTTAAGTCTATAAAAAGATCTCGAGTGTGTAGTTGGCATACTTTTCAGCCATGTAGAAGGAAAACTTGCAGCAAAAAAGGGAGGCATTTCTTGAAATTTTGATAATCAAATGAATGATGAATGAAATGAGCAGTTGACACAATTTATTGATATGATAAACTACTATTTGACACTTTCTGTAATACAGTGGACACTAATCAACAACCTAAACACTTTGACTCACTACTAAAGCCATCATCAAGAATTGAAGAAATGTCTCCCTCTTTGTTGCAGTCATTGTACTGAAAAATAGCACTGAATATTAAGCCAAAGAATAGAAAAGGTTTTCTGTGGAGTCTGCCCTTGTCCAGCTGTTTAACATTTCCTCAAAAAGCCCTCAACCTCCATGAAACTGTCAGAACCCAGGTTTGGTGTCTATAATGTTACTTCAAAACTTCATCATGAATTAACACAAACAATTAGATATTGATCAGTCCTTTAATATGTTATAAGATATGTCACTTCTAAAAATACCAAGTTTGGTCAACTACATGGTAAGCAAAACCATATTTAATAGCAATGGAAAAGGCAAAAATTCTAACATTTGGCTAGAAAAACTCAATTTAACAGCTCTGACGTTAACAATAAAATCAATAAAAGGCTATGATGAACTGTATCAAATTTGTCCTGACAGGGCAAAATCTGTCTTTACCAGGTGTTTATGTGGGCTAGGATCTCTCAATGAAATAGGGATCTACCCATCTGCATACCATCTGCACTCTTTGATTTCTGTGTGATGAAGGCCAATCTGAGCAGAGGTGATTTTTCAAGAAGAATGGGGGGGGTGCTGAATTTGCTGACTATATTTGAAGAAACATGCATACTCAACAAATAATTGGAAGTATCTGTCAATTACAGGTGCTTTTCATAAGAAAAAAGTTTATAAGAAAATTGAGGCTCTGGCAAAAGAATGATTTCTTACTAAAAAGCAGTATTTGGTTTTTTGTACACTACTTTTGCTGATAATTTGCTGAGAAGAGGGCACATTGTCCTCTTGCTTCCTTCAATGTCTGCCACTGATTTTGAGCTATATTTTTGAATGCTAAACAATTGGAGCTTTCATTAACGCATGGTAAATTCACTGGTGAAAGCATTTGAAGTGGCACAGGGAACCCTACAAAGAATCCAGCCTGGCCACCCTAAATTATACATCACTCCAGAGCAAATTGTAGGGAGCCCAGTTAGCAGAACCTCCCTGCTAAAAGCAATGCTCATTTTGGTAGGAGCCCCCTTGTTAATAATTCTAGAAATCACCACTGCATCATTTGATGGATAGCTCTTGATATGTACATACATGTGCTACCCCATAGGGTGACTTTAGAGGGACAAAAAATTACTTGGGCTTTCAATCTCCATGTAAATAATTTTCTCGAGGAGCAATATTTAAAAACCATGCCAGTTTTTTGAAATGCCAGTTCATTACCCCTTTCGTACCCTTGCATTTGCGTGCTTAACAAGATACGTCACTGTGAAAACGTTAAGTTTGAACAATGTGAAATAATCTAAATAGCTTTGTTTAATTTTCTTTATCACTCACAATCATGATGCTAACTGCGATTTATCATTGTATTTTCACTGCTAGCCATTTTGCTCAGGAAATCGCGCCAATGCAAAACCTCGTTTCTGTGATTCTCGATATATAAACATATATTTTTACAAGAAACTTGAAGGTCGGCTGTAGTAGGGAATAGGTTAATACTAAAAAGCGTGCTCGGGTTTGCACTTCTTGCGAAATAATTTATCCAGTGTTTAGAAGAGGTTTCTAGCATTGAGAAAAATATCACGTTGTTTAAAACCTCCTCCTTAGTAGATGCAGAAGAAGTGAAATGCGCCCGTCGATTGTAAATATAAAAACTCCTACCAATTAATATTTAAAATTGCAATTTTCGTTGGGTGAAAGCTAGGTGCCATTCAGTTCGCAACAACTCGGAATTTCCTGATTTCAAAGCGCAAATTAGATGCCAATGAACATTTTCCTTAAAAATGCAGAGTAATACATCATAAATTTATGAGTAATTAAATGCAATGTTTTCCAATTTTGACCAAGCCTACCCAATGCTTACTTGGTGTATAATTTCTCTTTGACGTCATAAAAAGTAACAAGAATATATAACTGCAATACAACCATGTATAGAAAACATATATATATATATATATATATATATATATATTATATATATATATATATAAATATATATATATATATATATACATACATGTATATATAACATATTGATGTATAGGTTGCATAAAAAGTTTTGAAAGTGCAAAGTAAATGTTCATGATTATCAATTTAGTAACTAAAAACACAATATATTACCTAACTTCTCAATACCAGGGTATGAAAAAAATAACAAAGA
Source organism: Cassiopea andromeda (assembly GCA_018155075.1). NCBI lineage: Eukaryota > Metazoa > Cnidaria > Scyphozoa > Rhizostomeae > Cassiopeidae > Cassiopea > Cassiopea andromeda. The sequence continues at coordinate 29,761 of WIPJ01067705.1, forward strand.
TTGATAAAGAGAAGAAAATTGGAGTACATATTGATACAGAGGGGAGGGGGCGGACATGACGTATGCAAATGTCCAATAACATTAGCGTCATCAATTGATACAATAATTTGCATTGGATTTGCTTAAATAGCAGTACTTCCACTTTTCTCTGGTTACGTGTCCCGAAAATTTGCTTGTTTTGAACAAACTTTCCTTGTTAAGAGCGCATTTTTTCCTTGACATTTCCTTGAAGCTGATTTATGCTATATCATTCACAAAGTGCACAAATCGATGTCTTATGTCTTGTCTCACCAGGAAAATGTGTTATGAAATCCCAAAGTTTTGCTTTGCTAGCATGACGACAACATTTTAGTAAGATGCCTTAGAGCAACAGCAACAACCCAAAATTTTGTGAATTTCCTTATAACCTAGGTGTGATCAATTAACAAATTGAGACTGGCCTGTGGTGGCACTTTTTGTCAACCTACACACCAAATTCAAGTGAAGCTTTGACTGTTGATGAAATACCCTGAACATGCCGAATGTAAAGAAGAATTTTGCTTGCAGTACTTGCAAAAGTTCTTTGAATGATGAATTTCCTGTCAATGCCTTAGACATCAGAATATTTCCTTGATTTTTCCATGAAAATTTCATATCCTTGTGATCAGCAGAATTTCCTTAAAAAGGATATTTCCTTAAACAAGGATATTTCTTTGAAAGCGAAAGTACTATTTACTAGTGACATATCATTACCCTTAAAAAAATAAAAACTAAATAAAAAAGGTCAGAGAGCGAAGCTCCTCCTTAGAATTCTCCAAAACTAGAATGATAGAGGGCTGACTCCAGAGGTATATTGACTCCAGAGCTCTACAAACAAGCACCACCATAAATCCTCGAATTAGCTTTCTCAACTTTGGGGATTTTTCACGCAGACTTCTTCAAAGTGATGGCTTGTTCAAGGAGGCTTCTTAAAATATTCTTGTAGTCAGTCATACATCAGTTGAACTAATAAGATATTTCTTTGATGCTAGAAACAGACACAAAATTTTTTACAACGAATATGCGACCTCACATTGAGGCCAGCTTTTCGTAATTTTATAAAGTACTAATATATGCTCAAATGGCTAATGGGACTTTTCAAAAAATTCCTACAATAGGGAGCGGGCAAATTTGAGGGGGGAATAATTGATGGGGTTCACAATTAAATCTTTTCAAATTATCATAGTAATATATGAGTGATGTGACTACGATCTTCCCATATCAAAGCAGTAAAACCAGATTGAACGGCCCACATTATTTACAAACGATACTGAACGACCCATACTATCTACAAAATGCAAGAACACAAAGCGGCAACAAAACAATACCGAGTCGAAGTTTCGAACTTCACCCTTTAAGGTACAAAAAAGTAAATAGAGCATTCCCTAAGAGTTTTAAAGCTGAAAAAATTAAATCTGTGAGTGGTAATGCTCCTCTTCTCGTTTGTGATATATGCTGTTCAAATGAAGTGACACTGCATGTGCATGGCGACATACCACGTGACAAAGAGGGCATTCTACTTGCTGCTTAAAAGGCTCCGTTGACCTAAAATTATACAAAAGTAACATTTGAGACAAAATAGCTTACAACATTAAACGTTAAAGGACAGTTTTGAAACCTGGTATAAAAAATAAAGCTTCATGGCGTGTAACTGCTGTTTCTTATGTGATAGAAAGTTATTGCATTCTTCAAACTGCTTCAAGGTATACTCCTAAATGATTATACGTGAAATTGAGAATTATAGACCCTATAAGAGGTTCGATATATAAATAACCAAAAGTAGAATATGAAAAGTCACCAATTGGCTCGAATACTTCCGCTTGCATGATTTCAGCTTCAAAATATTTCATCAACGCAAAGACCCTATCGATACGTATCACTGCGCGATCGATGTGTATGTAAAGAGAGCTCTACACAACTATCAAAGAGAAATTAGCTTTCTAGTGATGGACCTACCTCCCTTCCATTTCGTAAAGATCAGAAAGTTCATCTAATTTTTTCTTATGTTCCAATCTCTGTTTATCTTCTAAAGGCTGCAGCCATACACCGCAATGATAAGCATACAAGGGAACTGATATGCTGTCTTCGACCGGAGGATTAAGGCGCTCAATGTCTGGTATCTTAAAAATGAATAAATCTTGAAATCAATGGTGAAAAAATATCAAAACGGAACTAAATCTAAAAGATGAAACTATACAATTTTGTGAGTGATTTGTTCTATGTAAAGACCTTAAAATTAAAAATTCTAATCAATGCTTAAAAATTAGGTCAGAATAATAGCAGTGAGGAATTGAGCAATGTTGTTAAACTTACAGTACTTGAAAAAGTTAGAAATGTATTTAAATTTACAAGAAATTTTTCGGGTTAATATGCATTTCCTTAATAAATGCAAGTTTTATTATCACTGTTTTTCAACATCAATTCGCTTTTTTGAATTCAATTTTCAGGTATTAATTCAAACTCTGCGTCACCTCAAAAAAAATCGTCGAATTTTGTTCAAATACCATCGAATATGCAACAACAGAAAAAGCGTTTTGGCGTATAAATGAAAAAAAATTTTGTCAAAAATTGAATGATGAATTGTTGAATCGGTGTAATTCTTGCCTGGTTCCACTCATAAGGCCTCGTAAACATTACTCTTTCCACATCTTCTCTCTGCCGATGAATTAGCCTGCGAAGAAAGTTGTTGGTCATATTGTACGTGGGCTGTAATACATAGTCCAATTCGCTATATACAATAATAGTCCTGTAATGTGTGAATTTGCTACTGGGCTATAAACTTGTTCATTAGAAATTTAACACAACAAATCAACTTTTCTTCAACTTCACTAAATACCTATTCTCAAAGCTCAATTACAAAAATGCTTCCAATTCTGCAGCATTAAAATTTATATCATTAAACATATAAAGAACACAAACAAAAGTGAATAAGCTTTGAAAACACTCTGACAAAAGAGAAAGACAGTGATTGCTAAGCAAGAAGTCTGTAAGATTCAAAAATAGCATCAAATTTATGGCAAAAAAATTCTGCATGCTCATTTCTTTGCAGGTGCACGTCATTCCCTCATTAATTGAAGTAGAAATAAGTTCTTCACTAGAGGATAAGTTGGTGAATGATAAATTGAAAAAATTCTAGAGTTTGATTACTGTTTCAGCGGCTTTTTTAGTCAAAAGATATACCATGAAATGCTGCTGAGTTGATCAATTTTCACATTCTCCTTTCCCAGAATAGCCATATTTCACTTACTTCAACGTTTCGTGCCTCGCGTAAGTCTGAACTCTCTCAATTTCTCTCATTCCATAAATTTCCTCATTCCGAAAAGCAATATTAATTCCTTTCCTGACCAAGTTTACCTTAAAAGAAGAGGATTTTGCATTACACAGTTGCAATATTGATGCAATATTGATACAATATTGACGCAATAGGGGTGCATATTTCATAGGATTGACGGCTCCTAAGTCAAAATTTTTCTTCAATTCTGGAACCGTTACTCAAGCAACACTTCCTAAAGTGTTTGGAATCTGGAAATGTTTCGAGTGAGGGAGGGATAAGTCATTATGTCAAGAAGAAATAAAGTATAACTATAAAATACGAGATAAATAATGACAACAAAATTACTGTTTGGATGTCCTCCTTCGTGAATTCAACATCAAACACAACCTCCATATCATGCTCTGGCAAGATGGGGTAACCAGTTCCTTCTACGTAACCGAGGCCACAAATAGCTCCAGTAATTCGTGTTCTATCTTTGCTTATTCTAAAAATAAATTTTAAAATCCAATTAATGGTAGTTTAGAACGTTTCCTTAAAAGTCTTCGCTATAATTTTCAAAAATAATAACAGCAGAATTCAATAGAAAGTAAGAGATAGAGAAACATACCTGTACTCTGCTATCGGTGCAAAAAGAACAGGAATTATGGAAGCAATACCATGAATATTAGGCAAGACGGTCGTATCCCTAAAAATTTCATTACAAAAATACTTCAGTCACTTACCAAATGATTCGAACCAAAAGGAAAGAAATCTCCTCCCAACTATTACAAACGCTTAAAATCTTCTCCAATTAGCATGAAATTCAAATGATGGAACTTAACAACTTCCTTCGCTAAGAAGAGTTTTCAATAAAAGAAGAACAAAACTTTTTTATTTCAACCTCATGCTTAACACTACACTATGCAGTTAAAACTTCCGCGTTCTTTCGTAAATCATCTATGCTCTCCGCTACTGAGAAAGTTTAACTGAAAATAGGTATGTACAACTTCCAAGCGTGTTAGACCACCACCATATTATTCCTTGAATGTACAAAAATACCTTCAACTATCACACCTAGGGGCGCAAATTACGTGGGGTGTAACACCCCTAAAAGAATATCAGTCAGTTGCTTCTTAGATAATAAGTTGTCACGTCGCAATTCGCGGCAAATAATGGAGTAGCATGACTGCAAGGTTGAAAAAGGTGAAAAAGTCGTAGTTGGACGGCAAGGAATTTGTTCCAATGCTTGAATTTTTGCCTATGACTATCAACAAAGAGATAACGTACTTTGCGATGATAGTATTACCAGCAGCATTAACCCCAACATTCGCAGAGACCATCAACCTTGGGTGCTTATCTTGCGGTTCTTCGCATATAAACACGCTGTTCACTGAGTCTTGTTCAACTTTTGTAGCTCTTGAACAAATAATTTATTGAAGAATTATTACCAAGTTGAAAAATATTGCGTTCCTTTCAAAATGCTAAATTCAATAAATAAATATATACATATATATTATATATAGATATATAAATATATATATTATATATAAATATATATATATATATATGTATTTATATATAAATAAAGATGGGCTATAGTGCTATTATCTAGCGATAACTGATTAAGGTTGCAGTTTAAGACTTTTTTTTAGTAGGTAATGTCGTGGAAAGGCCGTAGGGCCTATAACAAAGCCCCGACTAAAGAAAAACTGAGAAAATGAGGGTAAGTTTAAGTAGAGAGGGAGATAAGATCAAGTTTGTTGATGTTAGATTTTAAAAGTGACAAATTGTAGGATTCAGGGAAAGTAGTGGGTGGCAATGAGTTCCACAGTTGAGAAGTTCTAGGAATGAAAGATGATTTGTGAGATAGAGTTCGTGGATTAGGTAGTGTAACTTGGAAAGGGTGTGAATAGGTAGAGCTTCTGGTGGTTCGAACACGCCTCACTGGATCGGAATAATATTATTAAAGACTAACAAATTATACATTGCTTATTACTTTCGAGATGAATGAATTGCTTTCTTTAACTATCATTGAATAAAAAGAAGTTCTAACAAATATATGAGAAAAGAACAGTAACTAAAAGCAGAATACCTGACTCTCCCATTTGCCGTTAAATTATAAAAGCTCAGTTCGTATGGAGTTGACGGTCCACGAAGTCTTATCTGAAAAAGAAGCGCTACAAATGTGAGACAAAGAATGAATTCAAAGGTTACTTTGATGCATTCCCATATCTCATTTCAAATAACATTCTAGCTTTGCTCAACTTTCTTTCAATCAAATTTATTCTCATCACGTTAAAATGGTAAATAATCAAAAACTACAACAAAATGAAAATAACAAGTACTGAAGTAACAGAACAGCAAATAATGTAATAAAGTATACAAAAATAAAATGAACTGAATAGTAAGCAAACAAGCTAATGTACAGATCAAAAAATACAGAACAAACCATTGTTGCATCATACTCTTCCACTTTATAATCTTCTTCACCGATTGCTTTCAACAGTTCCGCACCTTCAGTCAATGCTTTATGCATTGTTTCTGAATCTCTTTTCGCCATCTTAAGTTAAAGAAAGTCACATTATTTTGACAGTTGATTTACCTAAAGTGTGGGAGATAGCATGATAGATAAGCCGACAAAAGAAAGACAGTGGGTGCGACAAATACAATAGAGCAGTGCGTGGGCAGAGAGTGAAAGAGAGAGAAATAAAGGGCGAGGGATGATAGAAAGGAAGGAGGGAAGGAGAGGCAAGAAGACATGTAGACAGAAAAGTTGTCAATTAACAAAATAAAAGATAAAGGAATAGTCTGTTGATACTATAGAACTTAACCAGAGCACGATAAAGTGACACCATTTCAAAAATATATGTAAAAACAATAATTCTAATATTAATTGTGAGTCGACCATAGGACAAAACCTAATTACAAATCCAGAATGCGCCCAAACATATACAGACGATAATTTTTGGATCATTGGGCAAATAAGATCGTCTTTTCATTTAAGTGTTTTGGAATCTGTTTACATCAAGACTCAAAACCTAGTCTTGTGTAGACAAAAAGAGTTCGTTTCCTCACCGGGACTCTTCAAGGAAACAATGATGCACAGGTCCTAATTGGTCACACTTGGGGCCAATTAGACGCATCATAGCACGTGTAATCGCATCTGGCTATATATTTCAGTTAACCTTTCGGTCGCTATGCGACGTGTCATGCTCTGACGAGTGTCGGACGAAAAAAAGCTTTTCAGTATGTCTAAAAATGTTGCCGCTTTTTCGCGCTCTGGTTAAGATAAAGGAATGATTGAAAACGTCGATTTAAAGAAAAGTCGCTAAGACAAATTCACATAATTCTTGGCAAAAATGAGGAACCTTTGATCGATAAGACTCTTCACAAGATTGTGCAAATCCCTCGTTTACCAAAATAGCATTGACATGATTGTCACAGGGCTCTGGAGTCACACTATCTGGATAGTATAAATCCAAACGGACTGAGTTTTGAGCAACAGAAAATATCTGAAATAACGAATAAAAAATCGACAATCAAGACTGTGAAACATTAACCAAGTGAAATAAAAAGAAAATTCAATGCAGATGTCACTTTCACGGCATCCTCAATATTTTGAAAAATGCTCGGAAAACGTGTCGGTCGGTCGGTCGGTCGGCCGGTCGGTCGGCCGGTCGGTAAAACTATCATATGTTGTAAATACGGTAGGTAAATAAGAACGATCATTATAACTACAGCAACAACAGTAGCCTAGTTGATAAATTTCCACTAATCATTAGTAACAAACTTGCATCTTCGTCGATGACTTCCCCTCTAAATTGCCCAAGACGACCCCAGGTCATTTTATGTCATTTAATCAACCAAGCTTCATTTCATTTGATTTTTACATATTTATACAGGATTGTGATTCAGCTAACTAAAAACTGTTTTATAATGTTTTGGCCTTGTGCAAAATCAAATATCTAAAAATAAAGTGTAGAAAGACAAAATGCACTTGGAAAATATTTTACATTTTAGCAAATTTATGTGTTCACTGCAAATTATGGATAACCCATACGATGTTAGAGAGGGGAAACTTTAGTTCACTATTCAGTTGGTTCCAAAACGTGGCACCACGAAAAAGGAAAGATTTCCGTCCATTGTAGCTTATCTTCTGTACAAGACATATTTCTACGTGCTACATTCCTATCTATATGCCGTGCTACAATCATCTGTGTGATCAGCCTCCTCTGCATTTCTACGTTCTCTGCAATGGCCTTGAGAAAGGCTGTCATAAAGGCAATTTCGATATGATTTTCCAAGACCATGTTTGAGTAAGTTCAACGTCATAGCACTAGCTTCCCTACATATAATTTCCTGTATAGATGGCTGAACTAGTTTTTTCAGCAAAGACGTGCAGTAGTGTCAACTTTACTTTCTGCATAAAGTCATGAGAGAATCTTTTGCAGAAGAGAATTGCAATTGAAATATTACACAGAAGATACCTTTGCAATTAAGATCTGTTCATGTACCATTTCATGAAACCGCGCATTGGCTTCGCGACTCCATTCGCCGAAAACTGGTCGAATTCCACATAAATAACATTCAAAGGCCTTAAACAAAAACGAAAGAATAATCAATTGTCGAATAAGAAAAACAACTAATAGTATTCATTTACCTCAATTCCTTTTTGCTTTCAAACTCATTGTTGACATCGATTACTACCCAGATCACTTCTACTGTGAATATATTTTCACGAAACAACCACTAATTCTATAGCTACTACTTCCCTTTGGCTCATCACGAGCACGGATTTCAAAACAGATTCCTACTTCTGTTGCTATCGTTTTCAGTATAGAAGTTTACTTTATCTTCAAAATTTCTAATTGCCTTTTAACAACCCGAAACACTGATCCTTAGATAACACAGCAGCGATAATTTTGTGGCAAAGAAGCATACTTGAAAAGGAAGCTTGAGAAAATCTGCCGGGCAACGACGAAGCATGTCACGAGGTAATGTATCTGTGTTTCCATAATCCAAAAAGAAAACCTAAAAAGTTAAAAACGTTATGAAAGAAAGGAAACGTTGGAAATAAATTTCAAATTCAATAACTATCCCAAGTAGCATGGAAGTTGGCAGCGCGCAGAAAAATGAAAATGTGAAAGCATGGAGATTTGAAGGAAACTTTAAAATGGAAATAAGCCAGTGAAATTTGCTACAAGGATGAGGTTTTGAGTAAGAAAATAAAGTTTCTGAAAAAAGAAATAAAAGAGATTTTCAGATGAGTAGAAATAAGAAAACATGTGAATGAAAGCGAACCTCAGCCAATTGTCCATTTTGGGACACAATTTGGGCTCTGTAGTACTCATCTTCAAACCATGCCAATATGATTTCACCATCACTCAGTTTAACACCATTTGGAATTCTCTAAAACAGTGTAATGACTGTTAAAAGTAATGAAAACATGCTAGTAGTGAGAGATTCAAAATAGAGGTCAAGGTGCATTGGTAATTGGATATAACTCATTCAGTAGAATGTTTCGAAGCTAGTTCCTTCAAGGCAACAGATACAAAAAGTTTGAAATTTGACGGAGATACAAAAAGTATGAAATCTTAACTGAGATACACTTACACTAAGGTTAGAGCCATTCATAGCATTTATTGAATGCTGTAAATCTTTAATTTGTTGGAATGTCTCTTGTGTCCCATAATGTGCCCAGAAATGTCCTGCTTCTATCACCTATAAAATGAAAGAAAAATATTAGACAACAGCAAACATAGAAAAAACGCGTATATATAATAACAAACAAGAATAAGAAACGTTATGAAGTAATTATCAAAAAACATCAAAAACCATTGCACTAGCTTCTAAAACCAGTTGCATCTCGGTTGCATACAAGTTGCATTTCGGTGACAATTAGTTGCATCTGGTCAAAAACATAATTTTTCTGTATCCATGGGTGTTATCGATTAATGGCCATCTGCGGCCTAATAATTGCTTTCAATCTTAAACAAAGTTATTGGTTATCACAAGCATGATAAAGTAACTATAGCAACGACATGCTACGTAATATAAAGATGATGTTACTCACTGCTGTTACATGTACGCTGATGTAGCCTGACGTCTTTAGTGCAACCTTGAGAGTGACGAAAATACAAGGTATCTATCAAAAGTATGTCATATGAAGTAGCAATGTCGGTCGATCATGAAATGAAGTAATACTCTGTCTATTCTAATATGTCATACAGCGTTATAATGAAAAAATTACACCAAATAGAAATTGTTTTGCTTCTTTTGATCAAAAAAGCCTACAAACACAAGATACTTGACCACCACGAACTAATTGACTACAATACAATGACAAAACCCAAGGAGAGCAAAACACCTTATCCCCCCCCCCCCAAAGACGGAAAATATACCTAAGTACAACTACTCATTCAAATGGACTAGTATACGTAAATACTTCATCGCAAGAGCCATGGAAACTGTACCTGAGTGGATCTTTGCGGCACATGAGAACTAAGGGCTGTCGTAAAACTAAAACGAAATTAATATGGGGAAATTAAGAATCAGATGAATACTCATCAATATTTCAACTGTGACTTTCCAATTGGTAATACAACTTTTCTACTCATTTCAAATAACAATGTTGATAGGTAAGGTATTTCTAAAATTCATAAGAACAACAACTTTATATCATGTCAATGAACATCTGTCATCTCTATTTGAAACGTGATTTTTATCTTCTCAATTAAAAAAGTACCCACAGAATATTGAAAATTACAATTATGCCAACCTTCCACTTCGTAATGACGTCATATCACTGTTTGCAATTTGAAGCAATTCAAGACGTCTTTGAACTTCCTCTGTTTTTTCTTTGTGAACAAACAGCCGCAAATCTGTCCGAAGTTGCCTGTGCAAAGAGAACGTATTACACTGAATTTAGAAATTTTAGTTTGAAGTTGAATGTGCAGGGGTCTTCTAATGCGCCTGTACGCGGAACTTAAAATACTCAAAATGATACTCAAAACAATACTTCACATGCACAATTCCCTAATTTCTATAAAATAGGGAGTAATTTATCATGTCTCATCCAAGATTAAATCAAAATTATTTGGCATTTATAATACAACATGTACAGCTAGTTGTTATGCAAACGAGGTTTGAAAGGAAGAAAAATTAACAAAAGATGCACTACCTCATTTTCACAGCGAGGTAGACTGCAGGTATGACTGGATTTACTGTCGGATTATGTTGAGCAACTGTCCGGTCAAATTCAATGTAACACCTTTAAACAGAAAAGAAAAAAGGAAAGTAATAAAAAATAATAAAAACATAGCGTATAAACCATATTCTTTAATGGATCTTCACAGTGGAAATATTTTATCATAAATTTTGTAAACAATAAAGGCTCTTGCTTGTGTCATCTTTCAGCAAAAAGACTCCGCCAACAAACAGAAGGACAAAAAATCCGGAAAAGTAAAATCAAACAATAAAAACCTTGAACTTTCAAAATGAAGAAATTTCCCTTTGCCACATTTTCGGAAAAGTGACGCAATAGCATCTTTGTAGAAAATTCCAGGTGATGGAACATTGTTCACCTAAGTTTTGAAAAAAAAGAATTTTATATTGTTACAAATAAATAATACCTTGGCATAAATACAAAACAAATATGTGTTTGACAAAAGTCTGATTGCCTGCAGTTGATGCTAACCATCATTTTCAACGAAAGTAAATTTCTAAAAAAAAAGACATCAGCAGATTTACAATGAATAGATACATTTAAGACATGAGATGGGCTTAGTGGCAAATGTGGTTAACTCAGTTTTTCTCAAATATCAGGATGCCCTTCTGGAGATGTAATGCGATGCTGAGAGGGGGCGTATGACCCTGGGGAACACGTTATAACCATCCATTATAGCCTATTCTGCAGCTACCGAACAGCATGTAGGGGTGGGGACGCAAAAATTTTCTCTTTGCATGGGGGCTTTGCAAAAATAATTGAGAAGCACTGAGGTAACTGCAAAATAGTTGGAGACATGAAGTACATGATTATAACGGAAATGAGATTTGCTATTAGTGAATACTGTGATCGAATATTCTGATGGAATAATTTGATCATACTCTTATTGAATTATCTGATGGTATACTCAGATTAAATACTCTCCTCCAAAACTTGATAGATCATAATTTCTGTGCCACCCTCAAAAACTGAGTTGGTGAAACCCTACAACATGTTTTTGCTGTAGAAATTTTTGGCACATATTAAAGCATTTTCTTGTTCATGAAATTCAAAATTATGCCATGTTTAGTTATCATTTTTGCATTCCACATACCAAACTCATGATTGCACTAGTTCTCATTATCCAGTTCATCCAATTCAATTACTGTTACAACACTATCGCTAAATGCAGGCGATACTAGCTTGGAATGTTAACACTTTGATTCAAAACTAATGGAAAAAACATTTGCTCGCTTACTACAAGAATAGTTCTACACCACAATCTCTCAACTATCATCTGCCTACTTACTATATGAAAATTAATACAATGCTTTTTCAAAAAATGCTCACTCTAATTCACTGTAATAACTGGGAAATGCATTCAAATAGGGTACAACCCATCTACATTAAAGATCATCACATTTAGTACCAACAACATTGTATAAAAGCAAAGATTACCATGACAGTGCTAAAAGGATCATGCCCAGATAACTGTTTCATGCAATCAGCATCATCAATATCCCCAGAAATGAAATAAAATGGATAAAATGCACCACATATGATGACCTACAAAAATAATCGATTGTATCGTGTACTTCATCTCCTTTATCACATTAAATCCAATCTAAATGGGCTCAATGAATAGTACTGAAAAGGAGGAATCTAAATAAGATGAGATGACCACTTTAATTAGTCATACCATATATGGCCTAATTTTGTCACACAAGATCAGCTAAGAATGCAAAATCAGAAAATTGTGTGAAATAATTCAAAAATAAGATAGTGTATTTGAGAATTTTGATAAGTATGAATAATAATATATCATATTCAGGAAATAGTAACAAAAGAATCAAATATGATAAACACTAAATCCTACAATTTGTCATCTTTTAAGGTAGGTCACTCCTCGAAAATTTGACATTTTTGGTCAGATTTTCGATTTTCGGTTTTTACTTGATTTGACACCCTATGTCATCCCTCTTCAAACTAGCAGTTTCAAAATGCTGAAAAATCTCGTGTAAATGCTATAAAATGCCGAAATTTGAGGGGTGGTAAGGAAATCTGTGAAGAAAGTAAGTAGATCTAATGTGCTG
>WIPJ01067705.1:44006-65521 GCA_018155075.1 Cassiopea andromeda
TACAATATTATAAAAATGGGGCACTCCACAATCACACCAGGTACAAGGCAGGAAATTGTTGGTTGCCATGGTAACAAATTTCCATATCAAAATTTTATCAGTAGATTTGGACTCAGCACCTAAAATTACATATAGTGTGTAATTTTGAACAACTTTGGATTGAAATTACTGCATTTTGCATTTTCGAGGAGTGACCTACCTTAAATCTAACATCAACAAACTTGATCTTTTCTCCCTTTCTACTTAAACTTCCCCTCATTCTCTCAGTTTTCCCTTTGTCGGGGCTTTGTTATAGGCCCTACGGCCATTTCCCGACATTATTTACTAAAAAAAAACTGGGGAAATGAAAAGAATAAACGCTACCTTTAAAATTAGCATGTCGTTTTGTGAATATTCATTTCTAGAAAAGGTGAAAAATTATTGACAATGCATGCATTAATTAATTTTACACTAATGTAATTCACCTCAATTAAATCCACAACCCTTGAAGCAAAAAATTAAAATTCTACAATAATTGAACTGCATTGTTCACAAAATAATACTACAAATAGTGCTGACATAACTGTGGACTTCATGGAAAACTGTTAGTAGCAAAAATACTTTTCTACAATATATATTATATATGCCATTACGTCTAAAACACCCAATAAGAGACTGAAATCTGAAATTAGTAAATGCAGTCATGTAAGCACAGCAGTGTCCTAGAACTAAAAAACTGCATATCAAAAGTATTTTCTACTTTATAAGAAATAAGAAAAACCTTCTGTGAGGGTTTGAATTCGGTCGAATATTGAACTGGCTTAGTCTGCTCAACAATTCCTTAACAAGGTTATCAACCTGCAGAAAGAACGAACAGGTAAACACGGAACTATCAAAGGCAGTGATCATAAAATCAAAAAGAAAAGCACGGGAAACATAGTACATGGGTGGAAATGGCCGTCGGACATCGGAAATGTCCGACACAAATACTCGACCCGCCAGTAACAATGAGACAAAAATTGTGAACATGTCCGAAGATCCACCCTTGGTGAATGATTTTTATTTCACAAAGCACTTCCTTTCAACTGAGTCAAAACTAGACAGTGAGACCTTCAATCTTTTCATGTTCAGCTTAATGAATGATCTCACTCAGCTGTGAGTGCCTTTTCAACAGTAATCAAGCTGATTTGATAAAAAGTTACACAATTTTCAGACACCATATATTTTCCTTTCCCCCTAATAGTAGAGTTGGAAACTGGTAGCAACTGAAAATAAATTATGATGTAGTTTGACAAAGGATGGTGGCAACCAAAGAATCTACGTGTATACTGAATCAATAATGTTTCAAATACTCTTGGGGGTTTGAAAATGATAACCAGAGGAATTGGGAAAATGGGGAGGGGAGCTGGAAAAATAGAAGCCATGTATTTTCACACTTTCCAAGAAGAAATCTGAAGATGATAATAATAAATAATGATGATTTGAATAAAAAAAACCTCAGAAGAAACTCAATTTCTCTCATGAAATCCTTGAAAGTAGTAATTAGTAAGGGAATTGGAACAAAATTCAAAACTAAGAATCGAAGGGGGGCAATTATTCAGTACTCTAGAGCACCTAATTTCCTCCAATGAGCACCGGGGCGCTCTTTAAACAACCATACTTTTTTGGGGTGGCGTTCAATGGTAGGCGACATTTGTTAGAGGTAGTACAGTAAGTATTGAAACAATATCTCTAACTAGAACATATGTTGGAAAGAGCTAGTAAAAACAACAAAGTTGAAAAGAAATCTATCCCAAAATGCAGTGAAACTATGTAATGACAATACAATTTACTATTAACCTAGAAAATCACAATTGTGTAGATTGCTAGCTTGTAGGCTTGCAATAGCTGCTAAGACATCGAGCCTTTGACTTGTGTTAACAAATAAAAGATGAATGTATGACAACATACTTGGATATAACACAAAACCTATGAAATCACAAGTCACTGTCTACCATGGAAAATGATGATCAGTTTCATGTTTCATAGTAAGTCAAAAAACAAAACAATGGAAATTTTTGGATGCGAAGGCTAAGAGAGAACAGAAGGTCAGAAACTTTAAAGAATGATCTTTGCTTAGAAGAGATAAAAATTGTGGAAAATTAGGATGTCTGATGATGAAATCAAATATTTCAACATTTTCTGGCAATACGAAACCTCTTGCATCATCCTTGTTTCTACGTAATTCTTCCTCCCCCATTGGCGCTCACCCTACAAATAGAACATGGAGGGTACCACAATTACAGTAGAACATAACATTATGTTGTTTTCCTCCTTTTCTAGAGGATCTAAATCCGTAGAATATCTTCTACTATACACAAATGCATAATATTATACAACCAAATAAAAATTTTCGTAGGAAATTAGAAAGTCTATATAGCATCTGCTAGAAAAACAATTAGCGGAAATGAAAGTGAAAATGAAGACAGAAATGAAGAGGAAGTACAATCAGATCAAAATTGGGCTAATTAACAAATATTCGTAAGAATATAAATAAGGATATCAATATATAAATATGAAAATAAACAAGGAAATAAATATGAAAATGAATAAGAAACCAACCTCTCTTCCAAAACCAGTTGTTTCTTTCCTACGCTTCCATTGCTGAAACGAAAAAGCTGAGAAATAGCTCGTTTTGCTATATGTATTATTTCAAGAAATGGAAGGAAACTTCAAGTCGTAGATACATACCTGGTAGCAATTAAGGGCAGCAATACAGTCACTAAACGACCAATTTGCCCATTGCATTTTGTGGCTACAAAAAACAAGTTTTCAATATGCCTTTAAGTCTCATATTTCTTTGCAAATAAAAAGATAAAATACAAATCAGTATAATACCAGTAAAGACAAATTTGCGAATCTCTTCCACTTTTTATGTTAATAAAATCATTCACCAAAAATCAAAAGCTCTTTGAGATTATGATATGTCGAAGAAAGGTGAAAAACAAGTTGAAGGCACTGCACGTGACTTCTTTCTTCCGTGACATTTAAGCTAATTTCGAATCCAACACAACGAACAATGATTAATTGCATCAACAAGGAGAAAATCCTTCAAAATTATATTTAATGAATATCTAAAAATATATTTAATGATGATATACTCAAGCGGTTGTAAAGCATTTCAGACGTCTTGGGACATAACCCTCTTTCAATTCCAGAATATCAATAATACAAAAATGGTGTTAACAAACATGTCAATATGTGCAGAAAAGACGCTATGAAGGAGCAGCTAAATAGTGTGAAGCTGTTAGTGAAGTCGAGATTTTCTGGGATTCTGCATTTCAGTGCAATTGTTCTCTTGAGACATGGCTAGCAGCTATCCTATAGGTGGGTGTGAACAAAGAAGAGAAAACACCTGAGCACTGAGAATTAATGAAAAGTTCCGATGGTGTCCACAGATATGGAAGTTGTGCGCATAACTTAAGAAAAGGTTGAGAAGCAAATGAGAAACAATACCATGGTACAACTAGGACCAACAAGAGCATTGTCCATATTTTTATCCTCTTAGCAATAAAGGAGAATCAACTTTGAGGTGTTAGGTAATTTAATCGCATTCATCCTCAAGGCAGAAAAGAGCAGAAGAACCTACGAGACACATTGTCTAAGTCCTAAATTAAGTAAAATCCCTACAACAAACATGGAAAACTGAAAGCAAGGTTGAGTACATTTATTCACGTGTGGCTGATTTTAAAAGAACATAATATTTTCTGGTTGAGTCATAAATGTATTTCAAAACTATGTCTCACAAAATATATATAACTACTTTGGAAGTGACTATCTTCCAGTTACCAAAGGAAATATATTGTACAAGAGATATATTAACTGACAAAGCTTGCGTACCTATAAGCTTCAAAATCTTTCTTGAATGGTCTAGCAAAAACACTTTTGAGAGATAAAGCAGCAGCTAAAAAAAATAAACTTTCCACAGTAAATAAAAGCAAAATATCTAAGCTATAATTGGGAAAAAGAAATACCCAATAATGCATGGACTAAATGCACTTTTATTCTTGCGGTATATTCCGACTGACAATTTATGAAAAAGATACTTTTAAAAAACAGCTATTTTGTAGCAAGAAAGATTGGAATGTAGCAACAAACAACAAAGACAAGGAAGACAAATCAAAATGTTAAGCATTAATTAGAGGAAAAAGTTCACTAACCGATGACCAAACATTCATTCAAATATCCATAGACAAAACCCAAAATAAGCAGTTTGCCGATTCTAACATCAGTTGGGAGTGAACCGAGAACTTTCCCAACAAATGTCAAATCACCGTCTAATGGGTTTATGCGTTCATTCTGTTTAACCGTTAATGCTCCAACCTTTAAAGTATATAGCAATATATGATACATTGCGACTATAGTAAAGTCTTAACATATAATGATCTTTATCATCAAAAACTACTAGTATCTACCATGAACATTACGAAATAGCTTTCCTACCTATATACAGTATAAATATATGATATAAATATATGGTATAAATATGATTGAAATGTTGATAAAAAAGAAATAAACAGAAAGCTAGAAAATTCGAAATGGCTATAAGTTGAAATGACCCATGTCAAAAAGCTATCTGTTAAATGTTGCAGTCGAAATGTTACTTGATTATTCAACATTTTATGATAAATGTTGCATGCCTCTTTCAGCAGCAAAATAGTTCTTCGAATTTCGTTGATTTCAGGGGGTTGAAGTGCCATTTTTAAAAGAGTGCAAGGATCTCCGATATCCAGCATTTTGATATGCAAAATCACTTGTGTAAGAGGGCATCTCTACAAATGATATAGAATGAATTACTAATTATAACTTTTTCGCGAAAAATATATTGCGAAAATTTACAGCAATTTGGTGAAAAAGCTAAACCCCAGTGATAATAATAATTATTCTGAGATAAAGCATCACTACGAGGTTACAGACAGGTCACTGACATAAATACACACAGAAGCTGAAAAATTTAAGAACACACATCAATGCTGTAAGTTTCCCAAGCTCTCAAAATCAAAAGTTCTGCAAATATTGTGCAATGCCAGTCTTCTAAAAAAGTGCCTTCTACTTCATGAAGATAATTCATATTTCTTGCTCTCAGTGCATCGCACAAAAAATAAAAAGCATTTGAAATATGAAAGCAGGAAAATGACTTTTACTCAACCTGCATTTCTGGAATTCCATATTCTGGAAGTTGCTGATAAAAATCGTGTGTGATCAACCGAAAGCACTCTCCATCAGAAACTCTACCAGCACGTCCTTAAACACAAAAAGTATATTATGTAGTAAACTAGGCCTAAAACAATGAAATCGATCAGGAATAACTAGCATAAACCATAAAATAACAGTTAGATATCACACCAAACCTTTGCGTTGTTTCAGCGATGACTTTGAAGCCCAATGCAAACGAAGGCTTTGGTAATTCGTTTCGCAATCAGTCTCCACATTTTTTGTCAAACAGAAATCAATAACTGAAAAGAAATCGTAAACTTTATTAGTTCTCATTAATGACAGCATTTTTCAAAATAAAAATTCAAAATACATAGAAAAAGAGCACTGTGGTACCAAATAGAAACTAGTGAAAGCGAAACCCATAGGATGCCGTCAATCCAAAAGCCTATAAAAA
Source organism: Cassiopea andromeda (assembly GCA_018155075.1). Taxonomy (NCBI): domain Eukaryota; kingdom Metazoa; phylum Cnidaria; class Scyphozoa; order Rhizostomeae; family Cassiopeidae; genus Cassiopea; species Cassiopea andromeda. Next base: position 49,636 of record WIPJ01067705.1, read on the forward strand.
TTATTAAAGAAATACCATATTTGATATCTGGAACAGTTATCGAGCTTTCTGCAATATTCGTTGATAAAATCACCTATGGGTAAGTTAAAAATACAAATTATACACATGATTCAATTCATTTATGGGTGGGATGGGGGCAAAAATACAGCTTTCTAAAAGCTAACAATAATGGCACCTAATATAATTCATTGCATATGGGTGTGTTGCTCTTTGTGGTCATTTTTCCAAATGGGAGCCATTATTTGCAGCCATTGTCAATTCGCAGAATCTGTGACAATTAGGGTTGTGGTAAAAAAAGAAGGACACAAAATGCAAATGAGAAAAAAGCAGCATAACACTAAAAAAAGATATTTATAAACCTTCCGTTTTCCACGCTCCGCTTTTCTGAAAATTTTCGATTGATCAAGGCTTGTTATTTGTGAATGTAGAATTAGAACCTGTAAACTATAAATTCGATATCACTCCTTAATTACATACTGCCAATCAATGAAATATTGAGGATGCAAACAGACAATTAAAGCCAAAAAATGCAAAAAACGTTAAACATAAGGAACGAAAGCCGAGAAACAGTACATCTGTCCTGAAAAGTTGAGCATGCCCACAGCTTTATTAGAGAATGCTCAAACAAGACAGCATCATGAGCTATAATTGGTGTGAAGACAGAATTTGTTGCTTGTCAAATATAGAATGCTGTTTATTTTAGAGAAAAAGGTAACATGTAAGAGCTCTTTTTTACTTTACTTTCATACATCAGCATTCAGAAATGCTACAACAAGTGGTTTTGTAATAACGCAATCACAAATATTTTGATTAATAAGTATTAAGTTTTCATAAGTACTGTGGAGAAAACAAATAGAAATATGCCATACTTTCTGTCAATTTCAATTTTCTCAAGATGCTTGTGTAGTGCATCGATCTCTGGAAAACCTGGAAAAGTTGTTCATAAAATTCAATAAAAGCTAATTCTTGACAAGAGAAAAAGCTACCAACCTAGAATGGCCTTGCTGATTTACGATCAATCTAATTTTGCAAAAGAAATGTTACATCTTTTTTTCATGGGTAGTTTAAGTCTTGTGATTGAATGTCAAAAAAATTTTGATTATTTAAGTTATTTCATATTTTATATAGTTTGATCTACTTAGATCTTTCATCTCTCAAACTTATTTGTATAAGAAAGCAAATGTAAAACAGCAACTCAAAAGTCAAAAAAAAAACTCAAACCAGGTAAAAACACCAGCACTGTTCCTCGTTCAGCGGCAAATTCCCCCCTAACTTGGGCTCCCTGTGCCTCTACTTCAGCATTATCAAATTCCATTATCAGTGTCTTTGCCATTCGATAGCAATTTTCAGACACTTCTGGCTCAGATAGACTTTGAAATGGAATCTAAAATAATATTCATAGTAAAGAATAAATGATTTCTGTAACAAAACATATGGCTTTTAAGAACAGAATAATATATTTTCAGTGATATCATCATGCTATTGGCTTTGTGATCCACACACTACTCTCTCACATTTCACAAACAACAACAACAACCTATCTCATCGGAAACATTCACTTGCAAATTTGAGTTTTCAATGCATTAGAGTAATATGCCACAAGGCATTGGCTCAAAATTCTGAAACCATAGCAACCACCGAATAAATTCAGCACAATGAGCTTTCACTATCAACATAATTCACGATCAAGATCTTGGGGGAATCTTTAATTCTCATTGCAATAGAGGAAGCCTATCAGAATGATCAGTCTTTCAGAATGACTAGGCTATTAGAATGATCAGTCTATCAGGCTGAGTGGCCCATCAGAACGATCAGCCTATCAGAATGATCAGTCTATCAGAATGATGAGCCTGTCAGAAAAATCAGAATGATCAACCTAAATGACAACATACAGCAGAGACACTATACACTGTATTTATTATTGTTGAACTGGGCTATGATTTATGCAGACTTGTAACTGGAAAAATTTGGGCTGAGGCAGTTATTCTGAGGGTGCATCTGATAAGTTTGCTTGATACAAAATAAGATGTGAAAAATATGCATATGGAGTTCTCAGAAAGGATGAAGCCATCATTTTTCACCCACCAATAGAACTAACCCCATGTTTGGAAATTTTCTCAATACTGCAATGAAAATGCTCATGTCAATGGTAACATTACAAACACTTATTTGGGAAAGATCCTCTTTGACATTTATACTCAAAAAGTTCAACAACAGCTTCTTCTTAACCCAGAAGATTTTGTAAAGTCCACATATGAAACATGTAGACTTTTCATAATCAACTTCCTCAGTCACCCTGCTATGGTCACAACTTATGAAACTCTCTCTAGGTATTGATCTACAGGAGTTTTGTGAGTCCATTCAATCTAGCACTCATTTGATGGAATCCACATATCTTCTAACTCTGGGATAGTTATTCAGCTATAGATCAGACACAATTGAATTGAAAAAGTTACACTATAAATGTTTTTCTTCAAATGTATAAAGACTTTTTGAGCTTATTTGAAGCTGCAGCTTCCATTTGCCATGAAAATTATGATCAGAAAAACAATTTTCCTTGATATTTCCCTGATTTATCTATGATTTCTACCCTGTTTTCCCTGACTTAATATTGGTCCTGAGCAAACACTACACACAACACCTCTCACAATGCAAGACATCTCGAGGAGAATGTAGCCTACTTGGGCAATGATATGTGCATTAATATCATAATGACAAATGAAAACCAACAATTTTGTTATGTCCAGAATTCTTTTTTATGCTAGTTTTTCCCAATATAAGGGAATTTATTTCCAGAAGAGACAAAGACAAACAATGTCCCTGATATTGTCCTGATTGTCTCTAGCATCAGTCAAATTCCCTGATTTTCCTTGATACCTTTTAGGCAAAACACATTTCTTTGATTTTTCCCCTGAAGCTATTAATTTGGCAGACACTCTGTGATACCTGAATCATCATAACATCATGAAAATAAATTGAATGTGTGCAATAATAACTTACTTCACCAAGGGTATGAAGATGATCAAGGTAATACTCTGCAACATTAAACATTCTTCCTTCGACTGAAACAACTGGGGCACCCTCTAATTGATTTCTTACTATTATTGAGAAATACTTAGAATACAATGAGCAGTCCATAGTAGCTGACATCAGTATGACCTACAAATAATTACCATATCAAGCATGAAACTGCCTGGTCACTGCATAAAAACACTTAATTTGATTACTTTCCTTTCAAACACAGAATATTAAGTCATAAGAATTCAAAAGAGAAGAATTCAAGGAGTTGATGATTGAGGTAGAGTACATGTAACCTCTCAAAAAGCTATTCATAATGCTAGGAATAGTACTAAAAATACTTTAAGAATATTCTATTTTGGAATCTAAAAGTCATGAGGTAATGAAATGTTGGTCCTGATCATAAACTTTTGCTCATGAAAGAGTTCAATTTTGTGAGAAAAATTGCAGCACAACAACAGTCACAACAAGACAATAAACCATAAAGGATGAAAGCTCTTAGAAGTCAGACAAAAAGAAGAAATTCTGTAGTTCTGATCTGTAGCCTTGAATATGACGAGATGAGAACAAGTAATAATGTGAGGATGTCATGGAGTACTTAAAATTTAAACTACAAAAGATTTCTGTTGTAGTATTCTCTAGAGGCGAGAAACATATTTTAAGGAGGAACAGAGAAAAGCAAATGGAAAATAATACTAGACATTAGTCTTAAAAACTGACTTTACCTTTACATGTTTTGAAACAGAGGTTAAAAACTTTTTTACAATAAGCATTGCAAGATCAACATCCTGATCACGCTCATGTACCTAGAACACAAAAACCTGAAATTAAAGGCTTCACAAGGGAAAAATTTGCAAGGGAAGCTGCCTTTTCCTACAAACAAAAAGCAAGCTAACTATTTACAGCCTAGGCAACTGCAAGATTAAACAATTCTGATTCACTGCTGATTGCAACATGATATGTTTATGAATTCCTAAAAACAAAACCTCACCTCATCAAGGATTACATGTGTATATTCATTCATATTCTTATTTTTTATCATTTTTTGCAACAAAACACCTGTTGTCATATACGTAATCCGTGTGTCCTCAGATACATTTCTACCACGTCCAACTTGATATCCAACAACATGCCCAGGTTCCCAGCCTCGCTCATCACAAACTCTTTTTGAAATGCTCTCTGCAGCTATTCTCCTTGGCTGTGTTACGACAATGTTGCAATACTTCCTTTGCTGATAATAATAATCCAAAATATATTGAGGAACTTGAGTAGTTTTTCCACTTCCAGTTGCACCTAAAACAAGTTTGGGCAAAGTTTAAGCTATTTGATGCCAAAATTCTACATCACTATTGATACTATAAGCTCATGATACAAAAACTAAAACATAAAAAATGCAATGCCTTAATTGAAAGCAAATCTACAAAAAAATCAAGCAGACTAAGCATTTAGGATAACCAATAATCAGGGATGTGCCTAGATACATTTGTTGGGTGCAGGTATGTGCAGATGGGGGAGGGTCACGCCCCCCAATATTTTTTAATTTGCAAGAAAGTTGGTCAAAAGTCAGCCATGCTGCAAGAGAGTTGGACACAATATTTTCTGCAACATGACCAACTTTCTTACAATTTCATACAAGTTGGGAGTGTGATGCCCTAATGCCCACAAGCAAACACATCACTACCAATACTGGTTTTAACACAAAGTTATGAAATCCTACAAAATCCAAAATTGTATACCTGCTTTCTCCACCTATTATGAGTAAAGATCTACATATTCTTTTGCAGAGAAAAGACTGTGTATGCATGAAACTATAATAAATAAATCATAAACCTAGCATTTAAAAGACTGAAAAAATATGTATGATTTACCTTGTATTATTGTGACTTGATTTGATTCAATTGTGCCAATAACCCATTCTCGATGCTCGGTGATTGGAAGTTCATTATCATATTCATGTTCAAAATTATAATTATCATATACATTAAGGGCTGGGTGGTCAGGGCCTTTATACTCAATTTCAACTTGGTTTTCTGTTTCCACTTGAAGTTGATCTGGCACATCAGCTAATTTCTCATAAGGCCTGAAAGAAATTTTTGGAAATAATCTAAAGTGTTTGACTTTTTGCCTCCCCAAATGCATGGCCAGAAAAGCACTAGACTGATTGTGTACGTCTAACATTGGAAAGTGTGCAAGCCAGTGGACAGGTGCAGGAGCACAAAAAAGTTTCCAGTCGAGCTGGATTAATGTAGTGTGTATAACAGCCTAAACATCACAAATATATATCAACCACACTGGAAAGTTTACTTAAGGTTTCAAAAATTTCACTCTAAGAATTCATGGTGTGCATCTGAGGTAAATTCCTGGAATTTCTTGCATGGATCAGATTTTGAAATTTTTACAAATAATTTAAAGTGCTTGACTTTAAGTCTCTTCAATGACGCAGCCAGAAAACCACTGGACTGATTGTGTGCATCCAATATTGGAAAGCACACAAGTCAGTGTGTGGGCAAGAAACTGCAGGCGTGCAGAAAAGTTTCCAGTCTGGCTAGATTACAGTAGCGTGTAATCTGGCCTATAAATATCATAAATATTAATCATTGCATCCTACCATATTTCTCAAATAAAAGCCACCCTTGAATAGAAGCCAAAGTTTTTGATGAAAAAAATATTCAAAGCCGCCCTTAAATGTAAGCCACGCTTAGGAACAATAATGGAGCAGCTGCCCTCAATAATTTCTGAACACTTTTCTTTGCCAGTTTCTGCCATTGCGAGAGCACTAAAAAGTTTAAGAAAGCTAACAGTTTTCAATTTCAAATACTTCATGCAGTTTTAAGTAAATTTGAATGCAATGTAGTGGGTTAATGAATGCACTGTAATGACTGAAAAAGTAAATAAAAGCCACCCTTGAATACAAGCTTTGCTCAAATAGAAGCTGCAATTCTATAAAAAAAAACTAATAGAAGCTGCCACTTCTATTTGAGAAAATATGGTATTTAGTTGAGTAACATTATCAGACCTGTACATGAAGAGCTACAACATAAGGAAATTTTCATATGAAAAGTGAGGAATGAAGTATATACTTCACTACTCTGACACTTAGCTGGTCTGCAGAGTATGGCATTTTGGGCAAGATCTCCAGTGTGCAAAGGTGAACTGCCTGGTGAGCTGGTGTGCACTGCCAGATATTCTGGTGTGTTGGTGTGCACCAACAAATTTGATATGGGTTGGCTCTGATTCTAGAAATAACAACTTGTTTGTAACCCCATTCCATCCTGTTTCACAAGCCAACTACATGAGAATTTACACATTGTAACTTTTCCATTACTTTCCATGCCAAATGCCAATTGCACACAGGCATGTGATAGCAATAAGGGGAGGTTGACAAAGCTTTTTCTTTTCTCATCCCAAGTCTTTACAATTCACAAAAGCCAGACTGAAGGGTTCATTTGCCATCTCAGCAATGATGAAAGGTGCAATATTTTGCAAAAAGGGGGTTTTCTGATGTTCTATAGGGTGATAACCTAAAAATGGTTCTGGGGTGAGCCCCCAGACCGCCAGTTTCCTTCCACTAGTGGACTGGTTAGTCTCTCAGTTTATTGTTAGAATCTTCCCAAATTTATGTCCTTCTGCAATTTCATGATGAACTTGGCATGAATGAGTTTCCAGAGTGAGCTTTACATAGAATGAATGTTGATGTAAAGACCAACATTGGTTATGAAAAAGGCATTCTAGAAGAAGCAACTTGGAGCATGCCCATATACCCAGCGTGCATTGGTTTGCAGGATACTCAGGTTAAAACATCTCCGGTGTGCACATGTCATACTCTGCAGATTGGACACTTAGTATGAACTGTGGCGAACTACATTTTCAAATATTAACACATGGAGTAAATAAATAAACCTATTTATACTTATTATTATTACGAAACCTTATTTATGCTTTTATAGTAACAAGGAGGATGTGTTGGAAACAAACATCAGTTGAACAAGATACTAACAGATCATCGTTTTTGCTTGAGCCCTTGGAAGCATTCATTTGCCTCTCTTTTGCATTCTTCTTTGCCACCATCAACTGTTGCAAAACACTGCCGGGCCTATGCAAAGTGGCTTTCTGCTGCTTGTGCTGATCCGTACAAAGAGGTTTCAAAGTAAAAAAGTTATTGATGGCATCAGCAGTTATAGTTGCTCCAAGGCTAGAGCTCGCCATTTCAAAGAAATGTCGTATTTACAACGCTTTCAACTGCGATAGTTACATCTTTTTCATCATTCTTTTCGCAGCAGCATGTGGCTTGTAAACACAGTTGATGAAAAGTTAAGTGCCTCATTTGGAGGTGGTTCAAAATACCATACATGTCATACGGCTCAGTAAGAGTAGTGGGTTCCTGCCATATTTCTATGGTTCCTGGAAAGCTGTAATGTCCAAACTTTTGTGCCCGTAACCAGGCTTGTGTTTCAGGGGTGGCAAAATTGTACCGGATGAATCGCGTGGTACAAAATCTGAGAGCTTATTTCACACTTTACGTTATCACAATCAAATGGACAATGTGCGTACAGGAAAAGATTGAACTTTCTAGCATGTCACAAAGACCATAGTTGAGCTGAACCATAATTTCTGATCTCTCCTTATCTACAAATATAAAGCAACAGTAAAATATTGCAAAAAGAATATTCCCAGTGGTGGCAAAAAGCAGGCATCCATAGCTACGGGCCTGGGGAGATAGAGGCGGAGAGGGAAGGAACTGACCACCCTACCTCACATGCCGATGGCTCAGGATAAGACAAACATGTGCAATAGGCAGCCATATGACATTTAAGACTACCTCAAAAAATAAGGTAGCCCAATGTTATTTTTCATGAACCAAAGTAGGATTGTTTGAACAGGATGTTGTTTGCATACTGCAAAGCTCAACATGCCTAGAAAAAAGGCAGTTAAGAAGTCAAGGAAGAAAAATCATGAGGAAGTGTTAAGAAGAGATGCTAGTGACAATGTGAGGGTCTTGTATCTTATTCTGCTGAAATCCAGCAAGAAAGATAGCCTTATTGCAGAAACATACACGAACAAATACAGAGTTAAGATGTGTGGTTTGAGTGTTTTTTCATGCTTCAAATAGCTAAGGGAGAAGGTAGCCCTTTGGCACAGATGTTGATTTTCAAGGGGCCTTCCCATAAAATAAAAATAGTTGGCAACATAAACTATGAAAATTGAGTGTTTTGCTTAAAAATGGTCAGGGGGGTGCTTGCTTTGACTTAGTTGAGAGGCTATTCCATAACTTAGCACCTCTATAAGAGAAGCATTTTTGTCCATTGCTTGTTCTTTTTAATGGTACCCTCAAATCTGTTTCAGTATTGCGGAGGCTATGAGATACATTATATCATTAATCATTTCATTTGCTTGATAACCTATAGAAGGAGATGGTTGACCATCAGTCTGTCCTTCGATCCTATTGATGTTAGGGCCAGAACATATAATAAGTGACTGTGCTCTTTTTGACAATGTTCAGAGAAAGTTTGTTTGCATGCAACTAATCATGTAGCTCCAAAAGATCTAAGTTTAGGTCATTCTGTAGGTCATCAATGCTTTTGAAGAGAGCAAGATAGCCATGTCATTGGCATACGTGCTGACATGAGATGTTTACAGAGAAAGGCAGATCATTAATGTAAATCAGGAAGAGGAATGGACCAAGACAAGAGCCCTGAGGACCTGAAGAACTCCACAAATGATTTCCTGCACATCAGAGGAAGTGCCACCTATCCTGCAAAATTGCTTATGATTTTGTAAATAAGATATAAACCAGTCATGTTCCAAGCCAGGCACTCCATACATGCTCAATTTTTTAGCAGGATTTTATGGTCAACCAAGTAAAAGGCCATCTTCAGGTCAACAAAATTTGGGCCAATGTAATTTACTTTATCTATATGCCAGTACCAATCATTGCGGTTAGCCATATGGTCTGTAGCAACCAAATGTAAGACTTGAAAACCAGACTGATGCTCATATAATGATTTATTTGTGTCCAGGTATTCATGAAACTGATTAAAGATTAGCTTCTCTGATAGTCTAGATATACAAGGAAGATCTGATATTAGCTTATAATTTGGCCTGTCATCTCTTGCACCATTTTTTAAAATGGTTGCAATACTCACTAATTTCCACTCATTCAGAAAATTTCCCATGAACAATGAATTATTGAACAATTTCACATAAGAGCCCACCAAGAACTGGCAATGCAATCTTCAAATGAAAGCTTGCAATGCCATTGTGGTCTGAGTCATGCAATGTCTTCATCTTACTCAAAGTGGACGATAATTTATCTGTCATGATGACAGACAAAGAGGAAGTTAACAGAGTATTTTCGAACGGGTAGACCAGACAATAGTGGATTTGATATTTTCGGAATTTTCTTGCTGAGTTTTATCCCAATATTGCAGAAGTACTAATTCATAGATGATGCATTTGCTTTGTTGCTATTTACTGCTTGGTCACCTACAGTAAGATTTGACACAACTGTAGTCTTTCACCTTTTGTTGATAACTTAATTGATGGTTTTCCAAGTTTTCTTCAAGTCACCTTGAGACTTTAATTGTTTGGAGAAATATTCATGTTTAAATTTTCTATTTAAGTTAAATTAGTGCAAATTTGCTTGTAGGATTCCATCAACAATTGGAATGTCATTTCACAGCTTGCATTTTTACTTTTTCCTTGGTTTTTGCTAATATGAAATAATCACCATTTAGCCATGGTGTGTATCTATCAAACACATGTCTAATTAGAGTAGGTGCATGTTTCTCCAGAATAAGCACAAAAAGTTTCCAGTTTAGCTCAGTTCAGTTTCAGTTTAGCAAAGCTTCCACATGCTGTTCCCAGACGGAAAGCATGTAAAAGCTTTGCTAGTGCATTTTTGTGGACAATGAATGTTTGAAATAGATCCCTTTCCTACTCAAGTCCTCTCTGCACCCACAACAAACTGTTGCTCCCCCACCAATGTCAAACCTTGTCTACAGCATAAAAGTAGATCAAGCTTCAGCAAGAATTATTTTCCTTACTTCTCTCTTTTCTTCAGAATGAAGATATAAAATACCACCAAAGACTTCTTGAAAGCAACTGGGCCAAATATGATAATGGTTTGCTAGTACCTCATACATTTAATGAACACTTTGCTTTGCTTTTCTAAAGAGAATACATTGAATTTGTTTATAATTTACCCAAAAATTGTCTGATTTTAGATCAACTTGAATCAAATGTAGACCAACCTGGTAGTAAATTTGATACACTGATCACTCAATCAGGTAATTGGTTTTACCTACTATGAGCAGATTTAAATTCACACATTGCAAATCATATCCATGTTTTAAATGATTTTTGCTTTTTTCTGGTATGTATGTGCTCTATCCATTTGAAAATTTCCTTGCTATTTAAGGTAAAGATGTGTCTACATTTCATTTCAAAGATGACCAATTCATGGAATATGAGAAGGATGAAATTTTGCAAGTAGGAACTTTTTGACCCAAAGTTAAAAGTGTATATTTATTCTACTTAGAAAGCTTAGAGAGCTATCAAATCATAGACAATGATTTAAAACATTATGGTAACTCTGGCAATAGGTCACCTAGTGAAATCTATATATGAATTTGAAAACATAGGATTTACCATCAAAATGCACATTAATGAAGTATACTTATAATTCTGCTGAGGGAAATTTCTAGGTGGAAGGGAAATTTCTAGGTGGAAGGGAAATTTCTAGGATTTATGGTACATCTGTACCTGGGCTGTAGATAGTGGGAGACTTGTATCCCCAATGTTGCTAGTTATACTTGGAGGTGTTGGTCCTTTAACTAAACATGATCTGCTTCTGCAGCTTGATTTTACTTCCATGGCCTCTATCCAGTTTACCTTTCCTTGGATTTTCATAAATAAGCATGGAGTTTATAACAAGCATCTGGTACTTTCACTTACACAGACAATTTATCACAATTTACCTCAGAGCAATGCTATCATACTATATTCTCACAGCTGTATCCCCCATAGAATTTCCTCTACTCCCTTTTGCTTGTAGATTCTAAGAATGCCTGTAAGTTGTATAAATCTGCAACATGTATTTCTGAAATCTGTCAAATGAATTTTGTGAGGGGAAGAAACACTGCTTCCAGCTGAAGCCCAGTTCTCTTGTGTCCTGCTTGCATGCAGAAGACTGGATATATCTCTTTATTTTCCAAAAGACATAATTTGATTATTAAAAATTTAAGAACTCTTTGAATAGCATAACAATAACTAAGCTAGAGAGAATGGCTAAGCTTGGTCCTACAATGTAACTGTCACAACTCTGATACTCAAATGTTTAATCAGCAGTGGCATATCAAAGGATAATTGGGCTCATTCCATGTTAACTGAAACTGGAGGTCAATTCTCAAATTTCAAAATATGAGTTAAAACCTATTTTTATTGGTTCTTATTTGTCAAAAGTCTTAGACAATAGTGGGTAATATGCCTCTGTACTTAGCTTTCTTTTTCTGGGACACAGAAATTGTGACACATGTGACAAAAATGTGTGCCACATGTGACACTGCTTTTTTGGAATTATTTCTTCTGAATTAAAATCTTTTCCAAAAAATTGGTCATTGTTGTTGGCAGGTCTTTTTTGAAAGCAAATAATGTATTGCCTTTTTTGTAGTTATGTGGGAAACACTATTTAGCTTGGTGTGACTGACATTACCAAAGTTGCTGTTTCTTTTCATTGTGACACACAATGCTTTTTCAACACATTCCTGCAGAGCAACTGCTGGGATAAATGTCAAAATGATAATACAGATAGTTGGAAAAGACCTTGAGCAAGATCTGGTGGGGCATCTTGCCGAATTTAGATTTAATAGTGCAATTTTACACTGTTTTGAATGGAAAATATACTGCCAGTATCGTGGCACATGTGGCATGTAATGAGCCATTGAGTGGGCAGAGATTTAGCAAATGAAATTTACCAACAAGCAACTAATCTCCCATAATTATTTACAAGCAATGATCAAACTGCCAGCTTTCAGTAACAAACCATTGAGTTACCAATGGCTTTGTCAAAAAGTGGGGGTGTTCTTACAGCCCCCACATTTCCTACTCTAGTACATCCCTGATAGTCAAGATAGAGTCTCTGACTAATTGTAACAACTATATACTGAAGTGAAATATGCATCAAATTCCAGTGAAAAAACTTTTGTTATATAACATATAGATAACTGTGCAAATGAACATCTGTCTTTAGGAAGAAAAGAAAGGAGCCTTGGGATTTGACCTTGAACATGCAGCACTGCATTTAGCAAATATTCCAGCCTTTACAAAACTGGGACTACAGAATGTGGTTTGTTTTCTTCCTTGTTTATTTTCTATAAAAGTGAGATGTGCTGTATGCCTCCACACATGCCAGAATTGACTAAGGCAAGTGGTATTTCATTTGCCTGTGTATTTTTGTATGTCTAAGCCTTGGCATGCATCCCATGCTCCTTATATATAATTTTTGTCATGAAATTTGATTAAACTTCTTTGTGAATAAATTTGTCTTGTACCCCAGGTTGAGTATCTAGATAGCAAAGGATGCAAATGGCATGGAGATTATCTTCAACTCTTGAAACAAGACATGACCACTCCACAGTCTGAACTAAGAAAGAAAAGGGCCAATATGCATTCAGAATGGAGATGGAGTTATGGTAACTCTATAAATTATGAGCACAGCATAAAATCTTTATGTAAAAGGATAAAGGAAATTAAAGTGAATATTGAGACAGCCAGCAGTAGAGAAGTATTGAAACAGAAAAATGCCATGTTGAAAAAGCAAAGTGAAGCTTTGATGGATGAACATAGTAATGTATTAATACCTAGATCTGATTATTGTATTGATGATGATGACAGCAATGATGATGATGATGATGATGATGATGATAATGCTGGTGGTGATGGTGATAATGCTAATGGTGATGAGCTGGAAAGTTTATTGGCAACAAAGGCTCTTACATGTCATAGTAATCCAACACCATCAGGTATAGTTTCGACTTAAATACGATATTGTAATGCACTTGATGTTATTATCTTGCCACTTGATCTCTTCATCTTCATGTGTCCAAATCTTTTCTTCAATCTATTAAGTCTTTTGCTGGATATTTCCTTTGTAACAGCTGCATCATCTGAATCTTGATCTATTTCATTGAATTGTGAAGTGGATACCTTTTTACCATGTTTCATATACTCTCTCATATCTTTTGTTCTTTCTTTTTCAATCCTGTACTCAATTTCATACTGTCTGCTTAAGTGTTTAGATTTTGATGTATATTTAAACCAAAATGAGCAAAATACAATATGAATTAGTAGAAAAATCAGTAGCAAGCCCCCAAAACTTATCCTTTCAAACATCAGTAGAGATTTGGGATAGAAAATGTGAACCACTGCAGCAACTCCATTCTCAACAGCAACAAGAAACTGAAATGCCATGCAGCAGATTATAAATTTGTCAAGAAGTGTTGGGTATGGTACTTGTGGCACAAATGAATTGACAACATATTTCAAGGCTACTGATGTTAAAAACAAAGTCAATGATATTTGTATCCGTTCACCAGGATTGCTTGCCTCAACAGTGTATGATGTGAATGCTAGTGCAGAAATGAAATCCATAATTAGTGCCACATTGTAGATGTAGTAGGCATACTTCCTGAATGCATGCATTTTTATTCTATAGATGGGAAATATATTATCAGATGCAGCAGGCTCTTTTTCTGTAAAAATACTTTCTGTTAATACATGTGACTCTAGTTGCCATTCATTCTTACCAGTAAAATTCCATGTTCGAATGTTGTCATCTCTTTCATAGTCTTTTTGCAAATTGACAAAATCCCAAGTCCAACTTGTTGTCATGGTTAGAGTAAGTGGTTGGTAGTCAAAAGGAAAATGGGTTATGTCAAGAACTTCTTTGAATGTCCCTCTTATATGGTAATAAAACATCACTTCCGGAATACCACCTGCCTGAGAAGATGTAGGGAACGCATCAATACACGTATACTATTTTAAGAAGCTGCAATGTCTCTACATGTGACATAATAAATGGGTTCAGGAAAATGCAAGTTCAGAGAAACTAAATTAGTTATGAAAATTATGTCCTCAACATACCTTTTTTGGTTCGCAAAGGGTCTCATTTCTTTCATACTTCTCAATTTGCACTAAGTCTACGAAATATATTCCAGGTTCCCACTGATCACTCCAATTAATTTCATCTTTGCAATTTACCATTTCACATAAATTTGGTTCTTCCCATCGCATTGATAAATAAAATTCACATGTAAACTGTTGCATTACGGTATTTATTTCTGATACACTTACAATGCTCACACGAACATAAACATCAACTGATCCTACTCGTTTCTTGAACCACACCATTTTCTTAATTTCGTCTCTTGTGTTCGTCTCGATCGCATCAAGTTTTGTCTCCAATGTTTGAATAGATTCAGCAAGCAACTTCAAATTTTCATTTATCTTTTTTACATCCACTTCCAAACTTGATGTAGCCATCTTGAAAATACGTCAAGTTAGCTCTTCTTTTTACTCAATTTTGTCTCACTGCAGGTAGTTATTCCACTACAGAATTACTTAAGAACCTCCCCATTTTGGTTTGAATATTCTGAAAAATATTTGAATTTATTTGTCGCCCTACTTCCCGACGGTTGATTTCTTTGGTTGTTTTTCTAATCTTGGCGCGCATTTCCCAAGTGATTCGCCCCCGCAGCGACGCTAGTTCATTGCCAAACAGCCCTGGCCCTCTGCACCAACTGTCTCCATCCTGTTCTCTCTTGAGCCTTCATCTCAGTTTCAACCATAGTCAACCAATGATATCATTGTCGTCAATCACAGCAGATCTCTTAGATGTTGTCACTTAGTCTTGTCTTTGGTCTTCATTGCAATCTCTTTCCATATACCGAGCGTAATAACAATATCTTTTCCAATGTATATCCTTTCCTTAAATGGTGCCCGATGAATATCAGTTTTCTTGAACTCAAGACATTAGTGAGCCGTCTCTCACAGTTTATTTTCTCCAGCACTTCTTCACTGGCTATTTTCTCCATCTAGCTAATTCTTAGATCTCGTCTGTAACACCACATTTCAAAATTCTCTAGTCTTTTCCTGTCATAAACTTTTAGTACCCAGCACAGTGGTGAAGCTGAAGCAAGAGAGCTAGTCCTGCTCAGTAGAAAGTGTTGGCAGAGTCACTGAGATGGGTAGAAGGGGCAAATTGTGTTAAGGCCTCAAGGTTTAGGGGGCTTCATAAAAAAAGTCCAGGGGACATTTCCTGAACTTCATTCCGACACCTTAGGCTGCGGGCACTCTATGAGCAAAAGGCGAAGCAAACAATAGAAACATGACGTCAGACCAACAGCGAACTGAAGCGACCACTATTTCTCAGGTATCTGTTCGCTATTTCGCTCCTAGTGTGCATGCCCCCTTACCCTTCTTTTCTGCTAACTTCGCTCGCAGGGGACCCCGTATTTCTGCTTGACCCAGGGCCTCTCAAATCTCTCAGTGGCCTGGGCATACCATTCAACGGAAAACTTTCCTCTGAAGCAGTGGTGTAGAAGAGGGAACGGGGGGGCTTAGCCTCCCTAGCTCTATACATTTTTTCGAAGTAGAAGCATAGAAGAATTACTATTCTGTTGTAAAAAAACTATTTTAGATTCAAGAGCTGTCTGGTAATTGTTAGTTTACAAGTTACAGGGTATTAAAAATACGTTGTTTTTTGGATGACATTATTGTTTTCTTATATGACTGCATGGATTTACTTCAAGTTTCTTATAAAGATAAATACAAGAAAAGAGCCCTCCTAGCTATCAACAGAGCCCCCCCCCCC
>WIPJ01067705.1:65636-83121 GCA_018155075.1 Cassiopea andromeda
CCCCCCCCCCCCCAGCCACTGCTTTGAAGCTACGCCTTCCACTGTATAAAAACACTGACTTCCGCTCCAGTGAATTTAATCACGCGACACAGGGTTGTCTTCATAATCCTACCATTCGAAATGGGCAGGAGTTTAACTATTATCAGCCATTGTTTGGTAGAGCCAAATACAGAGCGTCCATTGTTTATAACTGATAGGGCAGGAGCAAAAACACAGGGCTACCTCCTTTCATACTCAGAATTTTAAGTGAAATAACGTCATTGTTTGATGAAAGCCCTTCTTTAGTTTGTGTTTTGAAAATGAAATTAAAGAATATTTTTGTCCTGCAGGGCAGGAGAGGCAGGACCCTTAGTCTCGTCACTAACCCAACATTCTGCTCCATAGGACCCAATGGGAAACACAAGTGTCTGAGGAACTCGCTTTTTAGTAGCTAGTGAAATATTCCTATTTTTGCAGATCTTGGTAAGGGCAACTGTTGCATTCTCTGCTATGCAGATACTTCTTTTTACCTCAATTGAATCTTCGCCGTTGTTAGTGAATATTGCTCCAAAATACTACAGCTCTACAGCTATCACAATTCCACTGTCTGGTGGATTTCGTTGAACTTTCATAACTTTTGTTATTTTGTGACCAACAATAATGCTTCCTTCAAAATGTTCGAGTGCGTTTCACATTATAGCTTCTTCATAGGTCTTAGAAAAGTGTGGAGGAATGATACATTCATTGCCTGACTCTCTGTCCAATCTCAAACCATTCATTTGGCCCATAGCTCGTCCGTACTGCTGCTTTTTGTTGGTCGTACAATGCTTTTATTAGTTGGATTATTTGAGTTTGGAACCCCATCTTGTTCTTATCATTCCAAAGGATATCATGGGCCTATACAAATGGCTGGTATTTAAATATTGATAAGAGCAAGTACACTGGCTTAGTATTAATTAACCTAAAAAAGGCCTTTGGTTCGGTGGGTCACAATCTTTTATTAAAGAAGTTTAAGAAATATGGAATTATAGGACTAGAGCTCAACTGGTTTACTTCCAACTTGCATTAAAGAAAACAACTGTTTAAAATTAACTTGAGCTTTTCTAGCATCAGTGATGTAAGCTATGGTGTCCCTCAAGGCTCCTGTCTAGGTCCACTGCTGTTCCTAGTCTTTATCAATGACTTGCCATTCTGCCTGAATCAAGGAAAGGTTACTACGTATGCAGATGACACAATTTCTCACTCATCAAAATACCTCTCCATACTTCAGGAAGATTTAAAGAGAAATCTTGTGAAATTGCAAAACTGGCTACATGGAAATAAGCTAACCTTAAATGTTACAAAAACGCAGTCTTTGATAATAGGATCCAGACCCAACATTCTGAAGCTCGAAAAACAGACTGATGTCAAGCCATATTTTGAATTAGAAGAGTTCAAGATACAGGTAGTAAATGATATAGAGCTTCTAGGAGTTAAAATTGATGACAAACTCCAATGGATTTACCAGTTTGAGCAAGTCAAGGCCAAGGCGCTACAAGTTCTTGGTCCTATAAAACATGCCAAAAAGTTTCTTCCTTTAAGTGGTTTACAGAAAATGTAAAGAAGAATTGTTGAGCCCCATTTCAGCTATTGTTGCTCGATTTGGGGTTGTTGTGGAGAATCCAAACTTAACTCTCTCCAAAAGATGCAGAATGGAGCTGCAAGAATAGTAACTAATAGTCATTACGATGTGCCTGCTGCCCCCTCGTTGCAAAGTCTTGGCTGGCCTTCAATTAAGGACCTCATAAGGAAGGAAACTGCTATGCGTACTTTTAAGTCACTATATTCACTTGCTGCTCATTATTTAACAGCACTCTTTACAAAATGCCCCGAAAGTAATGGACTGAATCTTCGTTCTAGTGAAACAAATTTGCAGATACCTTTACTTAGAACATCCATAGGTGAAAACGCTTATTGTTATCGTGGAGAAAAATTATAGAATGAGTTCAACTGAAAAGCTAAACTAGCAACACGAATTGAAGATCTTCAAGAAGTCCATCATATAGTGGTATTTCGGTATTTTGATGTTTCATTTCATAACTGATCTTTATTTTTAGACTTATTATTATTATTATTTTTAAATCCTAGAAGTTTTTTATTATTGTTAAAACAGGACAATTTGTAAAACAGCAGTATAGCTGAAATTTTTATCCTGTACAAATATTTGTAAATAAAGTAAAATAAAATGGGCAACTGTGCTAAACGCTTTTGAGAAGCCAATTGAGCAAAGAAACATATCATCTCCTCTCTTCCTGTTCTTTTCGAGCACCATTTAAGGTTCATTATCTGGTCTCTAGTGCTCTTTCCAAGTCGAAAACCTTCTTGTTCTCCCGGAATTTCCTTATTCAGTTGGATAGCCAATCTTTTAGCAATTATTTTCAACAGGATCATACTACTATGGATTATAAAGAAAATTGTTCTGTTATTGCTGCATTGCAGGGTATCGCCACTTTTTGGTTTAGGTACATAGACTCAAAGCCCCCAGCCATCAGGCCATTTTTTCTTGATCCAGATCTTTGTGTTGAGCTTATGATAGAACATTTCTACTTTCTCCCCTCCCCATTCTTTTGTTAATTTCTACCTTTCAATTGTTTTTCGATTTATTGTAAGTAGTTAAGTGAAAGGGCCCCTTGAAAATCAGCTTTATTGCTGAAGCGTGACCCTCCTTAAATATATTAAATAAATTTAAGTATATTAAAAGAAGCTTACGAAAAACTAGATATTTGAGTTTGAGAATTGAAATGAAGTTGGAAAAGAAAACCAATTCAAAAGTTTTGATACAATAGACATATACTTGTGGTATTCAACGAAATTTTGTGACAGTAGGAGTCCAACATATGTCACAATATTTAGGGTCTCACAATTTGGAGTTCGTCAAAGCTGTAACTCAATATTTGGGAGCTAGCAAAAACCCTGATATGGATCCCACCTTATAGAAATGTATGGAGTACCCCCAACTGGGTGGCACCTCAACATAAAGATTAAAGTTGAAAGCGAATTTTCACTCTATTTTTCAAAAGGGCATTTTCGGACGCTGTAGAGGACATTAGCTCAAAAGCATTTTCTGGAGGCAAGCGAGTGGTGTAAGGCTAGGTGGCTTAAGGACCTCAGCCCCCTAGTTATTATTTCAACAGTTTTTGGGAGTTTGAGTTCCCCTAGTCTTTCTAGAAAGTATTGCAAGAATGGCAAATTAGGGTTATGAAATATATTTGTACAGAAGAGATTCTAGTCACGACAGTAGAGGCTGCTTTATCATTTCTGTTTGCAAACACTCAGTTCACAAGAAAAATAACATTTGGAGCAAAAGTAACAGCAGCAACAACAAAGTTTGATCCATTTCCCACGTCGGCCTCCTACTTGAACCCCCCTAGTTATGAATTTTGCTGTAAACCACTGGGGCAATCCCCCCAGCCCTCCAGTTTTATCCCACTGCTCTCAAGTGTCAAACCACCAAGTCAATGTTAGGACATCCCATTAATTTTGCCCCCTTGGCAGCATCACGATGCCCTCGGGACTGCCGCCTCCCTTTCCCGAAAGGTCAGCAACCCACTGGCGTCATTTCTACTAAAGGCTGATTTTCATATTTTTAATCCACCATCGACCCACCGGCTTCATTACTACTGCAGTTGAAAAGTTTAATTGCCCTTGCGGTGCTTGTATTGCTTTAGTTTTTCGTCTTTCAGAAATTCAGAGGCGCAATGAAAATGCAGAAAAGAGTATTTTTGGTGGAAACGTAAGGAATAGATTTTTGTTTTTATTTCAAATATTCCACGAAGCCTTTTATTTTGTGTATTTTATGATCTCTTTCTTTATTAATGTCTTCTAGTTATAACTTATAATACAAGCATATTTCTATACTTTTAAGAATTTATTTCTTTAAGGGAATCGTAGGCTTCTTGTACTTTTGTCTTTTTAGCTAGCTTTAACCAGTTCAAAAGTACTACTAATTTTACCAAGAAGATGCCTATGTTCTTAATAACTCTTACAATGTTTCAATTTTTCGATTTCTTGTCGATAGCTCAGTAGCATCAAAAGAAGTATGGAGCAATTTTCTTGAAATCTTTGGCATTAGGTAGAGTCTATGTGGCAGCATAGAATCAACAGTAATAAGCATTTGTCTCTTCCATTCGCATTGTGAAATTGGAAAGAATGGATTTTAGAACGAAATATTAAATTTTAGGTCCAACTTGGTGTAGAAGAAAAGTCTAGCAATGTTGATTTTGGAGAGAAATCTGAAGATCTGCTTGAAGAATGGCTAGATAGCATTTTAAATTGACTAGGTATTGGTTTCAGCTAGAAACACTATAAAGATTCACTTTTTAGTTAAAATGCATATTTATACAGAGTGTATTATTTTTGATTTGTGTTACATGTTTTTCATATTAGGAGACATTTTTTCATATTTCATTCGTTCTGCTTTGATCGTGCTCCTTTATAAGTGAGAAGTGACGAGTATTTTGCTGATTGTGCAAATTTCATACACATCACATCCCCAGTTGTCCGCCTCTGATTGTACTTGTTTGCATTAAAACTCAATTTTGTTCATTCAATCATATGCATATTTGTTACTATGAAGGATATATGCCCCCAATGTTTTGTTTGTCCTTTCTACGAGCAACAACTATTACAGGAAAGTTATATATGAATTTTATAGGTAAAAGAGATGTGTAAGGTCAAGTGAGCATTCAATCACAGTTGGAATTTTATCCTTCTACAACACTCCCCCCCCCCAAATTGAGTCATTTAGTTACGCACCTGACAATAATATTTTTATAATGTTTCAAATAAAAGTCATGCTGAACACGCACGGCTTTCTTTCGTCATGCATTTCATGAATTACGGAGAATACAGTAAAATATATTACAATGCAATATTAAATATAAAGACGAATGAAGCTACAGTATATTACTATTTGTAATATTTGCTAAATTTTAAAGGTTTGACAACTGTTAGATGAATGAAGTTGCAAGAAATGCTGTGAATTTTGTATAACTAATGAAAAAGCAGTTTAAAATGTTCATGTAAATGTCACGTTGGGACACGTGGGGATAGCGGGACATGTTCCCGAGATTATTTTTGCTTTAATTATACATAGAAAACTACAGTAGCAGTTCGCTTAGTTGTGTGGTCTGAGTAGTTACTTTTCTTTTTTGCTGTTAATTTTGTGAGTATTTATTCCAAAAATCAATGCGATTCCAAAATTGGAGACAAAGCTCAATGCAAATGGGAATAGTGTATTCATAAAATTTGGTTGCAATATTTGGCGCTGCAGTTTTGCCTGTCTCGCTATCATGTCAACATGAATGGAATCAAACTGATATGAGGCTCCAACTGCAGTAAAAATATGAAGAAAGTGGTGACTATGCCCAAAGAAATCGAATTTTCCCGGGAAAACTCTTTCAGGAACCCGTAGCATGTTTATTAGAGCTGATGATGCATAAAAGAAACAGTGAATTCCAAACAATCGCAATGAATCTTCAGATATAGAATCAACACCATCAAAGCAGTAGGCCATGCGATACAAATATGGAGATGCGTTGACCAAAAATGGAGCTACAAATGACGAAGTCCGGATAATGTACTTTTGCTTAAGCCAACGATGTCTTGATGCGCAGCATAGGATAGTCGTTGTGATGGATGTTAATGACGAAACTAAAATGAATAGTAACTCAGATTTGAACATGTAAACTTCGGGGTGAATTGGTCTGGAGTAGAAAAAGAACGCTTGGCCGACTGCTACTGAATAGACGCCTATAGCTGCGTAATCCATGAAGAAACAGCCATGTTGAACAGATGGTGACATTGAATTAAACATGTGGGCACTTGAGCTTGCAAAGCAAAATCCACAGACGCCCAACGAAGTGGATAACAAAGGCCATATTGCTGCATCGTACAAAGAATATTCTGATGTGAAAAGAACTTTGAACTTAACGGCGAAAAGGACAAATGCAATAAAGTGTGACCAAAAGTTGATTGTCTCGTTGCATGTTAAAATGAATGCACTGTGAAAGCATTCAATTGCCTTCATGTTAGGCCTGCGATATCCAGTGTTAATAAATGGTATCCTGAACTGTGGAAGGATCTCGTTTCTGTGCAGACTGAATTTACTTCCACAGCTGTTTTTCGCTGGGTTTCTCAAAATCTCTGTAGTAGAATGATCTTGGTCCTGAGAAAGCTTCTTTCTTTTAAAATCACTTAGTGAGAGATCTCTTTGCAATGTTGCTTTCATGGTGAAGTTCTTCGTAGATCCTGCATGAAAAATACTCGCTTATTTATTAGGCTTGTGCACATGCGTTGTAATGCAGTCTGAAGGTTAAGCAAGCTGATTTTCGATAAGAAATTATTTTTCTTAAGTAATATCCCCTCTTTAATTTGTCAGCATTCCCTAAGCTAAATTGAAGGGTGTCTTTTTTATAGAACAAGTCAAGTCAAAGTGACTCGGTCAGGGCTCGAACCCACGGCCTACTGGTTGTGAGGCAGACGCTGTACCACTGGGCCATCATTCCGGTGGTTTTATAGAACACATATACCAAAATCAGTGGCGGCTTTTCAAACAATTTCAGGGAGGGGGGCAGGGAGGCTGGATTTGCCGAGTATTTTAGAAGAAACACATGTATTCGACAATTACATGGGAATATTTGTCGACTACGTGTGTTTTTCATAGGAAAAGCTGCACAAGAAAATTAAGGCTCAAGCAAAAAAGTGGTTTTCTTATTGAAAAATCGTGTATTTAGCCTGTGGTCCACTACTTTTGCCGAGAATTTGCCGATTCGATGGTACCTTGGGGACACTTTGCCCCCATAGTATCCGCTACTGACCAAAATTATCAGAGGTCCCTATTACTAATGACAAGCATAGTTTTGGGAGGTACGTTTGAAACCATTTCTAAAAGAGATTAACTAGATCTTTTACAATAAATTTCTGCGCTATCCTGGAGGTAATATCCCCAGAACCTCTCCTTATTTGAATTACCATCCACCATGGGGCATTACACGACTTGGCGACTTAAAAGATAAAAGGACTGGTTAATTGCCTTCGCTAGGACTCTGATTTAAGCATATTTGCATTAAGATATCCGAATTTCCCATTAGAAAAAAGTGAATTAATTCACATTTTAGGCATTTTATGAACATCAAATGTACCAGAAAGCACTGCTCTAATTCTCAAAATTTCTCTTTGATTTTCTCACTACCACATCTCATTTCTAGAATTTGCCCCACAATGAACATTTCTTTGCTAAAGAAATTACAGGTTCAAAGGTCTTTGCTGACCAAGGACTGCTGAACCTGTGACATCGTTCACTTTATGAAGATGCACACTTTTGTAACTATCTTTGTGCCCCAAGGGGACACTCAGCATCATTACATATGAGGACGTAAATCCAACAAAATCCCTACATCGCCCAAAAATATCAGTCCATTTCGACAAAACCCTTAAATGTCGGCAATCTGTTTACAAGAAGCCAAACAAATGGCAATACACGTTTTTTTTAATAAGAAAAAAGTTTATAAGAAAATGAGGCTCAAATTGCCAAAATCTTAAGAAAATTGTAAGAAAATCACGAGGCGCAATTTCCAAAATTAAGTATTTTTATAGGCCAAAAATCGGTATTTCGTCATTATTGCATTCAGAGTGTTAAAGATAAAATTCAAATTCAAGTATACAATATTATTAACGAAAGTGAAAACCACTCTAGCCAGTTTATTTCAGTAAAAATTAAGAAAAATTTAAGAAAATCTCAGGCTTAATTTCGGGAAAGGCTCAGGCAAAATAATGATTTTCTTATAAAAAAAACGTGTATCGGCGAATAATTGTGGAGGAGATCAGTGGGTTACTTAGGTAAATTATAGGAAAATAAATCAATAGCTTGGCCCAGTTGCTGTCCCTTCGAAATGCATCCAGAAGCAAATGCAAATGTATCAAATTTTTGAAATTTTGGTTATTTCATAATATAGCGCTGAGTGACCTCACTGGTTTATTGCTGAGCTTCAATAGTCTTGACTGGCAATAAGTTTTTGAATAAGTACCCGCTAAACGCGGGTATGCTTTTCCCCTATAAAAGTAATCTGCAAATTAGGAATGGAAAAAAGTAGATAGTGCCTAAGAGTATTCTTGAATCATTTTGATCGACAGAATGTGTAGATTCACCTGAAAACCAAATAGAAAATTCGAATCTCTGCTTGTGTGCTATTTCATCATAACGAACATAAGAAGAACAGACAAGATCAATAAATTTGCAATCCACTAAAATTTTATGCAAAAAAGACTCCAATAAATGACAGTTCTAATTCATGGTGAAGCCTGAGCCTTCCATTAGTCTTAAAATTGTTCTTAAATTTCAGCGAATTTCAGCCTCAATACTCGTGTAGTCATAGTCTTGGAAAACGTTTGTACAGTAGAAAAGTTTTCACGAATCCGAAAACATTTTTGTCTTCTTGCCCCATTCTGATTTTAAGGCCTGTGAGGTGGAATTTCTTGGTACGTAAATTGCAGTCCTAAAATCTTTGCTGCAATACTTTACGACTTCTTTGATTCATGCACTTCTAGGAAATGTTTCACTTTTTCGTTTAACCTTGCAATGCTGAAGAACGAGATGTAAATACCACTGGCCTAATGATACACAAAATGACTTACAAAATCCAACCTGTTCACAACTGGTATCTGTTAGCGTAAATATCTAAAGCGAAAACTGTAGAAGAGCATAGAAAATAACTTACAATGTCCGAAGGGTCAGCTGAAATGGTTGGAAAGTTCCGCACACAATATGAAGTTGATCTAGCCTTGGTTAAATGTGTGAAGCGTTGTATTGCTGCGAATCACCTGCTTCCACTGCGGTTCCTATTTTCATTGTTCATTCGCCACCTGTTCCATTTATTTTATGCTCAATATACATTCATGTTGAAGAACGTTTCGCTAATATGCCAGGTTTTGCTAAGATATGACACTACTCAATGCATTACAGAACATATCGGCATTTGCCCAATAGCATATTAACACTCAGAATAACTGGCTACAATGATACTTACGAAAAACTGGTGATATACTCTTTAAGTACAAACGATGCAAAGAATGCTTTAAATCTTCAAGTTCAGCTCAAATGTTCTTGGAACATTCAAAGCTAAAGAGATTTTAACGTCTTATCTCAAGCATTCAGATGTTGTGGTTTAGCGTGTGCAGTGGTGGAAAATCCCGGACATTGGGAAGCTTGAGCCCTCCCCCAGATTCATAGTTGTTCCAAATATCAGGCTTTCTTTGGAAATTTAAAACGCGTTGAGCTTGCGGAAGGCATACCCCCAAGCAGACGAGAGCCAGAAATGAAAGAATGGCTGTGTTAACGAAGTTGCAGTAAGTCCAGGTTCCACTTTATGTTTTAAGAACTTTTATGAGAACCACTAACCTCATTTACTTATTCACGTTCCGGAGCCCTTAGATACACTGGAGGTGTGGGCCCTCCTAGTTACACATATTTAAGGTGCTGAAGTAGAATATATTTACAAAAATAAGAAAATAGGCTTATAAGAAACGTCTATTTGATTTTAGTATAAAATAATGACAATTACTGAAGCAAAACTCAGAACAAGCAAAATAGAAGATTTGTCGATCACAATTTCAAAACGAGTTTTAACAATCCACCAGAAAGTTTTGGGTGACCCATCCACTTGTGGACCTCCGTTCCCAGTGTGCCCTGTGATTAGCAGGGCCCTAAGAGATGTGCCGAAGCACTTTCCATTGGGGGGTGGGGACGTTTTGACCATTTAACCAACTACTGTTACAAAAAATAAGGTCACAGAAAGTCTGTAACCATTTCTCTTGCAGCATGGCTGACTTATTACCAAATTTCTTGTAATTTTTAACATATTGGAGAGGGGGCCCTTCACCCCCCTCCCCATCAGCACATAACTGGTGGCCCTGCATTTATACTTAAAATAATGACAAATCCAAGTAAATAAAGAAGTTGAAATGTTGAAGCGGGCACGGTTAACATTTCATATGCACTTTTTCTTTAAGAGAACTTAATTGTTCACCTAGCCTCGATATTTTAAATCTTGTTTGGTTTTGAGCATTTGATTATCTTTAACTGTATTTCGGTAGTTTTATACCTATAGTGAGATATTTAAAGCCATACTTATTAGCATACATAAACACTTAAAATTAAACTTCAACATATTAGGTTGTTGGTGGAAAACGCAGCTTGATAACGAATATGAAAATTAGGGTGAAGACAAGCAAAGTTAACATTTTCTTCTTGGTTTCTTGCGATGACAATTCCAGTTACCTCAGTTACGAATTTGACTCTACCATTACTGACACATTCCAGTTAATTCCGCTACTGTTTAGACACAACCATTATTGACACACACGTTTCGACCCAACCTTGGGCTTCAGTACTGTTGTCATGAAACTAAATCAACAGGTAAGTTTCAAATTTTTAGTGTTCATGTGTGCTAGTTATGATGGGTTTGATAACTATCAGCATAAATCTACCGAAATACACGTTTTCTTTTTATAAGAAAATCATTATTTTGCCTGAGCCTCAATTTTCTTAACTTTTCCCGAAAGTGAGCCTGAGATTTTCTTAACTTTTTCTTAACTTTTACTGAAATAAACTGGTTAGAGTGGTTTAAACTTTCGTTAATAATATTGTATACTTGAATTTGAATTTTATCTTTAACACTCTGAATGCAATAATGACGAAATACCGATTTTTGGCCTATAAAAACACTTAATTTTGAAAATTGAGCCTCGTGATTTTCTCACGATCTTCTTAAGATTTTGACGATTTGAGCCTCATTTTCTTATAAACTTTTTTCTTGTAAAGAAAACGTGTACAATTTGAGATATAACACGCTGGATCTGGTCAATGCATAGGTAAAAAGCGCTAATGGTTGGAAATTATTTTTTAACAATTATATTTAAATATCGAAGGTGTAACTACGCCCAAAAGTCAAAAGAATACTGTATATTCAAATCTCGCTTAATGTCTTACTATGTCATATAGCAAAATAAAAGTGGAGCAAAATAGAATATCATTGTCAACATGACAACAAAATTATTAACTTTGTCATTTATGTTATGCTAAGGAGGTGTTTCCTACGTTATCTAATAGTCTGAGGGGTGTCTTCCTAAAATTGTCAGGGGGCTTCTCCTCCAGACCACCTCTTTTCTTATTTTCTGGGAGTTCTTAGATTGCTTCCCCAATTTCATCTTTAGAAATGTACCATAAATCTTTAAATTACCCCCCTCGAATAAGTCTCACCACAGAGGTAAATTTGCTGATAAGCCCCCCTCGATTAAGCCCCACCCAAGCATTTGACTATACCTATTTGAGAGGCTTTTAGTGCCTTATAAAGCTAGGAAAGAAAAAGCAGCCATTAATTAACGAACATTTGCCTGTCCTTTGATCCTTTGAAAAACGTGCTACTGCTTGTACGTGTATCATCAAAGACATAGTTTACTAGTAGAAAAAATTTCAACTGGAATATGACCAAGTATCAAGAAAATTTTTTACGCCCCCCCCCTCGATTGAGCCCTCCCTTCGAATAGACAACCATGCAAAAATCCAAAAGAGAAATAAGCCCCCAGGAGGCTAATTCAAGAATTTACGGTAAGTAAAAGCCATCATGCATGATATTCATTTATCGTTTATGTGTGTAAAACTGAATGATGTAAAGGTTCGTGTCGTGTACAGCCATTCATGTACGCGTGAAGAGTTCCAGTAGGCTTCGGTGTATGGCTAGGCCACACCATTTTAAGTTAACCATAATATGGTGTATTAACAGAATACTGAGAAAAAATATCTTGCAAAGGATCAACATGAAACTTTTATGCCTTCAGAACGAATTTTTCACCATTTGAATGGATGCCTTCAATACCTTGTTTGGGGAAGTCGTTACAACTTAGCTAATATTAGGAAAGTGATGTGTAGTTTGGATATAATTCTCTTGTAGTCATGGCAACCTGGGAAATCTGCGTTTTTTCTGCAGCTCCTTTTCATCTTCTATAAATTGAAATATTTTGACTGCTTTTTGACTCTTTGAGAACAAAGCCAGGCACCTGCCACAGCAATAACTTTTGCATGAAATGTACTTACTTAATCTCGTTTCCATGCTAGGAGCGGTTCGTGAGCGGTCAACACAACTGCTTCACAAAATCGGTCCGTCGTGGTAAAAGCTCGATCCCATGAACGCAGGCCCCCTTTAAAAAATTCGTTTGTGTCCCTGAGTTTTATATACAGATACTTCGAATGTTAAATTTATATGCACTTATAGATTTCCGTAGGTATTTACAGTCCAGCAATGAACCATCTTAACTTTTTGAACAGTCGAGTATAAAACGCTTTCATACACAATGATGAGCATTAAGAATGAATATCTAGAGAGCCTTGTCAAAATGCCTTTCTTGCTATTTACATCAGCTACAACTACAACAACATATTTCCACGATGAAGAAATGCAGCAGTAAATACAAATAGATTTTTGGCCCAATATTGTCAGGGACAAATTGGAAATTTTTCAAGTTTGAGAGGGTGTATCACCCCTTACCCCCTTAAGTTGCGTCTCTGAATATTGTGGGCTTTTGTAGCTTGTTAAATAAATTTCCTTTTAAACTTCATTCCATTGAACATATTTTTACAATAAAATAACAAACGTAAACAAGAATAGGTATTACAAAACTGGCTGGCTGCTACTACGCTACTACGAGATAAGAAAAATGCAAAAAAGTAAGAGACAAAAATAGAAAATGCAATGAAAAGTGCAAAATTTCAGGACTTGTTTCCATGACTTGTTTCTGCGACGAAATGGGTCATCCAATTAGTACGAACAGACCAATTTGCCTGGAATACACGGGGGTCATCGAATTAGTACGAACACCCCAAAATGGCAAAAAGTTTGATCCCCTCTCTCATCGTACTCACATGTACGCTTGCTTCCCCATCTGATCCCAATTTCTAAGGGGAATGTTTTTAAAATTACAATCAACAATTCCATAGAGAAGAAGACTGTAAAACACTTGAGAGATAGGAAAATAACTATGGCATATGTTTTATAGAATACTAATGAAAGTCGTCGCCAAAGACAACAAAGTATGATAAACTGTCGATCACCAATATTGGTATTGCTATTCAAAAAGCTAGAGAAGTCATCAAAATTGGGGAAAACCATAGAATTACATGTTGTATTTATTGCTGGGTCAAGGAGAGCGCTCGATGGGAACATCTGAGTGAAGTGACACATCTTTACCGTACAAGAAAGAGGAAGAGCATAAAGCAGATACCAGCTATACAAGGAAGTCAAGTCATAAAAAACTATTTCAGAATCAGATTGAAAGCGCAGCTTTGATATCAATTTTATGTTGTTGTTATTGCTACTTGTTGTTGTTGTGGCTCGAACTATATTTCAAGAGCACAAGAAGCTTTCTCTAAAACTAGCAAATAAATTCTAGGGGACCGAATACCAAAGCCCAAGTAAATTCAATAGCTGAAATGAATTGCTGATCGCTTGGAGTTAAAATAATTAAGTAAGAAAGACAAGAGAGGTGCAGTAAGTCATAATTTAAAAACAAATCTTCGAAACTGGACTGAGGCAGAATTAATCATAAGCTTGATATCAAGCAGCGAAATTATGATGACGTTTAAAAGTGATCTCAAGAATACGTACCGTCAAAAAGTCAACTGCCACATGGTCTTGTACAGCGACGCCTGCAGCCCAAGGGGTCATTCACCCGTTACATAATGCCATATTTACTGCTCTTGAGATCCCGACCCTCCTCTCGTAATACCCAACACTAAAACTCTTCGTATGAATTAAATTATAGCGTAGCAAATCTAGGTACCCTCCCTCCTCCTTAGAGGGGTTACGGAACGGGTGAATCATCCCCAGACTGCACGAAAGGGACCACACACGTTTATTACGGGTTCTTTCAGTGGAGTACAGGGATGACAATACCAGGGTTCTTAGGGAAGGTTGAACCCCTAAAATTTCATTAACACCCCTATCGGCACTTAGATGCTTGAAGGTATCTATGTCAGAGATGGCACTACCGGGGTTGTTAGAGTAAATGAATAGCTTAAGAGGGGCCATCCATATAGCACGTATGCAGAATTGCCACTAACTACTCATACAATAAGATAAGCACATTCGTTCAATCTGATTCATTGCGATGAAAGATTTGCTCCAAATTTCCAAATTCAGATGCACTCATGATGCCGGCATGTGATGTCAGCCTGTGGAAACTGGAAGATTGTGTGCTGAAAAAACTTTGAAAGTTATTTTGTGGTTTGGTGTACTTGTGTAGTCCTATTGCTTACGTATATATTGTTAGTGTAGTCCTATTTCGAACGTACATATTGTTAGGAACCCCTGCCTCCTTGTGCGCAAACTTATGACCTTTTCTGCAGCCCCCATCCCTCCATCTGTGTATACATACATTGTGGATGGCTCGTAAATGCCCTCTCTTCTCTTGAAAAACTTCACTGACAAGGATGTCCTCTTGCAGCTAAACACTACTTCCCCTGTCCACTTTTGTCGCTGCAAAGTCTCCCTCCTTCCCCCTTAAAGCAACTACTTGCTATATCGTCCCGTATATTTTGAAAATAAAGGCAGTATTGGCTGTGTGTCAGTTTTGGAGCGACATGCTGTCAAGCTTTCGATACTACAAATATTGCTTATAAATCTTACACTTCAATATTGAGTAATATGCAACGGTACTGACTCATTATTTGTAACTGAAAAGGCTGCCAAATGGTTGTTCATGTACTTTTGACAACTTGGAATCATACATCAAGGCTTCTTATGAAAGTTTGTCATCACTTGTATGTCGTTGAAAAAGAGCAAGCATTCCTGGAGAACAGAACGGGCAAGTAGATTGCATCGAAAGGGCAAAAGCTTTTAATGGAAATTCTGTAGCATTATATCACAGGTTATTCTTAAAGGCCCTTTCGTTAGATCTCTTTTGACAACATTTAAAGCGCTAAGGAAGCCGTTATTAAGTACTTGCTATATTGGGGTAAATGGTTTCCCTCAAAAGTTATCAAAATACTTTATAGTCTATTATAGGTTCCTATTACTTTTCTTGTCGCTCAGTAGCGAAATCAGGATAACTTTTGCGACCCAATAAATGAGAGTTTCAGAATGCATTACTATTATAATCAAATATTTGTTTACAGGCAAGTAAAGAAGGCATTAAACGTTGACGTATAGCTTTCTGCTGAAGCTATCCAACTCATGTGTCATTGATAATATTCTTGCCGCAAGCAATTTCTCAGCGTTCTTTCTTGGTTGAATCATCAACGGCAGTTGGAAAGGGTTCCTAGTGCAAATTATCTATTCATGTTTTAAAAATAACATTTTTTAACCTAAATTTTTATGGCCCCACAAATGGACCTGATTCATTTTCATGGTCCCAAAGAGGTACGCCAGAATTTCCTTGGCCCAGGACATCTTATAACATAGTCACTGCTCGTCGGCCCTCTTCTTGGCCCAGCAGTGAAGCAAAACTAATGTTTTTACCACAGTAGTTTAGGCCGATATTTTATTTCTTATTTCTCCTCAAAATGTAAATGATCACAAGTCAGCCTGTAGGTTGATGCATACACATACGTTGAAATTTCAGCATAGTTTCTCCATTTTCGTTCTAGATCTTCAAAAGTAAATAAAGCCAAACTGAGTTATCAGTTTCTCCTTCGCAGTTTTATAAACGGCGTTTTCTGACGTTTTGAAGGGTGTTGCCTCAACATTTTCTGGGGGTAAACCCTAAAACCCCAATTTTCGAGTGCAACTACTTATCGATAAACTATCTGGCTCACAATTGCGTTGACACAGACCTTCTGACACGTGCAAAGGCCCCCCTCCCCACTTTGCATTCGGCTTCTATATCTTTTCTCCAAAACTCCCTGTTCAACTGTCTACAGGCCTACACTTAGGAGACGAAGAGGTGCACAGATCGATTGTGCTGTCGTGACCCATCCAAATATCATCTGCTCTGCATAGAGCAGCTACGATATGACCTCTCCCTTACAGCATTTAATCTAACTGCATACTTAGGTAGTGCCCTGAAAACAGTGCTGATAAAGAAAGAAATAAGTACTCCAAAACTTTCTATTAATCGTTACCAAAAAAATAAAAGATAGCCACAAAAGGCAAGAACAAGAATTGATGTATGTAGAAGTACACTTGCTGGCCCCCCTTTTTGCCAAGTTGGAGCTCGGGACTTCTACAAAATCGATGAGAAAATAGGTAAGGATGGGATACTAGCAAATCTCCAAAAAAGTTCCTGAAAATGATAAATCAACATCAATGTCAGCATTCTCTGTGTATCCTTAAAATACATAAAGGAGCTGGTGTCCTGAGTGCTTTCTTGAGCCACAAAAGGGGCTATTTTTGGCGAATATCCTAATGATGAAGAGACATCAAGTCAAATTGAAACAGATATTGATAGCTGAGATAGATGCCAGTTTACTGTGCCACTCAATTTAAAAAAATTCGGATGAGGACATTTATTTCTTCCCAACTAGAGATTACTGACGAATGTACTGTTTTTCCTACCACCCAAAAAGGCGTTTTCCGACTTTCCAGAGGGCGTGACCTCAAAAAAAGTTTTCGCTAGCACCGCTTTTGTTTTTGACACCCTTCAAATACTGATACATGGATAATACATGAAATCTAATCAAACTTTTCTTTATATGCTTATGTTATGTTACGGGGCTCCGTTCTGGTCAAATACAACTCAGCCCTTGAATTAATATTTTCTTTAATTGAAATAACTTTTAGTAGTATATTGCATTAATTGCTGCATACTATATTGCAGAAATAATTATATGGTATGCAGCAATTAATTGTATCTTTTATATAATTAATTTTATCTGTATCTCCGATAATTATTTTTTCAAATACGGGAAATTCTACGACAAACAGATAAAGATAGTTCTGTGACATAATCTAAATAATTATTGATGAATAAGATAAAGTTAATTCTTAGAATAAAATATTAATAAACATAAGAAAACAGATGAAAATAATTATAAAAAGAAGACAGGAATAATTATGGGACATTGAAATAAATAATTATGGGAGAAACAGATAAAGCTAATTGTATAAAAGATAATATTAATTGTTGCATACCATATATAATTTCAATTCTACTAAAAATTATTTCAGTTAAAGAAAAAATCAATTCAAGGAGCGAGTTGTATTTTGACCAGAACAGACACCCATATTATGTCTAAGCATTTATTTGAAAAGCATATCAGAAACGTCGAATATTTCTTCGTTGTCGCATTTCGCTCAAGCGTGGTTTCCACGCGATCACCTCAATAGCCTCGCTAATCCGAAGACTATGGGAAAGACTCAGCCCCTTGATCATCTGTGATAACATACGTGATGGTTTCCAGCTCATTTTCAATATGCTGTTCTCACTACGTAGGACGCATCCAGCGATCTCTATTTATGTGTACTCGATAGTACGTACT
>WIPJ01067705.1:90041-142405 GCA_018155075.1 Cassiopea andromeda
GGGGGGGGGGGGCCAAGTTCAAAGATTTTCCGTTAAAATTCAAAACTTTATTCTCTTCTTACAGCAAAAGTCGACCATTTTCCGACGAAATATTAAACTTTCCAAAAATCCGACGATTTCGAAAATGTTGGAGGCCATGACACCCCTGCCCCAGGCCACTACGTTCTTGCTCCTGAGGGCAGTAGACCTGATTTGCAGTAGGCAGGTTACACCAGGGGGGCATAGGTGCGACGTCATATTGCTTATTGATCTCTGTGGTGATAATAAAGTACTTGGGGGTCAGGATGCTGCTACTGGGGGCTTGGGAGCTGTAGCCCCTCACGACTTGACTGAGCCCCTCACGACTTGACTGAGCCCCTCGTCAGAACCTAAATTTCTATACACTGTCGGCATTTTCATAACCTCCATGACTTTTTTTGAGTTTTTCAGCCAATGCTATAGGTGCTGTCGGCTCAAATTCTTTCAATAGCTCCTGGCACTCTTTCTCTTTCTCACTGCTGATCAGGAGGGGGGCACGAAGCAAATCTAAACGGAAGAAGCAAGGTGCCCAAGAAGCTAGTAGGTTGGTAAAGGCCAGCAGGTTGCCTCTGTTGTCAATGGTCACCATTCCGTGGTTATTCTCTAAGCTATGTGGGCTGGAGGGCTTATTGCAAGTGAAACAGAATCCCAAAATGATACAGTTTGAGCTACAAACATAGTGCAAGAGAAACTGGGCACTAATGCTGCTTCTGCTGAAAGTACCATACAACTTAAAAGTAAATCATTCAAGTATCTGTGAAACAGGTCTGTTTTGTCATAATGCACAATGTCTGCCAGGGGCGCCGAAACAATAGTAGGGCAAGGAAGGACAGAAGTTTGCAAAAGGGCACTTGCACTAATTATTACGTCATAATGAAGTCAGAATTTGTGGCCTACATTTCTATCAGAACGTGTGGCATACTCTTCTATCTTTAAGAGAAAAGATGACCAGACTTTGAATGCGAAAGCAAGAAAAGTCAATGAACTCCTTAGTGAAGTGTTAAGTATTAACGGCATAGACTTCATGAATTACAATGACATCATATACAGTACTTTATGGAAGGATGTTTTACACTTGAATGATGGTGGTGTGCGAAAAGTTTCTGGTAATTTGAGTAAGTTTATTAAATATCGCTAGGGGTGTATCAGCCATAAGAAGAAAATAGTCAACAGGAGTAGCCTACAACCAAGGAAGAGAAATGGTCTAAATATTGCTTTCTTGAATATAGTTTCCCTTCGAAAACACAAATCCGAACTTGGAATTATCCTGCATGAAAGCAATATTGATATTATTGGCCTTAGTAAGGCACGTCTCGATAGTAAAGTAAACGACTCTGAAGTCTCAATTCATGGGTATAGGATATATCGGAATGATAAGGATAGCAACGAGGGAGGGGTAGCAGTATATGTAAGGGAAGATCACCCTGAACCCATTATCAAGATAAAGAGTGACAAACTAGAGCTGATCTCTCTTGAAGTTTCCCGAAATATCCATGCAAAATAATAACATCTTGTAAGTTGGTACCGACCTCCAACTGCAGGTGTTGATGAGTTTGCATTCGAAAATCTAAGGGAAATTTGAAAGGGCCTAGATAGAGAAGAGAAGGAAGTCATTTTGATCGGAGACACAAACTGTGACTTAAAATGCAGCAAGAACGCAAATCCCAAACAGCTCAAGTCGATCTACTCTGAATACCAACTCGTGCAGTTGATCAAAATTTATACGCGAGTTGCTGTTACGACGACAGAATCAGAACAGGAAAGAACAAGTAATACATTAATTGACCATTTCTCTTCCTCACATTCCAAATATATTACAGAGGTGGATGTAATTAAAACTGGAATGGTTGAACGCTATCTGGTGTATGGAATTCGGGCTGGCGAAGTTTCAAAAGTAAAAAGCAACAAGTAATTGAATCTCCCAATATGAGAAAATACAATAAAGCTTGTTTCCGAAATGAGATACAGCAGGTAGAATGGGAAATTATCCTCAGTCCGTATTGCGATAATACCACGGATATGGCGACCATATTTCAGGAGATATTCGAATCAATCATGGATATCCATGTACCGTTAAGACGTAAAGGGTTCGAAATGATTTCGCTCCTTGGGTTACCCCCTCTCTGAAAAGATCAATTCTTGAAAGAAATAAATTGAAGGTGCAAGCGGAAAACCCTCCTGAAATATGGTCGGTTTACAAAAGGAAGTGTAACCAAATAACAAAAGGATACGCTTATCTATTAGGGATTATTACAATGGGTTAATCGAAGTAAATATAAGAGACCCTAAGAAAATGTGGCGAACAACAAATATAGTACTCGAAAAAAATGTTGAGACAGTTTCACTCTCCAGCTTGGAAGTAGAGGGTAAATATCTAACACGTGAGCGGGATGTAGTGGAGGTAATGAATCGCCACTTTGCTTTAGTTGGTCCTAAGCTAGCAGAGAAGACTACTTCGAAGCCAGATAATGATTGTCTCTGCTACATTACACCTGAGTCAAGCGTAATGACATTCAAAACTATAAATGAAACTCATATGCATAATTCTATTAAAAATTTGAAGAATGGAAAAGCGGCGGGTCCAGATAAGATCCCAACAACTATCATTAAAGATGTAGGGGATATTATTACAAAACCACTGACAATGATTTTTAATTCGTCGCTAACGAATGGAGTTTTTCCAGATATTTGGAAAATTGCCAGAATTACCCCTGCTTTCAAATCAGGTGCAAAAAACGATGTCAGTAACTATAGGCCAATTTCAGTCATCTCGGTTTGCTCAAGGATTTGGAGAGAATAGTTCATGACCAACTTTATGATTTCCTGAGGGCAAATAAAGTAATCACTAGAAATGAATCTGCATTCCAAAAACTATGCTCGATGGTAACATCACTGATCTGTAGCACAGACTCCTGGTATGAAAATATAGACCACAAAAAACTGAATTTAACGATTTTTTTAGATCTAAAAAGAGCATTCGATACGGTAGATCACAGAATCATGGTCCAAAAACTGATGTCGTATGGCATCAGAGGGGTTCTTGGGAACTGGTTTAAATCTTACCTACATAAACAGACAACAATACTGTTCTCTAAATGGCAAGAAATCTAAAAAGATGGAAGTTACATGTGGTATACTCCAAGGTTCCTGCCTAGGCCCCCTCTTATTCCTATTATATTTAAATGATTTTGAAAGATGCTTAAAATACTCAAAAGCAAACATATGTGCTGATACCAATATAACAATTACATCGAATGACAAAGAGAAACTAGTAGCTGATGCAAAAGCTGAGCTGCATAACATTACTGAATGGATGAGAGTGAACAAGCTTAGTCACGACCCCTCAAAAACTGAATATATGATCCGATGAAAGCAAGGGGTACAAATGCTCCGACTGGATTAGAGTTAGGTAGCAAGGAAATTAAGCGAGTTTCTAATACTAAATCACTAGGAGTAATGGAGGATGAATATCTGAATTGGGATGAGCAATTTAAAAGTGTTAAGAGTAAGATCTGTGGAGGACGTGCTTCACTAAAGAAGCTGAAAAACATTCTCCGTCAGTCCAAGCTATGTAGTGTTTATTATGCTATTGTGGAAGGTCATCTTCGCTACAAAGATGTAATCTGGGGAAGTCTTCTAGCGAGAAAAATCGAAACACCCCGAAGATTGCAGAATAGAGCCCAGCTGATAATTGAAACTGCTAGAGTAAAAGATAACTGGTCCTGTGATTGGCTGAACGTCAGTAATCTAATCTCGTTTGATCGACTAGTTATGACGTATAAGATTATAAACAAGTTAAGCCCTGAAAGTCTTTGGGATAAATTTGAGTTAAAGTCAGTCCACTCAAAATATGAAACCAGGAATTCCCATGATCTTCAAATCCCAAGACTAAATACGGAACGTTCAAAAAATGGCTTCAAATACTTGGCTTTAAAATTATGGAATGCTATGCCTGTTGATATACGAAAGGCCTCAACTCTCAAATGCTTCAAAAAGAAATTAAAAGCACATCTATTGGCTGATCAAAAATAATAACTGAAAACACGACCCCTTGGAAGAGCAGCAATATTAGCATCACACGCCATTATGCCAGTTAATTTTGTTTCTTAATATATTATTTAAAGTGCATATATGCATATCTAATATTTTAGTTGCTGACGGGCTATTTTATTCCTGTATAAATAATCGATTACATATATACACTTGATCTTAAGGATTACTTTCCACAAACATATGCTCCCA
The DNA here is from genome assembly GCA_018155075.1 of Cassiopea andromeda. NCBI lineage: Eukaryota > Metazoa > Cnidaria > Scyphozoa > Rhizostomeae > Cassiopeidae > Cassiopea > Cassiopea andromeda. The sequence goes on from WIPJ01067705.1 coordinate 94,302, forward strand.
ACCATTTTTGCATTTCATGGCAAGTCATAAATTCTGAGGGTAAAGGAGATTGGGCCTGAGAAAGGAACGAATACAGGTTTTTTTTTATAAGAAAATCATTATTTTACCTGAGTCTCAATTTTCTTAACAGTTCCCGAAATTGAGCCTGAGATTTTCTTAAATTTTTCTTAACTATTACTGAAATAAACTGGCTAGAATGGTATACACTTTCGTTAATAATATTGTATACTTGAATTAGAATTCCATCTTTAACATTTTGAATGCAATAACTACGAAATACCGCTTTTTGGCCTATGAAAACACGTAATGTTGGAAATTGAGCCTCGTGATTTTCTTACGATTTTCTTAAGATTTTGACGATTTGAGCCTCATTTTCTTATAAACTTTTTCTTATAAAAAAAACGTGTATAAGAAGAAAATGTTAAAAAATTAAATCAGTTGACAGCATAAGAAGGGCACTTTTGCCCCCTTGCCCCCGTTCTTCGAGGGTAGGGGGTGCGCTGCCCCCTTTCACCCCTGTGCTCTGGCGCCCCTCATGTCTGCAAAAGATCTTGGAACACTTGCTATGAGCTATGCTATAGACTACCTACAAAGTCCCCATACCGTGAAACAATAGAAGAACTACCTACAAAGTCCCCACACCGTGAAACAATAGACGACCTACCTACAAAGTCCCCACACCGTGAAAAAATGTTGTTTAAAGGTCATTTGAATAACACTGTAAGGAGAAGTGATACCTTTCCAAATACATGTTCTTTTATAAGAAAAAATTCTCTTACTTCAGCTTGGATGTTTCTTAATATTTAGTCAAATCCACCTTTAAATGTTTCCAAATGTTTCTTAACTTGAGATTTCCAATAATGCATTATTTTTATAAGAATAAAGTTTGCGAGAATATTGAAGTTCAACATCGCTGAATTTTAGGAATAATTAAGAATTATCCCTAAATTTCCAATCTAAAAATATAAAAAGATTGGAATGTATTCCTTACTTTTTCAGGCGAAGTTACACGTTTGGTATTTAAGAATTATTTAAAAATAATTCTAAGCTCAAAATCAGAAAAATATAAGAATATTGAGGTTCGGAAAAAATGTAGGTATTTTTATAAAGGAGAGTGTAATACGAATCCAGAATAGGCATCTGTGATGCAAGAAAAAGGATGTTCAGGTTCTGCAAGGCATGTAATGGATTTTTCTATTTTATATTTAGTTTTATCAAGAATTTTCTTGTAAAAACAGTTTTTAAAGTTAATGTCTGAAACTCAACTTGCCATTGTGTTTTAAATGTTTCTTAATTTTTGCCTAATTTCAGCCTCATGTATCTTATTAACATGTATTTTATAAAATAAAATGTTTAGTTAAGGGTTCTGGCTAGCGAATCAATCAGGCACCCCGGAATCGGGGGGACTAGGAGGCTGCAGCTCCCCAACTTTTTTAACTTTTTTGCTATTGTATGATGTCATACAATAAATAGCTTATCCAATCTGAGATAGGATGTATCTTGATATTCCAAAAGGGGTTTCTGTTGCAATCGAATATTATACTTATAAAAATTTAAAGAGGTTCCGCCCCTGACCCTCACTTCCATGACCGACACGAGCGTGTCACTCGTCCCCAGTCCCCTCACTCAAAGATATGCTCCGGCGTCCCTGTTAATAAAGGGAATGGGGTTTACATTACTGCCACAGAAATAGAAGGCGGGTGGAAAATTCCTAAAACTATGTGGGTGTTGCAAGGAGCGCCTTTTCTTTGCACATTTAATGTAGATAGCCTATCCAAACGTCTTCTGTTAAGTGTTGCAGGCATCCTTTTGTTCAACCACAGAACTGAGTAAGAGAAGGAAGAAGGAACAAGTGACTTTCCAGTTGAAGTGTCAAAAGAATTTTCAGTTTCTGACAGCAGTTATAACATTGAAAGGAATTGTAGTTGAATGTGTTGGATAAAAATGTTTGCATTCTGTCACTTGTTGAATCACAACATGAATTATGTCAGAAATACGAGAAAAATGTATCCAAAAATAATAGCTATATAGGAATGATACTATGTTAGTATTGATGATCATGGTGATGATCATAGTGATGATCATGGGGATGATCATGGGGGTGATCATGGGGATGAACATGGGGATGATCATGGTGACCATGATGATGATGATGATTATGAATACGATGAAGGCATGACTTTGTTGATGATCAGTAGCGATTACTAGGGGGCAAGGAGGGGCAAAGTGCATCCTAGGTCCCATCATGTCGGCATATTCTTGAAAATAGCAGCGGAACAAATGCTAAAAGCACGCTCACCTTTGCTCACCTTTGAAGGCCATTTTCCCATCTTCGGCAACCAGCGTATCGCCGGCACCCACGGGGTTGGCCTGAAATTTTTGCCCTCCACAACATTTTTTCACTGTTTTCAGGTCATTTTATGTTACTATTTTTATTTCTTACGTCATGAAGTACCACCTTTTTGTTGCCTTTTGATTGCACTAGTGGTTACCACGCTAGTTAACTATTGGTGCAATATTTTTAGAGTCAACGTTTGCGTTCAAAGAGAAGAGATACCAAAGTCAAAATATGAGAAAATCTGTGAAATGAATCGATGTGAACGGTGAGGTATTGCTAGTTAAATTAGATGAGTTAACCATGTTATAAATGAACTGGTTTTAACTCAAATTTATGTACTAATATAATTATTCACTTATCCAGCTTTGCTCTTATATATAGATACACAATTTAATATGTATATATATTATGTATATATATATAATATATATATTTAAAATCTTAACTAGACTAGCCTGAAGTGTTTGCATGAACAGTTTTATGCGATTATGTATATATTAAAGCATGTCGATGGCAAGCCGGGGGCTTATAGACATTCGTAACAATTTCTTAGTAGGCTTAAGTAAAAGTACAGAGGCTCTAAATATGCTCCATTCATGTCTATTAATTAACCTAACTATACAAACAGTATTCTAAATGTAGGCCCTGGACTTTGTGTTCTGGGAGGTTATATTCGGAAGGATATTGGGCTAGTTTGAAGGGGCCTGTATTCGGGGGCTTAAAGTTGGGATTTTACGGTATGGAACCATTCACATATTACGTCACGCAAGGGAGGTGGAAGGGTCTTTCGATTTTTGTGACATAGTGTGACAAGGGTGGGTGGGTTGTTTTTGGAGTGCGATGTCACATGTTTTAAACAACTTGATATTTAGCATATTTGGGCTCAAAACAGTAAACCTGGCCCTTTTTAGAAAAAATTAACTTCCCGTATGAAAAATGAGGAATCTTATTTTGATGCCATTTTGGTCATTTTCACAATTTATTTCCACCATTTTCAATGAAAAAAAGACGTAATAAACACATTAGTACGAAAGCTAATAAATATGCTATATATTTCGCCTTTGAACAGTCTCTACATCTAGAAATAATCTGGCAATCCTATGTTGATGCCATTTTTGGCCATTTTCACTATAATTTTCACTGCGAAATTTATTGATGTTTAATAAAGCAGACATAATAAGCAAATTATTGTGAAAGCTGACACAAATCCTATTGAAATTCATAATGTGACGTCAAACGTTGGGGGTGGGTAGTTTTAAATTTGTGACAAAGTGTAACAGGGGTGAGTGGGTGTCTAAAAATGCCAAGTTAGTGTGGTTTAATATGTGAATAACCACTATCTGGTAAATCGTTCAGTAATGCTTCATAACTTCTTCAGTGGAACACCACCCATGGCCAGGAAATCCTGCCATCGTATGTTAAGCAAACATCATGACATACACAACAACATAATCGATCATATAGAGCCCCATTGCATCACAAGCAGAATATAGATGTGGCGTATTTAAATACCTTAGCAAAAATTTAATCATTTTCACGAACATTAACATGGAAATTAATTCCACAGACTAAACGCAATAGTATCCAATATGCACACAAAACATCGTCGTTTGTATTACACAAAATACGACTGCTGTTTAGGATACGAGAAACTGAGACAACAGAAAGGATGCCATAAAGGTAACGGAATAGATCAAAGTAAATTATAGTCTATACTTTCTGTTGATGTTCATTTGAATTGCAGCTGCTATTTGATCCACTCAAAAACAGTATTAATATCGTTCGGCTTGCAGCAAGAGTTGACATTAGAAATTGCCTCTATTGGAAGTTTTGCGTTATCAATGAAGGACGGGAGGCAGACGAATGACCCACCTGGGTACATAGTACATATAAAGGGACTGGGTACGATCACTACAAAATCGATTACTTATCGAGCTTCGATTACAGTTGAGATGAATGGTTAATTATTTATATTATTGTTAGCAGAAAAGTCTTTCTGTCGTTATTTTTCAAAAGTGTCTTTCTTTTTTAGCTGCTTCTCTTCATGATATAATTAAAGTTGCTAGCAAGTTGGGACTATCGAAGTTTATATATTTGGTGAAGAAATCGAGGCTACATCATATACTGAGTACAACTAAGTCAATCACTGTTTTTATACCATCCAACTTTGCACTTGAACAATACCTTGGAACTGAATCTGGGAAGAAAGTTTTGGAAAATGATTCTGCTTTGCGAGTTTTTATAGTTATGCATGTTTTTGGTGGAAAATGGCCTGAAATGTTGATCAAACGAAGACGGAAGCTAGAGAACTTTCTACCAGGAAAGGGCCGTGAGATGAATATTATGATTTATGATCAGGTTACATTGAGTTTTTACCATTCCTTTTTGTTTAGCTCGTACTTGTTATAAGCTTTCTGTCTATTTCTTCATAATTTTGTCCTGAGCACCTGACGGCTCATAGAGGTCTGCTCAAAATACAGCATTTTTTATTCAGAGGTAAATGCTGGCTTAATCGTGATCATAGCGATTAGATGGCTATTCTCAATAGTAGTCATAGTGATTAAATGGTGATTCTTTTGTGATTGTAGAACATAGTTATTCAAAATGCATTAGTCATTAAGAAAGAGCAACCAGCATCAAATGGCATTGTTTACGTGATTAACAGTGTCCTTAAGCAATCATATGGGAGCATTCAAGTCATCCTTGGGCTTCACAGACGACTCAAAATTTTTAATGAAGGTCTTAAGTTGCTAAATTATCAACTGAATGGTCTCAATACCATATTTGCTCCGACGGATGATGTTTTTAAGAAGCTTGGGATCGAGTCTTCAAAGGATCTAACTCCAAAATTTAAGTGTTTAAAGGTAACACAGTTCCTATTATTGATTTAGAGTACTTTTTTATGTATCTTCCATCTTTCATTTGCATTTCCAGTTATAGTTTTAATTATGATATTCAAGAATCTAGATAAGATTCTGTACCAAAGCCACTGTTGGAAATAATAATTTGACTTCTGCAAAATTAAAGATGCAAGGCCTTTTGAAAATTTACTTCTGGAATTCCACCCTCAAAACCTTTGCCATAACTTCATGAGGACTTACATCCAGGCATGTCCCTCAACAAGAAAGTTGATCAAGAAAATGTGTGAAATGGTCGGAATAAACCAGTCTACAGATTATGGCGTATGCAAACCGGAATATTTTTATCCAGAAGCTCTTGCACATAGGATAGGATTTCGGCGCAGTCAAATTAATAAGAACATCTGGGCGCGCTCCAAATGTTGAAACCAAACGTAGTCCGAAACCAACAACTGTCAGAAAAGTCTAGATAGTTTCTGTTGAAATCTATGATAGGTAGGTGCAATTTATGCCAAGTGCACCAGAGATGATTTTGGCCTTCACTTCAAGGTTGCACAAATCAAATCCAATTCAAATGAGGATACCGCCAACTTTTAGGAAAAGGAGACGCGAGGACAATTTCTGGAGGAAGAAACTATAAAGCGTTGGGTGGACATGTCAGAAGAGAGGGAGAGAATACGTGTCTGGGGACAGGAGCGAAATATCCATATTGCATCCATAATATGACAGCAGATATTAACGAATACAGTTGCAGCAATAGTAAACGTAAGATACAACATTGTTTATGCCTGCTATAAAAAGTCTTATTTGTTTGCTACCAAAGTTAACTTAGGCCAGGTATACTTCATGGCAGAGACTCATGGCGCTGATTTGCCTATACACTAAGGTAGCACAAATGAAGGCCTTCTAACGTCTTCGAATGGAGGCATAAAAGCCCAGTATTGCATTATGCAAAAAAGGACTATTGTTGAAGAGGAGTGGGAGAAAGATGGGAGTTCAGGGGCTTGCCTCCAACAAATTTTTTTGCCATGGTTTACGCCGGATGCACAATAGTAATTTGATGTTCTGGAAACAAAACTTAATGTTATTTCTAGAATTGCAACCACAACTAGTCAAATTTGTCTGTTAACACAACAGAAAATCCATTTGTGGTCACTGGCAAATCGGGAAATTTGTTTTTACTCACCGGAGATTTTGTCCAAACATGCCTGCAACTCTGCAGTTCGGGGAAGGGGGGGCAACATTAGATAAAATTTTTAAAAAGAATGTACGCGTTCCATACAACGTAAATTTTCAATGGTTTGTTTTCTTCTAGGAATTAATTCTTACACACGTCGTACATGGATTGTTCTTCACAGACATTTTGCATAAAAGAAGACGATTATTCTTGCGAAATCACTTAGGTGACATTCTACCAATTTTGAAATTCGGGAAGAACATATACATTAAAAATATGTTGGTAGAAATGAAGTACATTGGAGCAACGGATGGATCAATTTATACCATTGATAGAATACTCACTTCTTCAAAAAGTAACATCAAGTTTATGTTTCTTCTCTTTGCATATTTTTTAAACAATTTCAACTTAGAGCTTAGTTTAAAGATCAACCGTTTCAAATTGTAAATAGCTGTGAAAACTAAATGAAAGTTACGTAGAAAGAAGTTTTCATTGAAGTAATTAATCTCTTACAGTTATATAGTGGGGGAAGTTACCAGGAATGTTGTTCTAAAATTTTAAAGCTTTGATGTTGCTATAGTGTGGGCTCGGAGTGCCTTCACTTCAGAATATTCTCCTCCAAAGCTAAATTTAAAATTTTTTACAATATATTCCATTGCTTTGCTTTTCATAAGCATAATTTTACCTGATTTTCTAGCTTATTTCAGTTACTAAAAAGCAATCTTTGGAAAATAGCATATTTCCATGAAATAATAGAATTTCTCTGAAACTCTACAATCCTCAAAACAATAAATTTGCTTGTAACAAACCTCATTGTGCCGGGCGACATAGTGACTTCTACTAAAGCTCGCAATTAAGGGTGTACACCGAGAAAGACACGTGGAGCGAAGATGGGCAATTGGTAGCTATTGCAAATTCTCGAATAATCACCTTGTGGTCTTATGTATACAAGGGGGGGGGGAGCTAAAGAGTTTTATGGTAGTTGTTGATATTCCGTGTTGTGAAATTTTCATACCAACGAACTACTTTTAATGTTACAACTGCAAGAAATAGGGTTTCTTTTCCAAAGGAAATAAGATTTGTCGTTGATTAACGACTGTTTTTTCTTTCATAACTCTACAAAGCACTAATACAGTCGCAAATAGCCGCAGTCATATGCATGGATGGGGAGCTTATTCGAGGAGAGCTTATTACCAATTTTGGGGGGAGGGACCAATTCGAGAATTTTTGGTATTGGTATTTACATGTTGGAAACCTCATCGATAGTATTTGGGTTGGGCTATCATGGTGTAAATAGAAGGAAAATCATGGAAAAACTCACGTTGCTTTCATCTTATAAGAGAGAGTGAAAGTATGTTGTCCTATAGGAAAGAGTAAACCATTTACTTTATAGGAAAGAGTGAAAAAGCTTGCGATAAATTCGAGTAAGTTATAACTTTAAATTCCGTAAGCAAAGGACTGCAGTTTCTATTGATTAACTGCTTGATTTGATAATATTTAAAATTTGCATTGAATTGTTTTTCATTTGCAAAAAATGTTTGACCTTGCATATTTTTTATCATTTTTCTCCATATCTTGTTATATACCATATATATGATATATTGACACACTTTTCTAAACAGCCATTGGCGTTCAGAAGATTTTGAAGAAGATTAGTTCAGTTTCACGGATATTGGAAATGATGAGAAAGACGAACTTTGAACAACTTTATTTGGAAAAACATCAGAGTTCTACATTGTTCTTGCCTTCAAATGAAGCAGTGACACAAATGAAATCATCTTCATTGGAAAATTTGAAGAAAAAGGATGCACTCATTGAGTTTTTGCTAAACCATGTAACACCTGGAAAATATCACACACGGGAATTCAAACCTAATATGGTGTTAGAGTCGCGTACAAATCACTCAATTTTGATTAACAAAAGAAGCAATAGGAAGGTATGTACATGCTAGCGACAGTGGTTTAAAAAGTGGGAGGACCTTTCCCCTTGCTTTTGCCCATATAGCCGGGGATGTGTCGATGGGGGGCGTCGCGCCTTCCAATATTCTCAAATTCGCAAGAAAGTTGGTCAAAAGTTAGCCAGACAGCAAGAGGGTTGCCCACAGTATTCTCTGTGACCTTTGCTTTAGCAACAATTTAGTAACAATAGTTGGTCAATTGGTCAGTATGCCCCCCCCCAACAGAAGGTGTCTCGGCACATCACTGCATACAGCAATCGTACCCACCTTGCAGGCGCAAAGTGCCAATTTTGAGGATGTACCTTCTATTTTTCAATTCAATTCAATCCCTTATCCAATTCACTTAATTCCTCAAATATTCTCTCACCATTGGTAACAACATTCATCACGGTACATTATTGACGCATTTGCCTCATCATATGCAGACCAAAACAGGCTATAATCATGAGAAAATTGTCCTTGTAGATATGCGTCCAAGGATCGGCTATGAGTTACAGATTGAAGAACATAGAAGCATGCAATGCTATTGTTCACGTGATCACGAAGCATCCAATCCAGTACTCGAAATACTCACTGCTTGATAAACTGAGAAACGACTCAAGGTTCTCGGTTCTTACTATGGCTTTGGAAATTGCCGGCATGAGTAAATACATTGCAACCGAATCGCCTTTGACTTTTTTTGCGCCTACCAATGATGCTTGGTCAGAACTTGATAACAGAACACTGACAAGCATTTTTCAGGACAGTGAGAAACTAAGGTACATTATCAAGTACCATTTGATTCAAAGTGCTATCTACTCTTGTGATGTTATGGCTGGGAAAATTGCTCCATATTCTCTGACAGGTACAAGGGTTAGAATATCATTAAGTAACAGATATTCTGAAAGTTTGTTTTTCAACTATGCAGAAACAAGCGAGTTTGATATCACAGTAAAAAACGGAGTATTACATGTCATAAATGACGTAGTAATGTATTTATATAAAAGGAAATATAATGGATAGTGAAATGTATTTTACTGCTAGAATTCGAGGAAATTCTCATCTTCACAAAATCTGCAAATTGTTAAAAGTGTGCTTCAAAGAAGCGGAGTGTAAAATGTGAGCTACTTCCATCCCAAAAGAGAAAAATTTTGAAAAGAAATAATAGAAGCAATGGAAATATGTGAAAGAGAGAGAAAGAAGATAAATGACAACATTCTAGAAGGCATATCTGTTTTATTAGCATTTAAATGATTAAATAGAAAAAGGAGAAATATTTGACAATGGAAAGGAAAGTGCCCATAAAGATCGGGTTGTCTCACTGCACGATCCTTTTGTGAATTGGGTGGCAAAATTAACTGCTACATTTAAATTTCGCGCTACAATATTTCACACCTGAAATTAGCCAATCATCAAAGAGAATGCTTGTTAGCTGAAGTATTACAGAAAAGTGTTTTCCTACGTTTTGATGGACGTCGCCTTAAGCGATTTTTCTGGGGGCAAGCCCCCAGGCTCTCTTTTTCATAGAAAATATTTTATTTATTGATATAGGCCTAAGGATATGCAGGAATTGCCATCCCTTAATTGTCTACATCCCCAATCCATGTCAGATATTTACGTAACTGTGCGCTTAGGGAGTGAAGAGGCTTGTCTCTGCTCAGTAGTCAAATTTTTGTAAACTATGCCCTGATGGGATGTAAACGAGTGTTTTTAATCATGCATTGCAGTCTAATCCGTTGCCATTGTAGAAAGAGCAAAATCTTCGATGAACATCTCTTTTGTAACATTAATTTATTTACTCGTCTTAGTTTTAGAAAAATTTCCCAATAAAAGCACTAACAATAAAAAATGCAGTGTATTTAATACGTCACTCATTCAACCGTTTTTCTGCGCAATGTACGTTGGCATTTAACCTGACCTAGTTTCGAAACAGTCAAAAGGCTGAGAATGACAAAGGGAAACTGATTTTCTACCTTGAATAATGAGGCTAGGAAATTTATAAATATCTCATAAGCGTTCACGTAAGAATGGTTTTTTAATAGCTAAATTCTTTGCCCTGCAAACAATGGTTTTTTTCATTGGATGGCTGAGTTTTTTGTAGTATTTCATGAAAAGATATAGGATTAGAGCCCTCATGCAGAAAATCATGTTTTGTGTGATTCCGCTTTTTAAATGCACGTACTCTGTGACTAGCAAAACTAAAATGGCGACAGGATTTAGCAACAATGCGGTTATTCTTGGAGATGCAATGAATTTTCCTGAGTCTTCCTCAGTTAGAAAGAAAGAGGCTCTTTCTAATATTATATTCAAAATCACACAGTCAACAGAAAAATTAAACAAGCGCAACGAGCGACTCCTACAATTAAACTTGGATTATGATCTTAGGATGTTGCAACTAGCAAGGCAGAGGGAGAAAATAACGTGGGAGAAATTGAATTGTGAGAAATTGTGCAGTTCACGGACAAATAAATGGTTATTTGAAACAGAGGATGCGCAAAGTACGAAGGACTATAATGTCAATGAGGGGCTGGCTTTACCAAGATTGTCTGCTAAGCAAACTGCGTTTTCAACTGCAAACATAGGTCAGTCGGTAAGTTCATTGAGAAGGGTAAACACGGCCCCAACAATATTGGTGACTAAAAATCGAAAAAGAAGTCAAAAGGAATTAAAAAGTGTGGCAGACCTGAAGTATCTCGCTCACAGCAATTTTGAGAAGAGGAGGGCAGATATTCTGAAAAGCAAAATGGAAATTGAATCTAAAGCGATAAATGGTGTAGTAGAAATTGAGCAGCTTCCAGAGATAGAGAGACATAACAGAGTGACATGGGATAATTCGGTAGAAATGGGTGCCAACAGAAGGGATGAAGGGGGTAATGTTTCTGTCAGTGAAAGAAAGATTGAGAAACAGCTAGATGGAGTGCGTTTTGGAGAAATTGAGAAAAAGAAAGATGAAAAACATTCAGAAGAAGAATTGGAGAAGAAGGAAGAAAGTTATGAGAAACTGTTAAAAAGAGCAGAAGAATCTACAAGAATGTTGGTAGCTTATATACCGTCAGGCGCTGTATATCGAAGGCTGTGTGCTACGAGAAAGGCATACGAAGACACGGAAGGAAAAAAACCACGAATATTGACAAGATATCTTAGGGAAAAAAGAGCATTTGAGAATTTATCGAAGCTTGATGATAAATCAACTTTGCTAGTACAAGCAAAAGAAAAGACAGATAAGATTGTGTTGTCATACATTTAGTGTACAAAGTATTAGGAAGCGCATGGCGTTATCTTAATTTTCTGCTCTCGTTTCACATGAGTTTTCGTTCAAGTCAATGACAGTCTTACGCTCTGAATAGGAAAATCCTAAAATAATGGCTTTCTGGTGACCTACTTGACTGTATAAAAGAACTCTGTCAAAATAGTTAGAATGAATAAATGTTACAATGAATGAATGAATGATTTGAATATAAGGGCTCTTTTCTCATTCACCTTTGATTTTTTCATTTGAACTGGTACTGTTGGCATTGGCGATGGAATGTTTCTTGACCTCTTGATCCAACAGGTAGTACATATCCCTCCCATTTTGCATGCTAAACTGTACACTTCAGTGTCTGTCGATTTGATAATTAGTAATATAAGATTATAGCCAAGTAACATGTGTTTTAGCATAAAGGCTTTGAAATTTTTGTTTATTATTTGCTGTGCAAACTCTCAGTTCTTGGATGATTTTCAAAGGAGTTTGTGTAGAGAGCGATGGAAGCGAATGGATTGGCAGCAAATACTTAGGCCATGTAAGGATAACTTGGAAATCGGAGAAAACAAATGGACTGATTCTCTAAGGACAAGTCCAAGCTACAGTCATGTACTAAATATGGATATAAAGAAAGTTGGAGAGTTCAGCAAGATTTCAATACAGAGCAGAACTGCCGAAGGGCATGAAAAAACAATTGGGGGCGATGTTTGGCGAGTCTTTGTTGATGGACCATCGAGTATAGCACCGTTTGTAAGTGATCTTGAAAATGGTGTATATGAAGCCACATTTCTTGTTATGGAGCCAGGTTTCTATAAAGCAAAAATATACCTAGAGTCAACACTTTGTGATGGAATGAAAGATCCCCCAAGAAACATATTTAAACAAGGTATATTTACAGTGTTTATATCTATAGTCTTTATTTGGGAACAATTAGAGAGGGACGACCGGGAGTAGGTTAAACCATATAGGCTACGGTGGAGTATACAATTCTTATATTATATGAACGTGCAACATAGTTATGTGGACTTAATGACTGAAATAAAATTTTTGCAGATTTTCATGCATATCCAGAAATGCTGCCTGATAGAAAGGGATTGCAAAATTATAACAAAATGATATGGGATAAGTGGGTGGTGGAACATTGCTGAGTACACGTTTTGTTATAAGAAACATCGCTCACGGCTTAGTACTAAAAGGTTCTTAAGTTAACGAACTAAGTTGCAGTGAAACGTTAAATGAAGCGTGAACGAAGTTAACTATCAGCATTATAACAAACATAATGTGTCAGTACGAATAAAAATCTAAAGCAATATCATGTTCTGCTTTGGTATAGCTTTACGTTGAATTAGGGGTAACGGTTTCCATGTGTTGTTTCAAGTTTCTTAGCTCTACCTTACAGCTCTAAAAGTTTCTTGAACTTAGTGTGTCTAGCATTAGGTTGTTTACAAACTGATTTCTTATTTAAAAAAACGTGAATTGTTTAAACATATTTGATGTTCCAGACTAAAATAGCAGGTTGTTATTTTCTATCCTGTTAAGTTCTTGTTGAATATCCATACTCATGACATTTCATGAAGTTGCTATCAACAATTTTTACAACAATATGTAATTTGTCACTGTGCCTGAATATTTAAAAAGTTTTTTGAGCTTGAGATTATTCAAAACTCTTGGGTGACAAAAGGTGCAAGTTCGCTTGACTTGTAAAGGAAAAAATTCAAATCTTTTTTCTTGTTCCAATTCATTGTAAAAACAAGAAAAGAACATAAAGTTTGGCATCTGCATTCATAGGATATTGAAATGAAATAATGAAATAATGAAATAATGAAATATGGTAGAAGTTAACGTAAAACAACAATGAAATTGGCAAAATAGTTAATTAAAGATGAACTTTGAACCTTGCAAACTCTTAAATTAGTCACTAACTAAAGAAATGTATTACTCATTTAATTTGGTGGTTAAAGTAATGGGTGTAAATTGGGAGAAAACTCAGTAAATTGATTATTTTGTATTTACCCTCAATTGTCAAAGGAATAAAAAAAGATGGAACAGAGAAGAAATATATGAAAGGGAATGTATGGCAGCCAATAAGAGGTAATGGAGCCTCGTTCAAAGTTGAAAACAACAGTAGAACTGACAAAAGAGGTTTGACACTTTGATTTCATCTAGTTATCAGCTTAGAAAAGAAATTAGTACAATAGTTTTAAATATTTCTACTGAAGCGGAACCCCAAGGAAACACTATAGCAATGGTGGCATAACAGGGAGGGAAGGATTGGGGACATACCCCCCAGTTTTCTTCAAGATCGATTGTCTAAGTTATCCAAATTCGATGAGATATTGTCAAGGTTTTAATTATCACGCCTTCACCAGTTCTTTACTACTCCTTATTTTACTGAAATAGTAGTACAGCCAGTTCCTTGTATTCGAAAAGGGCGTCGCAATCAAGGGGCGTTGTTGCAGTAGGGCTTGATCTGTACAGCCCCCCAGTCTGCGATGGCTGGCACCGACCTTACATTTCAATGGCTCGAAGGCCCCCATTTGTAATAATTCAATTGTCTCATGCAAAAGCATTTAATCAATCAACACAGTAAAACTCACACACAGCAGCCTTCATATAAATAACCTACAGCCTGAAATTGTGTCTTTTGATTTCAAAAAGTTAGAACCTTTTCAGCCTGCTATTCAACTATGTTCTTAGTAATGGTTCATTTTTCTACTGGTAAATAGACCAAGTCTGCTTACCAAGGTAGGTTCAAACACATGGTTTTAATCGCAAAGCTTTGAGTGACTAACTATATTGCCAGTCGTTCAATGCTAAATTGTCAATTATTATGTTGTTGGACCAATAAGAACCAGCACCCTTATAACTGGAATTACGTCATCGCATAAGAACATGAACAGGCTCAATTCAAAATTGTAGTTTCTTATACTCATTTCCAGACTTATTTTCAGCAAGAGTACTAACTGTTAAAAAACTGTTCTTGCGCACATTTAATTTTATTCTTGTATCTACAGTTAATATGTGTAACTTTTGGCGTATTCCTATAAAAGTTTTGGCAAGACCATGTTGTAAAACCAACATATAAGATGATGTTAATGATAGAAAAGCTGATTACAATAGATCCTGTATTAGTTTACTTCGGTGAAACTCTCAGCATCGAAATCCCAAATGGAGTTAGGTGATACACTCAGTTTGTGGATAATCTACGAAGTCTGAAGATAGCTATAAAAGTTCAATTCCACACAGCATCGTCTGCAAACCCATAACTCTCATTCCTGTTTACCAAAGGGGTACAAAAGAATGACATATAAAATGCAGATGGGTTACACAAGCAATTCTCAGGCTCCCCCTGCTCTCAAAACGTACTACTTTCATCTCATGCTAAGTTGTCCATTCGATTAATAATTGATTACTGTAATTATTAACGTCAAATTCAAAACAGCTAAAATATGAACTATTTTTCAAATCTTGTGAAATCTTACTTACAATCTTCTGCCTAACTTTTTAAACGAAATAAATTTCATTGAATAATTCATATATTTGACTCTAGAACACGTGACATGACAGTCACGCCACTTTGATTCTGATTGGTTGATACATGTGTTATATTGCATGCCCCAGAGTCTCATTGTAACAAAATTCCATCTTATTTAAATTTGCTTGGGTTGAATTACTAATAAGCTCACAACGTCAACTTGGGTATGTTATGTTCTTAATCTGTGGTTTAATAGAAATACAAAAGAAATTAAATCGATGGAAAGATTCATGTGGAGCAAACTATAAATGTGATTTACTATGGAATGGGTTTGGTAGATGGGTGAATAAAACTTGGAAACCATTTATTGAAGGTAATTTTTGCTTTTGTGGTCTTTTGAACAGAGAAATGCATTCGTTTGAACATCAACGAATGCATTTCTATATACTTATTATTATATAAAACACATTTTTCTGTTATAATTCAATACTCCATCAGATAACAAGTAATAATAAATCACAACTACATAATTTTTAAATAAAAGTGAAATATTGCATTTTTGGTGCGAAAATGGACGAAATGTTCTACGACAGTTTAGGCAGCTCTAGGCCCAGGCCCCGTCAAAGAAACCACGGACTCTATTACTAGACATCTTTCATTTGATTTCCTTAATTTATTAGTATTCTATAGTTATTAGATTTATATAATTAATAGGCTTTTTTACCCGTAAGACATTACACTGGTTTTACGGTTGACATAAATTTCACTTTCTGGCTAAAGTGTTGACATCTAGGGTCATGTGCTCGTGCTGATTCCGAATCTGAAGTCACTGTTCTCCTTTCACGTCTGAATGACTTTCTATGTGCGATCTCAATTTTTGTTTTGCTATTTATTGTTTCAGTATTATTGAAAGATTGCTGCTGTTGTTGTTGTCATATTATTCTGATCCTTTTTTAACCGCACACGCATTTGATGTAGCATTACTTTGGGCTTTCACTTCACAATGATTGCAATATTCTTGCTAACCTAGTGTTACAATTACAGTTGTCTTAGGCTGTAGGTTGAGCTTTCGAGCAACAAAATGCCGTTCAAAGTTAGAAGCTTTGTGAATTATCCAGGCGTCATAAATGATCCAGGCATGCGCTCCCAAATTCGCCATGTTTCGTTTGTTCATTGGCAGAAATTAACAGCTTTTGCTAAACGTTTCTACTATGCTCAATTTGGTGTTAAATTGAGAGACCCAAGACAAAATTTTGCTTAGTATGAACTCCATAATATTTAATTCATTCGCTTCTTCACCTAAAAACATTCATAAGAATGGCTGTTGACCTTTGACCTTTGGAAGCTCTGAATAGAGGTTTCTGTTTGAAATTCATTCGAGAGAGAGTTCCACTATTTAGACAGAGGTTGCATTTGTTGGAAATCAATTTAAAAAACTCATCAGAGATTTTCTATTTCTCTCTACCATGATGGATGTGTGAACAATGCATGGCTTTCATTTTCAGATGTAATATAGAAGCTTCCTGACAATTTTAAGGATCCTGAAAATTAAGACATGATACACAAAAATTTTGACTTCATTTCAAGCACTTGGTTCCTGCATAAACTGAAAATCAGCCTTTTTCTTGGGCAAAAATGCTGATCAAGTTTTTTCATCACTGTACAGCAGTTTGACAGTTAACATTTTCCATGTGTACGTAAGCTTTTTCAAAAATTATGGGTGATAGGAGTGAAAAACATAGTGAGTGTTTTCAACAGGACATAAAAGTATGGAAATACAGTACTATAGTGGCAATGGAATGTAGCCATGATAGCAAACTGCTGTTAGTACCTGAAACGCGACTGTGAGAGCAGTAAAGCAGCAAAGGAATCACAAGGGAAGAAATTAATGCTTCACAACAACAAGGACAAACAAAAACCCGTTTGAATAAACTTGTATCGAGTGAATGAACAGAAAAGTGTGCTGTTTGGGCATAGTGACTACGTTTTTTGGGGAAAATTTAATTTTCATTTTACAAAAAAATGTGACGTGATGGATGAATTTTGGCTGCGAATTCGGAATTAGCATAGTCAAAGCAGAGGTACAAACCTTTGTTTGCTGGAAGAAGACTTTTAAAAATTTGGAAAATTTTGTAATTAAGTATTACGATTCTATAAATTATTAGTTTTCTTTTAATTAATAGATTTGGAAATACCAGGTTCGGCAGAGCAAGAAGTGTATGGGAAAGAATGCATAAGACAAAATAGTGGAAAACTGTTGATCTACGGAGATGAATTTTCAAAGAATTTTTACGATTCCAACGCAACAATTCCTTTGTTAAATGAAGTGTTTCAAAGTGTCGCCTTGTAAGTCAGGTGTCCCTCTTCATATAACTGCATATCTTAATGATTATGTGAAAATTTCGTGATTATTAGTTCATGGTCAAGACAACAGATAACTTAAGATAAGTTTGAAAAACAATTTTGTAGATTAAGTATTTGGGTGTAAAGAGAGACTTTTATGTGCAGATTCAAAAGCCAGAGAGTGAAGATTAGCCATCGAAACAACCCCGCCCCCTTCAGTCTTCTCAATCTAACTGTCTTCTGTAATTTTGCACTACTGCCGTTCTTATTGGGAGAATTTGCTACCCGACATTGGTCACCCTCTGGAGCAGGGCCAGCTTCATGACTTTAGCTGGGAGTCAATCAAAGTTTAGCAATGAATGTATAGTAACTAGTTTAACATAATTTGTTCTAGATTAGATAATGGAATAGCAACAAGAAAGGACAATTTCCCAAAAGAATTGTCCATAAAATCTGAGCTAAAGAAATTAAAAGACATAACCAGACTACCAGAAATGGACGAGAAAAGTGTCTTGCTATTGAACTATGGATTGCCGTACTTGGATAGGTTGTCATTCAATTCATACAGGAAAATGACAGATATAGTGGCGAGGACTTTGGATCGATATAAAGGTCAAGTTGTGTGGAGGACAACGTCATCACTAAAAAAACCTAGCTCTGACGTATTCAAGTCATTCGAAACATTTCAGGTAATGCAATTATACACTGAGGGTACCAAAGTATGGAAACGATGGACCTCAGTAACACTAAAATATGGTCACAAGTAGCTTAATCTGCTTTCGTAGTTTTTCATAACACATTGGTGTAAAATTTTTTTCAAAAGCTGTGTTGATTATTGCTTTAATGGAAAAATAGTCTGAGACTGCAGATTCTATTTTGCCCGTAGTTGAAAATCTCGTTTATCCATAAAATTTGCAGACAGCTCGTTCCCCACTATTCAATCACTTTTTTAGACGTCCAACCCTCCTCGTTCCTCCACTGAGCCTGTTAGTTGACAGTATTTTGAAATCTTTAAATATTACAAATTTTTTGTATCCAATTTACTTTCCAATTTGAAGTTAGAAAAGTCTAATAAAACTGGTACGTTTTATTGCTGTTCTTTCGCAGTGTGATAACTCACAATCTTTACTCATACTAATATTTCCTAGTTTTATTCAAATTACAAAAGAATGGTTGAAAAAGTCTACTACGTTTCGAACACAGACGCGTTTATTTACATACGAATTTGGTGTGGACACATCAGCTATCATTTCCGTTAGGAAACAGTTGCAAACTACTAGAACAGTTCTATACCCCCTTTTAGGAAACGTACTTGTTGGCCCATCGTTTCCATATTTTTCTACCCATTGTTTCATACTTTCTACTTCAGTGCACTTTGCTTTTGGTGGTGAATTTCACTGCTGTACAAAATGGAATAATATACCGAGACTCCATTAAGCTTGAAGATAGCAAGGTCTTTCGTGAGATAGTAAGGTCTTCAGTGAGATAGCAAGGTCTTTAGTGAGATAGCTAGGTCTTTAGTGAGATAACACGGTCTTTCGTGAGATAGTAAGGTCTTTAGTGAGATAGTAAGGTCTTTAGTGAGATAGCAAGGTCTTTAGTGAGATAGCTAGGTCTTTAGTGAGATAGCAAGCTTCTCTAGTGAGGTGGTAAAGTTTTTCTAGGATATCAAAGTCTTTATTAAGCTAGCAAGGTCTTTACTATATTGTTACTACAGTGACAACGCTTTTGCAAATATATTTGTACATCAATTTCGGTGCCTTCCTGTAAAGTTTGGTTAATAGCTGCACATTCCACTCATAAGGATCATTAAAAAAACAGGTTGCACCTTAGTACACTAGGGTTGAGACTAGCACCTCTTTTGACGTATCATAACTAGGCAGCAAAAGTTAGAGGGGACCTAATTTTTCCATACGGTGTACTCAAGAAATACATACGGCTAAACAATTTTCTGAGGAAGGAGTACTTAAGAATTAGGGTAAGGTGCCCTATGGGGTAGCAGATTTTGCAAATAATTTCTTTCGTGATAGACAACTGACGCAACTTAACATCCTCACCATCTTAAATATTTCAAGACAATTTGCCCAAAAAGGTGCATACTGCATCCCTCACTGTCAAGTATCTTCCGCATAGTTCCTAAGAGAAACTAAAAATAACATCTCCCTTAAAAATTATATTTCAGCGTACCAAATTATTCAATGCATACATACTGTCAAAAATGTGTGCAGAGGGATATCCAGCTGTTGATGTGTTTGACATGACGCAAGCAATACCCAATCAAACAGGAGATGCTGCTGGTTTCGAATATTCGATTGTAAAACCCATTAGCAGAGTACTAAAACACTACTTTGAAACACGATCCATCAAACGGTGTGCAAGAGAAAAAGTTTTCAAAAAAGTGAAAGTTGCAGATCTTCTGTCAGAAACTGAATCAGAAAGCGGCTCTGGAAGCGGAAACGAGGAGACTTCAAGTCGAGATCAAGCAATGCAAAAGAACCAAACTTCGTAACGAAAATGTATCAATAAATATTATAGACATAACCATGGAAACCAACGTTAGAACATTCCATGCACTCAGTAAGCGCTTTATAGCTATGCTTTGCTCAACAACATTTTACTAAAATCATAAATTTTTGTCCTTAAACCAACAAATTTGGAGAATATCTAACACCTGATTCTGGAATGAGCAAATATTTGCTATTTGATCTTAACAACAAAATACAGTCTGTCTCGTTATCGTGATGCTTTATATCTGAACGAGGTCTCTCGAACTTATGAACTATCTCAAATTCATGTCCTTCTGGTGGCCTCCAAGAAACATCTCGATTAGCAAAATCCTTCAAATCAGCAGCCGGCCACTTAAGATCTTTGAGGCTGCTTGCAGAAGGATCCAAAGCAAGACTGGAATTTACTAGCGACACTTTGTGGAAATCATATGTTACTTGTCTGGATAACGAGGAAGGTACCACAACCGTTGAAGTCCCAGTAGAGTGACGCCGAGATGAATTTGGTACTGCTGTGTAGCTGCTGCGCTGGCTCGTAGACCGTAGCTGTGGAGCAGCTATAACTGAAAAAGACCATGTTAGAAGTGATAGAATGAGGGTTTAGTACCTCTGCAAATGACAACTATTTCAGAGTAATGTTAAGATCAACAAAAATTTGCTCTCAACTTCAGACATACTTTCAGTTATTTAAAATAGAGTAATCACCTTTTGAATCATATGTAAATGAGGGCAAAACATTGGGTTGCACATTCTCACTATCATCTGTTTCTGTACTGCTATTAGGATTACAAGCTCCTCCATAGCGCTTGGCAAGTCTTTCGTAAATCCAAGAGGCATACCTGCTGAGTACTGCCAAGGGAATACAAAATGTTCATTTTTCAAGGCAACGAAACAAAAAGAATTTACTTACATAAATAAATGAATAATAGGCAACATCTCATCTATAAATCTACACAAAATATCAAAATATCTTCGGCGTTGGAAACTAAGGAAATTCAAGTAAAAGTACCGCTGTTACAGTTACCTTAAAATATGATAAGGTGAATTCTATCAAGAGTCTCACTAAGGGTAATGAATTGTAGCTCACAAGAAATATAACTTTAAATTCACTTGCGGAAACTGAAAACATAAAGTCTGAATCAAATAAGATTAGAAAATGACAAAGAAGACGACATTTTTGTATCGTAAACAAAACACCATATTGTACAAATATAACGACTTGCATAACGAACATTGAAAAATAAAGTAAAAACAGAATATAATGAAAATGTAGAAAAGCAAACTAAATGCAAATTTCTTACAATTAAAACTAAAAGGCTCTCCGACAATTTGAGTAATTTGTTCATTTGTATCCACGTATGACGTAGTCAGTGGTGAAACATAGATGGGATATCCAATCGGCTGATCACATGACGAATTTATCATATTACGCAGCGCTTGCTTTGCATTCTGGATAGAACCTCTTTCTGGGTTTCGATTACGTAAGAATATCAGTTCCTGCAGCTGACCTGCCCATAGACCACGAACGCATTCGCGATTTACCTAAAGTGATTTTAGATGCTAAAATATTATCAACGGCCATATAATAAGATATGTAGGTAAACAAAAGTTTTCAATAGTATGACATAAATAACGAATTTGTATCCTCTGCAGTGATGGCTTCCATCAATCTTGATTTCAAATTCCTTGAAGAAGGCCATTGCGCCAACGAGAAGCAAGTCAAGTCGATCATTCTGACAAATCATGTAATTACAAAAGATGCGAAACTTAACCTTTACAACACGAAAAGTGAGATATCTTTTATTTAGCATAATAATCTTGTAATCATCATTTCCTTCATCAATGACGTATCTGAAAAGAGACGAAAAATTTAACGAGGAAACCAAAATATAATGGAATGTGATCAAATGATAAACATTAGAAGGAAAAAGAATATCATAACAAGAAAGACAAAACAATAAGAAAAAGGAATAATAGAAACCTTAAAGCAAGAAGAGATGGCTTATTGTTAAGGACAGCTTGGCGCCAAACAGGATCACCCTCATGAGAAATGACAAGGTTCTGATCATGTGACGATATTGCGTCATAAAGAACAGTGTTATCATCATACTCATCTGGACACGTAAAATGATCCTAAAAGAAACGAGCAATTAAATAATTAAAATAAGATTCAAAACAGCAACAAGAACATGTTTACCAAAAATGATGGCAGAATTACAAAATTGAGAGAAGATACTTGATATTTTCAATCATCTAAGTAAATATAGCACATCGGTAGCTAACTGTTCATAAAAACGGAAATATCAAAACGGTAGCAGAAAGCAAATCTTATGAAAATTGAAGGAAAAATACCTGATGCAATTTGACAGACATTTTAACAGCTGGTGAAATTACTTTTCTGAGCAGTTCCATGTCAGGATCAGAGAAAACCCATTCATCTTTTGAGGATGAAACGCGAAAGTCACCTTTGAACAATGCATGTAGGCCATGTAGAAATGATTTCAATCTGGAATTAAAATCTACAGAAATTTAAACCTCAATAGTCTACAACTAGGCAAATTTTCCATTTCAAAAAATTAAGAAACCGATTTGAGGTGATACAGAAAAATGGCCGCTGAATGAAAAAACACCTACGTGGTTGCTGGTTGATGCGATGCTGTGAAAAACATCCTTCTTCCAAGAAGAGTTAGGGCAAAACAAAGTAACACTATATTTGAATCTTTGTCACAATCTTCAATTGGCTACAAGAAGCAACATTATAATGCAGTTCAAAAATCCAAAAAATGATTTTGAGAATGAGAGCCTCTACGAATGACACAATAGGCCCAGAAACATAGAAGAGACATACAATGTGACGAAGCACGACAGTACTTCGAAAAATCCATGTAAAGACGAATCTTGAAAGAACATTTTGGGGTAAGTTTGCCCAAAAATTACTTTATTGCAAATGTATATCGAGCGATAGAAAATACACACATGACAGTCAAAGTTACGATTGGCATGCAAGCAAACTCAAAGTTAGTATTGTGCATCTTCAATCAGTTTCTGAATAGCTTCAACAAATTTGGGATTATGACACTGAAAATTGTCATAAAAACTGCGCACCATAAAAGAAGATTTTAGTAATACTACCTCATTGAGCTGGCTATTACAATATTGGATCCAAATCAAGTAAACATTGCAAAAACTTGCTCGTGAAACTCCATTAAGCCTAGAATCATAGTCTTCATCAGTCATCGCACGGAAGACTACATCTCGATCAACAAAACTCGGTTTCCTTGTTTCTGATATTGAACTCATAATTGCTTCGTCATTCATCCATGCACGTAGCTTTGTTGATTTGAGAGCATAGAAGATGATGGCCTATAAATAAAGACATTAACATGTTATTAGGCCACACCGATATCAATCAAAAGAGGGCATGGATCCACTGCAGGGACTATGAAGACACGTAGTATAAACAACAACAACAACTTTGGCTAAAATGCTAAACATTCTGAAAATGAATAATTTTCATAGAAAAACCATAGAAATTGCAAAACTAAATATCAGAGCGGAAAGTACCTTGACATAATAAGTTATAAAAATCTTGCGAAGGTCAAAGACTTGAAACATTGATGTAGCAGTATTATCGCTGACACTGTAACCCTCTAGTGTGTACTTCGTTTGAATGACCTCCCATGCCAACCATCTCTGGTTAAAAGCTGCTTTGCACGACAATAGCCTCGAAATGGTGCAACTTGATGAACAGCAGCAACAACAACCTACAATCCAATCATCCAATAAAGAATCAAGTGAATGACAAGAAAAAGCACGCTGAAGTGTGGGCAGAAAAATCGCTAATTATTGAAAGGAAGGTTGGAAGGACAAATACCTCCATCATTGTCTATCAATTCGGTAATTGCTTCAAGCTCTCGTTGTTGGCAGTATGTACCTACAAAGAAAAATAATGGAAATATCTAGCATAAATGTCATATGTGTTTCGTAAAACAAAATGTTCTATGGCAAATCTAACTGAAAAGGAAATCAACTTTGTGAAGGCATGAAAAGTTCAATTCATGACAACTGTGTAGGAAAAATAACTTTCGGCTAAAAGGAGCTAGAATGAAGCACAAACTGATAAAAAAGAAATAAATAATTAAAAAATACGTGAAACTTATAACTGAATAATATATGAAGCCCAAGCATCAATCATAACATTGTAATTTACACCAAAACATAATGAAGCTAGAGAAAAACTAGCCTTCCAAGGCGGTACTTGTGCTATACAAAAGTCCAGGGATTTTGTTGCAGCTTTGCATTTTAAAATTTTATTGCAGTCCAAGAAACAACTCGTTTTGAAACAGAAAAGAAAACGAAAAAAACAAATTATACCTCTAAATTCCAGTCCACGGAGCTGAAATGTAACAAACCCGTTGCCAAGCTCAATAATGTGCACAAGAGCATTCAAATAATCTGAGGCGATGAAAAAGAAGTCCCCGCTAGAAACGTTGCCCCAACGGCCCATAAACAGATCACCACATAAGCTATGTTGCAATGAACGTGTTAAGTGCTCGTAAAATATTGAATTCAAATTGTTGTCATCAGAGCCTACATGAAATAAAAATTAAGAATAAATCAAAATAATTAATCAAAAATAGGCAGAAGATAGTAGTTTATCATGGAGAACATTCAAGTAATCGGAGCAAACATGAAGATACACAACAGAACAGAACTGTCGTGATTCAAAATGTGAACTGAAAATGTCTTCAGCTTGATGATTTAATTCAGCATTCGCAAAACAAAATTAATATTTGATAGTTAAATCCCATATGTACCAAAAAGTTCTCAACATCGCTGTTCTTGGAAGGATACTGCACAAACGATTATCATGAAGCATTACAATGGCCTGCGTTTGAAAGCTTTTTTCAAAGGTCAAAGGTCAAAGGTTTTCAAACTTATTTGTGCATATTTTGGTGCGCTGAATCCAAATATCCAAATATCCATTTTCTTGGGTCTGGTCAAGCTTCTGAAATATGATTAGTGTACGTTTTGACCCTTGAGTAGTACTCAGTTCAAGAAATTCAGGACTGTCGGAGGCGAAATCTTTGCTTTTTTATACAAAACGATGCTAAGGCAGCGTAAAGCCAAAAACTGCGTCTGTCTTTAACATCAGGAAGCTATAACTGAAACTTTCTGTTTACATACCGTACACTCCATTTCATGACAATATGGATCAGTGCTATCTGTTCTGAATTACCAAGACCATGGCTCAGGGTGTCCACTGAATTAAAGTTGAAATTCCAGCCAAAGTTTCAGAAAAAGTGACGTTTTCCATCCTTTTGGGCAGAAAAGCACATTGTTTTCCAGCCATACGATAAATTTTGATATGAAATTCCAGCCATTGAAAATGTAGTTCTGTTATTCTTACGAAGTATTGAATGATTTTAAAATTTCCTATAAATTGTAATTCCTTCTGTAAATTCAATATCTTCCAGTAGCCACCCCCCGGAGGGCAAGGTCTATTAACCACCCTGGCAAAACATAGGAAAAACTTCCAATCCTGGGTAGATTTGGTGAAAAAAGGCCTGTCCCACAAGATATTGACCGATCTGTTTCTTGATAAGGTCGTTTTTCATCTAATTCCGTTAATCATTATTAGGCCCAATAATAAAATTCCAGCTTTTCCGGCCAAAGCATGAGAAAAACCTATGGCTTTCCTACTTTTCCTGACAAATTCTGAAAAGCCTCATTTTCCAGAAACTACAGCTTTTCCAACCGGAGTGGACACCCTGTGGCTGATTGATCTGAGGAGATGGTAAAGTTGCTGGATTGGCTTTAGGACTACAGGTGAGTATACAAAGCATCCATGTTTTCTGTGTTTGTAGGGCAGTTGCGCGTACGACAAACATCTATCAGACACGAATGACCACCAAAACGAGGTTTAGAACCTGGTTATCTCAATGGTCAGTCTCGACCTCTTGTTGAACCAAACGAGACTGTACTTCCACCCTTACATCTCAAATTGGGACTGGTGAAGAACGCTGTAAATGCACTGTATAGGCATGACAGAGGGCTTACTTTTCTTCAGCCGAAGTTTCCTCGAATAAGCTTCGATAACCTCGAGGCTGAAATTACTGGGCCTCAGATATGGGAACTAATGAAGAACTCAATGTTCGACGATACGCTGAGTGCACCTGAGCTGTCTGCTTGGCGGCTGCTCTAGTTAGTGATGACAAACTTTCTTGAAAACAAATAAAGTGAGGAGTGCGAGAAAGAAGTTGATGACCTTCTGAAGACATTTTTAAACTAGGGGCTCACATATCATTCACAATGCACTTTCTACGATCCATCTCCCTTGGAACTGTAGAGATTTATGTTAGGAAACATGCCTAGTGTTTCCACTAGGACATTCGCGTCATGAAATAACGTAACCAAGACCGGTGGGATGTGAACTTTCCTACGGACTACTGTTGGTGGTTAAAAGGAAATGTGATGACTACTCAGCAAAGGAGAAAATCACTAAAAAGATTAGCTTTTGTGTAGTGCATAATCTATAGTTTCTGAAGTTTGTTAGACAAAATGCTTGCATTGTTAAAAACACTTTATCAAAAATTAACGGCAACAAAAAGCACTAAAAAGTGTTCCTAACAATTTTCTCCAACCTCGTATCTCAAAAACTTTACCTAATTGGACAAAATGAGCATGGTTTTTGAATTTTGCCTCGCAAACTACCCCAGAATCAGCTGTCACATGCTTGACTTTTAAAACTTTGCAGGTCAGTTTATCAATGAAATGCTGGATTTGAAATGTAAGAAACAGTCCACAATAACTTACACGGGTTGTTGTCTAAATGTGAAGATAACCTTGTATTTGAATGATCTGATCTCTTTGTGCTGAAAATGATAAATTCTGGATAATTAAATGAAAACAATAATAAGAGTAATAAGTTGTTCAATATCCTTATTAAACGTAGATAATAATGATTGTACAAGAAATCCTAGAAATTAAATAATTGCTTTCTATCTTGTACTGAAACACTTCGAAAAGAAATTGATAAATCAGTATCGGCGTAAAATAGGTATCGGATATGTAAAAATATTACACTCTGTTCTAGTTGAAGCATTAACTCACTTGTAATTTTTCTCCCAAAACTTTGCCGGACGAACATATGACGTGATGAACAAAGCACTTCCAAGAAATGGGTTCAATGGAGCAGATACGAAGGCGGATATAATGGCTTGAAAGAATAGCAGTCCACAATCTTTCATCAAAAAGGTCAGGAATACATAATAAAAATAATCATTCATAGTTCAATCAAGTGCCGCCGTACGAAAATGATGCACATACATTCATAAATTTCTTTATAATTTTCCTCATTGTTGAAAAAATCCTTTTCCAATTTCAATGTTCTATACAATTGTAATGACATTTTATGACTAAAAGACGTGAATGCAATGGCATGAAAGGATACGAGGTATACTGAACGGTTGAGCAAATGCGTGAAAAGCAGAACCCCAGGTGATTTGCCAAGGTGCAATATATGTTAATATAAACCGCAGTTTCAACAGCAAGTCTATAGCCTAAAATAAAATTATTTTAAACTACAACAACAACGACAATTCATTATAAACGAACATAAACCATAACTCTACCAAAAATATCACGCTAGCATGAAACGAAACGGAGATAACATTTCCCTAAAAGATCAAAACTATGAGAGACCAGCAACCCCTTCGATAGCAAACACGTTGTATTCCAAAGCTCCTTCACAGAAGTCAGACACAAAACATTTATATCCAAAAAAATCCCAATACGACTACCAAGTATGAAATATCCCGTGATTCTCTTCGCAGTAAAAAGTCTAACACCATCAAAACAAATGCCTTCATTGCGGGTGCATGGATGCACAAAAAGATGTAAAATTTCCAAAAAAGAAAAGTAATCAGTGCTGGAAAAAATGAGATGAAGTATGAATTATAGCATGAATGTTGGAAATGGAGATATCAATGTTGGAAATGGAGATATCAATATTGGCAATGGAGATATGAATGTTGGAAATGGAGATATCAATATTGGAAATGGAGATATCAATATTGGAAACGGAGATATGAATGTTCAAAATGGAGATATCAATATTGGCAATGGAGATATGAATGTTCAAAATGGAGATATCGATATTGGCAATGGAGATATCAATATTGGAAATGGAGATATCAATATTGGAAATGGAGATATGAATGTTCAAAATGGAGATATGAATGTTGGAAATGGAAATATCAATATTGGAAATGGAGATATCAATATTGGAAATGGAGATATCAATATTGGAAATGGAGATATGAATGTTCAAAATGGAGATATCAATATTGGCAATGGAGATATCAATATTGGAAATGGATATGTGAATGTTCAAAATGGAGATATCAATATTGGAAATGGAGATATCAATATTGGAAATGGATATGTGAATGTTCAAAATGGAGATATCAATATTGGAAATGGAGATATCAATATTGGAAATGGATATATGAATGTTCAAAAAGGAGATATCAATATTGGAAATGGGAGATATGAATTTGGGAAATGGAGATATGAATGTGGGAAATGGAGATATGAATGTTGGAAATGGAGATATATATGTTGGAAATGGAGATATGACTATTGGAAATGGAGATATGAATGTTGGAAATGAAGATATACTAACCTTGTCGACAAAGATAGACATGACGAAATAATCGATGGGGAACGTCTCTGAGGAATGTTTGTAATCAAATTCAAAGAACAAAACTGTCCAAATAAGAACAATATGCTGTCGTGCCATGGAGGTAAAATTTGATCGAAGCAACTTCATTGTGGAAATAGTTATTATCAGTGGTCCATATCTAAAACAAAAGTTACAAGGAGAAAGCTCACTATACGATATGACTTAAAAAGTCTCAGAACTACTTGAAAAACTAATCTAAAAAAACTAATTGAATGGCTACAGACAATATAATTTCTCGTAGATTCACACATTGCATCAGGCGACGTAAAAGCAGGGGTAGCTAATTTTGAGTGCACGAACAGTTACTCATTGATTAAAATTCTCAAATTTTAACATATTTATGAAGTTCTGCTGCTTGTAAAGATTCTGGCAGTGGCAGTTGATTTGTAGTACTAGATTCTGTAAGGATCCTCCATCAAAAACTTAACATTAAATAAGTGCTGCATATCATGTGAGGGAGGCCTAACTGAAAACTTAAGAAGCAGCGGCGTTATAACATCTCAATAAGTTTTTAGCTCTCTACAACAGCTCCTTTGAGTATATTGAACAAGTATGAGGAAACTGGCTTTAGTCATCTTGATTGACCACCTTCTAATGAAGTGTATCTTTTCTGAGCATGCTCCAATGAAAAGTTTATCAAAAGTTGAGGCACTTGAAGAACAAGAAATTCATAAATAGAATGAATAAGCACAGCAAGAATATTACGTTTATTACATGTTTTATTACTTATATGTATCACAACTGCAAGAACATTCCTAAACAATCAGTACGTACGTTGGACCAAATTTGGAAGATATATGACGTGCATATCTTGTAGTACAATTGATGAAAGTAAGAGGGTAAAGGATATTTCTTTCAATCGCACAAAGCCAAATGTAAATACGTTCAAACCACATGACGCGGGCAGCATCTAAAACAGAATAACGTGACGTATTAACAATATTTTCACAAAGAAAACAACAATAAAAAAGATACAGAAAAAAGAATTCTTTTTAGGTATTGACTAATAATACGAATCATTATATAGGATACTACACATTAACATATAACATTGTTATCACCGTTTGTCTTGATTAACTTAAAGAAAAAACAAAATTTAAACCTAACTGTTAGGCAGCCGATGACAAAGTTGCTGCGCTCAAAAAGAACAATTAATAATTTTCCATCTGCATTTCTACTCAATGCCTCTAGTTATACAGAAAACCTACTAAAACTCAGTCTTTGATTACAGCTTTCAACTGAGGGACAAACTTAACATAAATGTCTGACTTTAAGAAGAAATCTTGCTACGTAAATCCGTAAGAAAAATTGCAAACGTGAAAGGATGAAGAAGAAAGTCACACCTCTTGCTTCGAAGAGATCATATTCTGCTGACTTAAGAACAGGAGATGAAGCAATAAGCCATGGAAGCTCTTTTCTTAATTGTGGTGTCAAGTAGTGGTTTGCTATGCCAATCAAAGCGGTCACAGCAAATAGAACATACGTAATCGATGGCTGAAAACAACAGAAGCATTTGAAAATGAGACGGGAAGTCAATTGTAAATTCAATGAACCATGGAAGTATTTCTCAAGCCTTTCCAAAGTTCAGAAAAATTACAGAAAAATATTCAACTACAGTTGATCATTATCGTCTGATCTATATGATATTAATGTGTCATTTGGTAAATTTTAAGATAGGTTTTACGTCAGAAAATTAGCATAGCACTTGAAAAGCACAAAATTGCTTACATATGAGAATGCACAAGTCTATGATACGAAAGTAAATCTGCAAAATGATACGCAGGAGGTGGGAGTTTATCCCCAAAATTCACCTGAAGAAGTGTGAACATTGTGCTCACGTGAACAGCAAACACAACAATTATGATCCCCACTGAAATGATGATGTCATGTCCAAGCCTCTGTTGCTAAAACATGGGGTAAAAATAACTATTTGAATATCAAATATTAGTGAAATATTCCAAGCCTAGTATTCTCTGTTTGATATTGAATGGCAAACATTCCAGGCTTAGCATTCCATGCTTTATATTCCACATTAAGAATCCCAGGTTTACTACTACACACACGCCGATTTAAAGTATGAAAATGACAAAAACGAAAAGGAGCAAAAAGAAACTAAACGCTATTTCTGAGTAGAAAAAATTACCACGGTTTTCCTTAATTTTTCTGGCAGTGGATCACCTTCTTCATCTATGATCTCCATTCTCAAGACTTTGGATTTGAAAATCTCCCTTAAATCAACATTAGCTAATATATTCCAGATTCAATGTAAGATTGGGAATAATAAAACATCGTAAATGCTAAACACCACAACAAAGAAAGATGCAAATACTGCCAATACAATCTGTCTTGGTGTTTTAACGCGGGCAAGAAAATGACAGGTCCTGAACTGCCCTTATTTATTAAAGTTTTACCTTGTAATGGTATAAAGGAATAATGCAATGGTGGAAACATTGTAAATCAAAAAGCTTGACGAATTGGGGAAAATTGGGAAAGCTAATGACAAGACATACCAAATGACGGTAGGATCACTTGCATATCGACTCAAATGATACGAAAAGGCCACAAGAAGTCCACAGTAAATTGAAAACAAGATGTGTTGCTCTTGAGAATCAGTCTGCAATGGTATACAGCGAAATACAATGTGAGAAATAAGTGCTCCTTTTCCTCCATTACGTAGATTTGTAATTCTACATTAAATTTCTTCTTGAAATGAAGAGCAAAAATAATATGCTTACATATGCAAAATGAATTATAAAGCCTAAATGTGAACTTGCTTACCTTCATTGCAGCAAAGCAAAATCCATAAAGAAACCCTGCAGAGAGGAAACTTCTGAAGATTGAGTAAAATGCAGCGGCCATGGATGTCATTGCTGAAGGCAGAAAGAGATATCAGAAACAATCTGAACAACCTCCTGTTATTATTTCTGATACTATGTGTAATAAAGGTTATCTATGTTTAAGATAAATTTCGATGCTCAAAAAGACAATAAAATCAATGGTAAAAAGGAAAGACGATCAATACATCCAAAAAATCTTGGCAATTATCAAATATTAAGCTAGCAAAACTAATTCAAGCAATACTGAATTGCATAACAAACCTATAAAATAGAACCACCCATTTCATTCTTATAGAATAAAATTTAAAAGTGAGAATACAATAATTTATTTAAATCAAAGGGATCTGAAAAATCCTTACAAGTTCCTCCAAAAATATGAACATCAATTTGTTCCATGAAGTACATGATGAAAGTATTTATTTGCGGCAACAAACCAAACATAAATACAATGGGAAATGCCAGCAAAAATACTGCAAAAGATAACTTCAAAATAGAATGGATGATGAATACAAAAATCAATTAAAATAAGTGCAAACATACAACAAGAGTATCATTGATTAAATGTCAGAGTGATGTAATGAAAAAAACATATTGTCGACGTACTGAGGAGTGCATCCTTTGCAAATTCAAGCGTCTGCTTTGAATAAACATGAACACCATATAAAGTAGGTGAAGACGGATTCATCTTAATGGCTTTATCAATCAGTAGAATCAAGGAAGCTAAAATGCAGAAATATGCTGCACGGCTGAACACAATCACGTTGTTATGACCCTGAATAAGGAAACAATAAGCAAAATAATTATTACGACTTTTTCTAAATTTCAATATCACTTAGCAAGAAAGTGTATACAAAATGTATTCTAATCAAATCTACAACTTACGTGAACAGGAGAAGCTGAATCAGGCTGAACACTCTGAAAAACAAATTCCCCATAATAAGAAGACACCAAAGGATAATATTGCAATTTATTTGCACAAAAAACGACAAACATGAAAGAAGATAAAAACAAAATCAGATAAAAAATGAAATGAGAGGAAAATGAAATTAGATGTAAAGAAAATGAGGTAAAAAATAAATTAGATTAAAATCAAATTAGATATAAATAAAATCAGACAAAAATGAAATTAGAGAAAAGTGAGCTTGGATAAAAATGGACTACGAAAATTACATTAGATAAAGATGAAGTTATATATTGATGAAAGGGTTATGCAATATGTTGATCACTGCCGTACGAAGGGCACCAAGCTTTAAGAAGATGTCTAAAACAAATAGGAAAGATGTACAAGTAGGTAGTCATTCAAAAGTTACTCTTGATGCTTCAATGGAAGTGATAAAAATTTAAAAAAGTAGAAGCGCTAATGAACAAAACACATGGAATTGGTAAACAAGCAACAAAATTGAAAAAGTGTACCTTCAAAAGGGAGAATTGACATTTGGCGATTACGAAGCAAAGGATGAAAACCCAGATGTCGTAAATGTTGTCACATGACAAAAGCAAATAGCCAAGAAATGCAGTAAATGTCGCAAGTACAACAGCAACAACTGCTTCTATATTGTTTTTGTTCCTGTCAACGTGCATTGAAAAATATGAATATAGAGAGGGGAAAGCCATTTGGGGTTAATCTTCAAATTAAGTTCGTTACCAGCTAGAAAGTTGCCCATGGGTCTTAATTGAACGGAAATGATAAAATTGGTTTGCAACACCGGGACAACTTTCCTACCGGGTCCTACCCGGAAGGTCGCCAATTTTCAATTGGCAGCTAAGTTTGACTTCAAGGAAATTGCTTTAGCAATTGCTCAATCCCTAAACACAATTTCGTAGTCAAAAACAGGCAACACTCCTTTCCTTCCCAATACTGTAGACAATGATGAGGTGTATACTCATTGTGAAGACACATAAATATTCTTTTTCTTTAAGAAACATGTCTATAAGAGACATGAGGCTGAAGTTAGGTAAAAGTTGAGAGAGATTTAGCAAACAGGAAGGCTGAGCTTCAAATTCTAGCATGAAAAATCTGTTTTTAAAAGATAATTTTTGGTCAATTTAGAAACAAAATAGAAAAAGCATCCATTACATGCTTCACAAAACCTGAACATTCTATTTCTTGCATCAGAGTTGCCAAATCTGGGCTTCTATTGTTGTTGGAAGTATTAAAAAACAGTTAAGAAACACTGAAGGCTGCATTTGAAGAAATATTATGAAACATTGAAGCTGAAGGAGAAAGTTTGTTGCTTATTAAAAGCCTGTACCTATAATTGACTGCTTCTAGAATTTACAAGGATAGTTTATGTTGCCTATATATATATATATATATATATATATATATATATATATATATATATATATATATATATATATATCAATATCTATCTCAGTTTCTGAGTCAATCAAGATTCTGTGGCCGTCACATCGACATGCTTTCACAGGGTGAGGGTGATGATGTAGCAGTAGGAATTTGGAGGTAAGAGGGGTCACAAATACTAATTTTTTCTCTGTACTGTACATAACTCAATGTAGATAGAACAATTGAATGTACAACAGAGGAGAGCTATTCACAGTATACTTTCTTTTCAAGCACTTAAGGATTGCTGGATATACCAACACTGCTCTCCCGTTTTCTTCCATTTTCATTTTGGTCAATTTTAGGCAGTTTAACGCTAACCAAATACATGTCGTACTTAATTTCTGAACAATTTACCATAGATAATCTGAACCAGCATTAAATTATCGTTAAAATGAGTACCTGCATGCCTATGTTCTAAAGTACTTCAAAATTTTGAATATTCTGCCATTGGGCCTGACGCGACCTTCCGGGTAGGACCGGGTTGGAAAGTTGTCCCAGTGTTGCAACCCAACTTTTTTTATCATTTCCGTTCAATTACGACCCAATGGCAACTTTCTAGCTGGTAACGAACTTAATTTGAAGATAAACCCCAAATAGACCCCCCCGTATGAATATCATGAATATTTCCAAGTAATAATTCAAAATCTTTCAAAGTAGCACTTGAGAATATATGCTAAAGTCAACAATTAAACTATCATTCCCACAGATATTGCTACACCAAACAGATTCTGGACAGATAATACAAGAAACAATAATAAATGAAGTGATCAATTCACTTTCTACCTGTCCAGCAGAGCGAGCAATGCCAAGCGATCAAGCCAAATCTTGACAAAAAATGATTCACTCAAAAAGAGTTTATAATAACGTTTAGGAGGTGGCTCTGAGATTTTCAAACTTCCTGGAGATGCGAATTGTGACAAACCAGTTGAAGTTCTTGATTCCAAACCTCCTGATAATAGCTGTGACAAACGCATGTCCTGGTAAACAGATTCAAATAGATCGCGGTCAGCTAAGGAGGCAGGGGTGCTGACTGATTCAATTCTAGAACAAATAAAAAAAATACGATAAGCATATGAGGAAGAAATCTACACTAAGAAACACCTGGGACGATGGGTACGAAAATCAACGAGCAAATACCCTCTGCGGGAAGATGTTCTAAGAAGATCTCTCAACAATGCGGAGGAGCCAATGGAATGATCAGCTGTTGCATGGTGTTGTACGGCATCTAACTCAGTACCTTCGTCACCAAATACGTAAGTGTGCCAAATGCCTAATTAAAAGAGAAAAGCTGTGATAGATATATCATTTTTCTAACAGGTGTATACATACTGACAACATGAAGAACTAAGAAGTAAATCGAAGAAATCAAAGGCATATGATCGGAAGAGTGAAAATCGGGAGAAAAAGACCTCAAGGGTTCAGTAAATCTATTAACAACGACGCTAATAAGAAAATCAATCCTATAAGATCGTTGCTGGTTTCATACAAAAAGAAAAGTTACTTGAAAAAAG
Organism: Cassiopea andromeda; assembly: GCA_018155075.1. Classification (NCBI taxonomy): domain Eukaryota; kingdom Metazoa; phylum Cnidaria; class Scyphozoa; order Rhizostomeae; family Cassiopeidae; genus Cassiopea; species Cassiopea andromeda. The sequence goes on from WIPJ01067705.1 coordinate 129,618, forward strand.
CATTAAAAAACCAGTGGCATGCTGAATAACATTTGAGTAGGAGGGGGCTGTGGGGAGGGGGGCTGTGGGGAGAGGGGCCGGGGGAGGGGGTGTAGCAAAACCCAATGCCAGTAGCATAATCTAATTTTTCAGCATCAAGAGCGAAAATATCACAAGAACTTTCCAGCGATATTGTCAAAACCACGAAGAACTAGCATAATCATAATATTTACACATAAATTTCACATTGAAAAGCAAAATCACAAATTCATATTGACTGAGAACAAAAAGCTGAGAGTCTTTGCCGTTCTAAAAATTAAATCACATTAAAAGCCAGGAAAATAGCAGAAAACTTAATTATACCACAACAATAATATTAATGTAATAATGTGCCATGAAATAAAAATATATTAAAAAACAAACCAAACTCATCCTTAAAACAGTGAACTGCACCAGCTGATGTATCTTCATGACTCATGGCAACATGGCGCACCGAAGGCTGCTGGGAATGGTCTGTGACATCATCATCTTGTCCTAACAGTGATGACCCTGCTGATTCTATCGCTAGCCTGTGTCTTCTTTGTCGCAAAGGACCTCTTTCTCTTACAACATCTCTAAAACTTTGTCGTGTGGCACCTCTGCGGTGAAGCCTTCTTCGTTCATAAGCCAGCTGTTCAACACTACCTTGGCTCGCTTCCACGCTATCATGATTCGCTTCCAAGTCATTCATAGTCTCAATTCTTCCTTTATCATCTTCAAGATCATCTGGGTTTACATCATTCAAAAGTTTAAGGTGCACACTTGCATGGGAATGATCACCTAGCAAACGCAATGTCTCGTTGAAAATGAAAATTGACAATAAAAACATGACGATTCAAACACTGCACCAAATAACTGGTGGTGAACAAATTCACACAAATATTTACAAGATGCAAAACGAAACATAACTAGGAAGGAACATAAAATGTCATATTACTTGGAATTCTTGAAGAAGCAGCATTTCTATCACAATCATTATCAGGACTATGTTCAATCCCATGATTATCAGGAATATGTTCAATCCCATGATTCCCAGCACTATGTTCAATCCCATGATTCCCATCATCAGTAATATGTCCATCACTATCATCATAATTGATGCCATTTTTCCTTGCAATACTAACTGATTCCATTTCAGGTAATGAAAACCAAACACCCTAAGCAATAAATGAAAAAGGAAATACTGCAAAAAAGAAGTATTGAAATGCCTAAATGTAAACACTGGGAATATATATATATATATATATATATATATATATATATATATATATATATATATATCATATTTCCTCTTGCCTCGAATACACGCTGGGTTACGTTTACGTCTGTTGGGGCCCTGGGACCAAAGTTGATTGAAGTCTTTGAAATATACCAAAATCAATTATGTCACGTGTGCACAGAAGTAGGAAACTGTTGTCTGTCACAAATCTGTGCGAACAATGAACAGATATGTGCTCAAAATATTATTTTCATAGATGGCGCACCATAAAATTGGGGTGTGGGGGCTTGCTTCCACAAAAGATTTTACAATCATAATCTGTGTAACATCGGAAAATGCCCCTTTGCGAGACAGATGTGCTAAAACGTTACTAGATGGGTAGTAGACAACTTCAATTTACGCGTATCCTAGCAACTCTATGGAGAAAACAATAGTAAAATGCCAAGTGACAACAAGTCAAAGTGTACACATTACAATACTACACATTTGAGGATTTTATAAACTGTATACGCAGAGACTCTACACTGCACACTCAAGTTCTAGGGCAACAATTTCCCAACAGGATTGTCGTCTAACCAAAGTCTTTGTAGTGGACAAGCTAATCTAAAAGTTGACGGGCTAGCATCTTGTTCTCTAAGTTGCAAACCAAAATTCGTAAAAATACCTCCTGCCAAGACTAAACACAATGGTTCACTAATATACATAAACACTTGGCTCTGACGAAGGTAATATGCTGAAACAGGATAAACATTGGCCTGGTTGTAATGAAGGTCCTAGCTAAAAATGACATTAGAAACACTGGCTATTCTATTGACGCCTCTGTGGCGCAGTGAAGTAATCCAGTGATTATCTGGCCATTCCGTCGAGGCAGAACTTTAGAATTGTGGTAGCCCACCTATGATCAGTACAGACTCTCTTCTCCATACAAGTGCGTATGAAATAGAGATGCATCCTCGACCAAGCACGCAAATGCACAAACATATTCGGGACAATAGCTAACAATAAGAATATATTTAATAAAACTTAGTTTAATCTGAATTTTCATTAGCGTTGAAAAAATAATACTACTGTTGCTATGAAATTTGCTGGCTGAAAGTCAACAAAAGCAATAAATGAAAAACGGGTGAAGACCTGGCTGTTCTTTGTTCTATTTCCTGACATACTGAGGCCTTGATGAGAAGCTGAACCTGACATCAATGTAGATAATGACATAGCTTTCTCCTGCGTCTCTCCATTTTTAATGTTTATATCAGAAATACATTCTGTCATATCAATTCTATTTGTGCTAACAAAGTCAACACTGCTTTGGGAGCCATGATAAATACTTTTTTTCTGGGGAAGAGTGTCATCAGAGCATTTTACTGCCATCTCATCACAACTGCGTTTGCTCAAAACCTGGGTCTTCTGAATGTTTTTGTTTGGTAGCTGCGCATTCTGAGGTGATAGTGCCTCACTACTAACATCACATGCAACAAGCCTCCCTATAAAAGAAATTAAATAACAAAAGGCATGTGAATTTCCGGATGTGCTTTAATGAATGATCCACAACACCAATCAGGCTAAATAGAATGTGTGAGCAACTGTTAGCAGCCTGTACCTGGAAATAGCCCATACATATAAATATACAAAGAGCAACACGGAAAAGCAATACAGGAAGTGGTAAAACAGAAAAACATGACACGAATTAGCCCTAAATGCTGCTTAAAAATAATTCTTTTCAGTTACCTTAGGTGTACTAAATTTCATGAGTTTTCAAACCGGGCAAAACTATTTTGTATACCTCAATTTGCTTTTGTTTTGGGAGCTATGTTTAGACTATTTTTCTGTGCTGATTTCAACACTCACGTCTGTTTCAGCTGACTGATTCTGACTTTTTCTATGGACCATTCCTTTTTTCAAAATTTGGTATTTTGCCATCATCTGGCTGGACTTAATTCCACATTAATCATTTTCTAAAATGAAAAATTCAATTACGAGCCCAGAGAACTTCACAAAACCCCAACGCGCTTCATAATCTTGCGTCCTCCTATAATCATCTCTTAACTCCGTCTCGAACAAACAGTGACAAATGTCTAACAGTGATAAGGAGAGTATGTAACAGATTTATGAATGCTATTATATTTAGAAGTCTACTGATGAAAGAAATTTAAGAGCTATATGAGTATAAAATTGCACTTAATATTTAGTCACCTTGATCAATTTCAAGGAATTTTGCTTGTGTTAGTGAAAAAGGTGATAGCCTCCACCAAAACATAAAGAATATGGAAACCATGAGAAATAGCAAACAAGTATGATTGCAGACTACTGGAATCTCAAGAGACACTACCTCAATGCCAAGTGTCGTCGAAAAATAAAGAGGAGAGCCAGCTTCCTACCTTCACCATGAATTAGCAGCAAGCGTATCTATGATGCTGCTACTTATTGTAGAATTTATCAAAAATTGTGTTCAATTCTTCCTCAAAGTTCATGGTATCCACTCTAGTACAATTTTCATCGATGGGACCTAAGTTTTCAGAATGTGCGGTCTGCAACGAATGGAATGTCCTTTGCCAGTTACCACATTGCACTGAGAATAAAATTATGCCAATGCGTGGATGTTTTTAAGCCATAACCCCAAAATATCGAGCAGATATGTAATAAAACTGCCTTAATAGGATTCACATTAGTGGTATATCAATAATCACCAGGGTTTAATGAAGCTTTGGAGGCTCTCCGTAGAATATTTCATTCTTAGAAAATAATTTATATGGATTTGGACTGGTGAGATGATGGCAACACAGCAAATTTGGAAAGAGAATGCTGTTGGGGCTAGGAGGAATAGGGTTATTTATGGGAAAGTCCTAACAGATTTGAAAAATCTGAATTTATATTCCAATTCTCCATATATAAAATAGGAAACATGCAAATTGCAAGGTTATTTGGAATTGTCAAAACACTATGGCCTTGACATGAGAGCTAAATAGCCCTAAAATCATGAACAAAATCCATAATTGCCGATACGTAGCTTAATAGCAAAATTTTCAGAGGTTAAATGAACACATTTTCTACACCATATGGAATTGTGGGTTGAAATTCCCCATTTCTCCCTTTCTTATGGTCCAGTATGTGCAGTAAAAAAACGTACCAATTCTGAGATATTGGGTGTCAGAATGTTTTTTTCATACCCTCCAGGGTAATTCCATACCAAATCGACCAATTTTTGGAAAGTTCCCCTAGACCCCATTGCAGATTTATTTCAAATTTGCACCATAAACTGCTTCTGCACAGAAGTTAAAATCCTAAAAAATTCTGCTCATTAATAATCCTAACAAAAGTTATGAGCATATCAAATTCACCTCATTTTACGGATGCCAGATTTAAATGACTTTTTTGTATTTTGGCGAGCTATATTTGAATTCGTACTAATAGTGATTAGCTGAGAATTGGCACTCTTACAGTTTTTCACCCAGAGAATCAATTTATTTTGGGCCAACAGTAAACAATTTCAGAGATAAAGGGTTGTAAAAACTGCTGAAAATCACCATTGTAGGGGGTCTTTTCACATTTCATGAAGCTCGCGCTTGAACATACAAGGTAGAAAGGGAGCTAATTATTGATGCATATTTCCCCTGATCTAGTTGCAATCTATTTGTCATAAAAAGCAGTAAAGATAGGCAATACAACATATTAAAAATTGTATTTTCCTGACTTATGCTTCTTAAAGCTTCTAAAAATGCTTGCTTCTCGTTCGTTCCTATAAACTTGCTTTTCATAAAAACTGATATTAGTTTCTTATAAACATGTTTCTTACAAAAAGAGAACTAAGACCACTGACGACGGAAGAGTCTAATAAGACCACTGACGACGGAAGAGTCTAATAAGACCATTACAACGATAAAGAATAACTTTGTTTTGAACAATAATCTACTTCTATTCACGTTTCAGTGCTTTGATGACCTATTCTTGATTTCTTTCAGCTTCACATCTTTGACTGGCGCAACCAAAAAACTGCTGATAGCACTCCTCAACAGTAAATGTGCTGTGGGTACACTAAGACAGTATAGCTATTCTACTTAGCACGGCTAACAGTTTATAGGCATCCTCTTCAGCATGAAAAGTCTCAGCATCTAATTTAACTGTTTACATAATTTCTTGGGTCTGCATAGTGTCAGCATTTTTTAAAATCTTTGGCATGACCTTGCCGTAATGCAAAAGGGCGTCAAAGAAGATAAAACAACACCACCAACAGCCACTTTTAAACAATGAGGTGAATTGAAACAAATGAAGAATGTAAAGAAAGAAATACGAAGTAGTACATACAATCATTGCTTTCAGTTGCTGCTTTTTCTGTTCTTGATATCCTGAATAAAGTCAGTAAATAAATTTGCATGCAATAGCAAATTACAAAGGAAAATTGATAATAGCGAAGAAGCAAACAAGTGAAATAAGCAGCTTAATTTAAAATGAAATTTGAGAAAGAAACATGTCACATATACCAACATATTACCAAATATGTTATTTATACATTAAATACATTAAATTCAATGGGTCGCAAATGATCATTAAATAATACTGGGATTCATTAGATTGGCAGAGAATGTGGGTTGAAAATTAAAGGAAGGAAAACAAGAGAAAATGTCATTACATATTGAATAAAACTGAACAACAGAAATATTTTGAAAAGTGCCAAAAGCATTACAAAAGCTTCAAGAAACAATATACTCAGTCTCTGAGCCATCATTTGTAATGGGACCTTCATCGTCTGTTATGACGCCTTCATCATTTGGTTGACCTTAAAGAGGTAAAAAAATGGATGCCATCAGAAATGGGGCAAAAAAATTACAGCTAAATATGAGTGCCGCTAACTTACATGACCAAATCCATTAAATACCCTTTGTATTATGCACCAAAAAAGTAAGATTGTGCAATTGATACCAAAGCAGAAGTCATACTATCTTGAAATCAACAAGAGCAAGACAAAGCGGTAGCATTTTTACACACATTTAAAAGTACTTTTTGTCCGACACTCATCAGAGTATGAAATGTCGGATAGCGACCAAAAGGTTAACAATTAGTTTTACACTTGTTGCCTCCATATAGGCGAGGTGGCTGTTCTCTTGCGGTATTACTTTTCTTCCTTATTCTCGTGGGGGTATGTTGTTTTATTCTGTCTGCTAGCCTATGTGTATTGCCTCCTATGTAGCGAGCTTCACATTGGCACGAATCGGCCCACTCTTGTGTAAACAAAAAGAGTTCGTTTACTCAATGGGACTCTTCAAGTAAACAATGATGAATAGGTCCTAACTGGTCACACTTGGGGCCAATTAGACGTCATGTATCTGCATCTGGCTATAAATGTCGGTTAACCTTTCAATCGCTATCCGATATTTCACACTCTGACAAGTGTCGGAAGACAAAAGCTTTTAAGTATTTCCTAAAACGTTATAATTATATAATGTTTTTGCAGTTTTTGCTATGGCTTGAATTATTTCCATTTAATGGAATTACCTTCTTGTTTTTCAAGGGATGGAATCTTTGAAAGTTTTGCTATTTTGTTAGATAATCTAAAACACAAAATGGAATCACAATGTTCATCTAATTTAACACCACTAACATTTAACACCCTAATGGCAATAAAAAAGTCCAAATAAAATGCTACTACCAGATAACGATGACAGAAATGGAGAGGAAATACATATATCTAAGAAAGTGTGCAGCCATAAAATTTATGAAGAATAATTACAAATTATACATCAGTACACACTAATAAGGATAGAATATGGGATAATAGTCACTTTGGATCTAAAAGACGGGTTCTAAGTGCTATTCACCAGATCATTAGAAGATAGTGTAATTGTACCAGATATGAGGAAGGTAAGAACTATTCCAGTTCCATTTTCTGACAAATAAGCTACACAGTATTTGAACAACAGTACATAAATGGATGGGAGTATTGAAGAAGGTGGAGATCAGCAATAACAAAAAGGAGATTAAGACTATAAACCAGTGGTCCCAGCCTTTTTGTAGCTGGAGAACTGTCAGCATTTGACAATTTTAATCATGGCCCAGAGATTGGGTGAAGAAAGTTTATTCCACCAGGTAAACTCTACAGGGCATATGCTTTTACTTAGATGCTAAGTTCTGTCACAGTGATTGACATGACACTCAGGGAAGAGATTTCTTGTGTGGCCTGGTACCAATCAATCTACAGACCAGCAGCAGTCTACAGTCCAGTGGTTGGGGATCACTTCTATAAGGGAATGATAGTAAAAGGCTGTAAGCATATTTTCAATACAAGGGGACATTTTCAATTGTAATAGTTAGTTAATGGCTACAAAAAGGGGGCTGCTTGAGAATGAGGGAGAGAGAAAAATAAGAACAACACACTTCTTGTTTACTGATCCTGAAAGTGTAACAAGAGGGTCAGAAAAGATGAGAAGTAGCAAATGCATCCTATTGAATGAAAAGCACTATAAAAAAGCACTTGAGTGACAAGGAAAAAAGCTAAAACATAAAAGTGTACAGAGTTTTGCACATACCTATCTACAATACTGACAGCATGCATTTGGTGAAAAGGGTAGTACTGCAAAAACTATGCACTTGGGATACTAAATTCATGATTAATCAAATATCCATATCTCAATAAACTGGTATACAAAATACACTTTTGCATTGCGCATGCAGCTCCAAATAATCCAGAGCTATTGCTCATGCAGAGCCAGGCACATCTATAGTTTGATGCCTGCACACTATTTTCCACATAGTATAGCAGGCACTAAATCTAGATTTAAAAACAGGGCTACACTCTCAAGAAGCTTAATTCTGACACCTTATGAAATATTGTTTGAACTAGCTTTGCAAAAATGAAAGAGAGAATTTGTAAATTGAGGAGAAAAATGGAGGTTCTTATCTATGGTATTTGGAGCAAAATAGTGTCTTGCTTTATTGCTAATGACTTTGGAGTGTGATTATGCAATATTGACTTACAGTAGATAGCTGCTAATTCAGAAGGTTAGTCCAGATGGTGGAAAATAGAGTCTGGAAAAAACTTGGATGAATCAAAATCATAGATAGGTAGAAAATGTGGCAGACAGAAAAATGATGTGGAAATACAGCAAAACTCACTTTTCTTCAACTGCAAATACCCTATCATCCTTTACTGTGGCTATAAAGAACATAAACTTGAAATAAATAACCAGCTATTCCACATTTGTGTCAGTTAACCAAACACTTAAAGACAACATAATGCCATATAATAAATACATCAACTATCAGCAGATCAACAAACTCTACAGCTTTTGTCAAAGAACTCCAACAGTAGCACATTCTATGAAATAGGAGCTAGAAATACTACAAAGAGACCTCAGCAATCAAATTTCAAACCTTGATGTCTATATGAGGGTAGAGCTGCCACATCTTCATGCTTATTATCAATACTGGAATGGAAAATACAAAAAATAGAGCTCAAAGCAGCAAATCTCATATCAAAGAACCTGCATGATAAAGACCCTTTTGATCAAACATCCAAAGTCACTACTAACATTCAGTTTTGTAATGACACTTTAATAGTACTTTAATGCAATAACATTTTCCCCTGACATTGCTTTCTCTAAGCTTCTACATCATAAGCCTAGTTTCCACTTAAAATAATGCACTGATTCAGCCGAGGCAGCCAGAGGTTCATGTATGCTTAGAAGATGATTATTCACTGATGGAAAAGTTCCAACCATTTGAACTTCTCAATTAGCCGATTCAATCAAGGGTAGTAGAGGGAAATCCACATCTGAACCTACTATGCATGCACCAACCTCAGGCTGCCTCAGTCAAATTGGTGCACTCATTTAAGTGGAAACCAGCCTATACACACTCTAAATCATGCATGGGCAACCTATAGCCTGTGGTCCAAATTTGGCCCAAAGAGTCTCGATCTGGCCCACAAAGAATTTTGTGTGTCCTCTCCTAAGAAATTAATGAACTCTTGAAAAAGTTATGAAATTTGGGTTTTTGTTATAAAAGGCTATTCAAAACTAAAAGAACAATATACAATGTGTTCTATTAAGATCTACAAGAGTATTCCCTGCAGTATGGTTGAATTTTATTAGCTACCCCCAGAAATTGTGCTGAAATACTTGACAAATGTCTTTGCTCCACATCATATGAGAGACCTGTGTTCTAAGGTTATGGTAAGAATGCTCTCAAAAGGATTTGATGTATCAAAGTCTTGTATGAATGCATGCGCATGAGCATAATTTTCGACTATGTATCTTCATGGCCTGCAGCTTTTGATAAAGCACATAATTTGGCCCATATGAGAGAAAAGATTGCCCATGCATGCTCAAAATCAACAAAACTATTTCCCCCAATCCCCCAGGAACACACAAAAATACTGAACATGTCGACAAGAACTAGGATACAAAACAAAAACCACTCAGTCAATCGCAAAAAACACCTTAAAAATAATGACACAAACAAAAGGCCAACTCAATACACGCACAACAAATTTAGTATGTCATTATTTAAGAAATTGAAGCAAACAAGCCTTACAATGACATTTCTTGAAGCAAACAAGTCTTACCATTCAGTTCATTTCAGTTTAATTCTTGTATATAAATTCCTCTACATACAATTTATTCAAAATGGTGTTTCTTCAAGCAAACCAGCCTTAGAATGATGTTATTGAACTGAACAAGCCTTACAATGACGTTTCTTGAAGCAATTTAGCAGTTGGTGGGCTTTTGCTCTCTGGTCTTTCAATATTATTATGAACATCAACAACAACCAACTCAGCTCTTCCACCAGTGGAAGATAATGATGAAGTACTTGAGCTTGAGAGTGATGAGGACTGGTATATAAAAAGAAAATATCATAAACTTCTCAATAGAATTGAGAAAACAAAATGGGCAAAAGCATCAAAGGCATTTTTTCATCCATTAGGGCTCATATTAAGAAACTGGTCTTGGTGCGTCCTTTGATAGCTATTGTATTCTAGCTTGGGCTGGTAATGAACATAATTGCTCATACATGAGAGTCTAGTCTAGTTAAATCTCCCTGGATTTTTGCTGTAGATTTATTCACTTGTCATTTTGTCTTTCCTCCATATTTAGGCATTTGTTTTCTGTTTATGTTAATTTTCCATTTTTTCCACTTGTTTACAATGAGCTTTCAACTATAATGCTAGAAAAACAACAATCTAGATTGTGAAGAGTTTTTCTAGAAACAGGCAACAGTAAAATGCAGGTCAGCAGGTCATTTAAAATGCAGGCAAGCCCCAAAATGGGAAGTTACTCTAAAATTTTAATAGGTCGAGGCTGTGAACAATTAACAGTTTGCAAATAGAAACATTGCTTCAAGAGAGGAAATTGGACATTACCTCTATACTCTTATTTTATAACTCAGGTATATGATGATCTGTGCATATTGTATCATACCTTCAAATTGCCCACTTCAGTGGTAGCTAAATATAGGGCCTTAGACATGTTGCAAAATGAATTCAGTGCAAAGCATACTGTAACACAAGGGCTGGATTTTAATATTCAAGATTTTCATTGCCATTAAATATCAACTATGACAATGCTTAAAACATTTTTGTACTACACAAAATGCCCAGCAAGTTTTAAAAGGCCCATGATTTGGCTCAAAATGCTTTTAGATGCATTGAAGGCCTCTAGTCTCACTTTCTTATGGCACAATTTGAATCACATGACCTTCTCATAAAAATGCAAGTGGCCACCGGTGTAACTTGCATTTTAAAGGAACTAGATTCTAGAGCTGCCACCTACAATCATTCAATCATATTGAATTTATTTGGCTACCAACAAGAAACTGTGAATCATAAACTGCGGATTGATTCATGCTATCATTGACTGCGCAGCTCAGTTAACCATGCTGAGAACAAGTTTTTTATTCAATTTGATTATTTACTTGTTTGCTTGTGATCAAGCTGATATGAGAATACAATTTGTTCTGTTATGTTCAATGATTCACTTATCTTTGCATAGTATTTAAATAGCCAAACCTAATTACAGAATAATGCTTCTCATCATGGCCTTCCTACTCAAAATGGGAGAAAATTATCTAGCAACACAAAATCAAGTATGGTAAACATAAGCTGGCTTACAGAAATATAAAGAGAAATGTACACCTAATTTTTAAAATATATGATGGCCTTGTCATTTAGCATAAGTGATTGAACTCAGATATGCCCACACACAGATAAATCAAAGTGCATGTGCAATTGGTTGCACTCACAAATATGTGTTCTTGAATGTTCTCTAAAAAATTCAAATTCCTATTCCATCATTTGGAAAGGTAATGGCACTTTTATCTTCATACTTCAGACTTAAACATGTTGATGATAATCAGTACTAATTTCCAACTTCCAGTAGCATTATCAAGTCTGATGATCAAGAATTGCTTTATGTATATCATGTAAACTATGATAGTTTCTTTTTTGAGCTAATTTGTTTGATAAATGTTATCATTGTTGCACCTTACATTCTTTTCTTTGTTTCTTGATCTGATCTGAGCATAAATACTTGCAAAATCATTTGCCCATGCTAGTTACCACACTTGTGGTATTTTTCTAATGACAAGGTCTGTATATACTACTTTCAAAATTAAAAGTTGAAACAGCTACCTAAGTCCTCAAATAGCCCCCTTTGAAGATTAGTGTTTGAATTTTGCATAGGGAATTTGCTTTAAGGGTGGGGCTTATTAGCATAGTGGGTATATTAGAAGGAGGCCAATTTGGGGAGTTACAGTATGCATCAGTGCATCTAACAATTCTGATGTTCTTGCATATTATGGCATTGAAACTTAGAGCAAGTGATCTCTTCTTTATTCAAACATAAAGCTTTGCATAATTCTCTCCAATGTAATTATCTGTATCATTCAACAAACTATTATAAACTAACCTTTTCATTATTTATATGATTACATGAAACATCTTCACCATCTCCTATCAATTCTCCATTAGTAACATCTATTGTCATGCTTTTGGAACTTTGATGCAAACTTGAAGATGAATCACATTTATCACTGACTTGATTATCTTTATTATCACCAAGTTGGGATGCATTTAGGGCATCCAATTCAATCTGATCTACATTCTTATTCTCTTTGTCTGAACTTTCTACACCTGGTAAACATGATGTTGCCTCTTCTACATTTTTGCTGTTGCTTTCTTCTTCAACTTCATTTACCTCTTCCCCATCAAACATGCAATGAAGTTTGAAATTTGCAATTTTTATTACAAAGAATGTAATAAAAATTATTGTAGGATAGAGAATTATGGAAATGCTGCTTCCTCCGGTTATCTGCAAGAACAACATGCATGCAAGTCAGAATATAGAATTATAAGGTATTACTTGCCAAATTCTATGGAAACATGGCAGGTATATCCAGTGGTGGTGCTAGAGAAGATATGTTGGTGGTGGAGGGGGGGGGGCTAGTGGCGCCAAAGTGTCGACAGTGAGCAAAGCCAAGTAATTTCAATGGGCAGCAACTATTGTGTTGGCTAAAAAACTAAAACAAAGGTCATAGAGGCTATGAAAATGCTGACAGTGCATAGAAG